>JAFEMH010002286.1:0-358124 GCA_022495995.1 Adenophora triphylla var. japonica | reverse complement strand
AGCGACTCATCTTCATCCTCACTATCACTAAGGGTCGCACTTAGGCTCATCCCCTTTTTCTTCAGAGTATTGGCACATTCATTTGCATAATGCACAAACCCTTTACAGGCTCTACACTGAACAGATTCAGATCTATTTTTAGAAAAAACTAGTGGGTTTCTTGAAATTACTCTCATTATTCTCTTTTGGTTTATCAAAAGTAGTTGGATTTTTGAAGAGGAAAATTTGTTGTCTCTTTTGTTTTTGAGGAAAGAAGTAAATTTTTTAGTTAAAAGAGCAACATCTTTGGTTTCCAAATTAGAAATATCAATTTCATTTGAGATTTCCTCAATCTCTTTTGGAATTGAGGATGCTTTAGAAAGAGCAGAAGCAAGAACAACACTTTCAGCTTTATGTTGTTGCTGAATGGAAATGTTCATTTCAAACATGGTTAGTTTACCCACAAGAGTATCTAAAGCCATGGTTGCAGTATCATTTGCTTCTTCAATAGCAGCTATTTTAATGTTGAACTTATCTGTGACAGTTCTTAACATTTTGCAAACTAATCTAGCATTAGAAATAGGCTCACCTAGGGAGAGACATTCATTTGAGATTTCTCTTATTCTAGCAGAATAACTTTTTATGTCCTCAGTCTCGCTCATCCTCAAGTTTTCAAACTCGGTCTTGAGAATCCTTAACCTAGCGGCTTTAACACCTGCCATCACCTTCACAATGTGAGCTAGCCAGAAAATATCCCGTGCTTTCTTCGCTATATTTTGATTCAAAACAGTGTCTAAATACGTGTTCATCCACATGACTTCTTGAAATAGCACCAAGAGCCTCGGAATTGTAATTAGCAAGAGTAACTCCTCATTCCCAAGGGTCCATTCTTCCTCGTGTGCTTAATTTTGTACACTTTTTTCGTAAGTTTCACCCTCTTCTTCTTTATTCTTAACTTCACTCTTAGCAGGGGCACCATGGAATAATGATGCTAAGCCGTGCTCGTTCATCAATTGCTTTTGATGAAGAGACGCATTTTAGGCTTTCCATATAGCATAATTAGTTCCATCTAAAACCCGGGATCGTATTGATTCACAAGTGTCCTTCCATAATGACCATCTCTTTCTTGAGGATCTCTATTACTACCAAGTCGAGTGTGGCTCTGATACCAATTGAAAGAAATGGAGCGGCTAGGAAGTTCACAAAGGAACTCGATGTGAGTCCCGACGCTATCGCACCAGCACTTCAGCACAACGTAGAGAAATGCAAATAAAATTAAATAAAGAAATCGAAACAAACAAGGATTTAAACACTTATCTACAAAGAAATACGTGAGACAATAAAATTATCTTATTAAATCACTTTTTGAATCAATTACACAAAAGTAACCTGAAGAGAATAACAAAATCAACAAAGAGAACTCTTCACTAAAATAATATCTCCTCTTCACTCTAAGCATCCTTCAAATTTTTAGGAGTGTAAAAACCGTGTCTTGTGAACTGACTTGACCTTTGTATTTATAGCCAAGTAGGTCATTGCTAACGGGTAAGGCTAAACTCTGATGAATAGCTTTGATCCAAATCTACAATCTCTTCAATCTTCTTTATCTCTTTACACCTTCATTTATCCATTTGAGAGTCCTAGAAAATAACCAAAATAATACTAAAAACATAATAAATTTCGGTTAATAGGTTAGTAATAATAAAAATCAAATATAAAATATTTACATAATTTAAATATAAAGAAAGTAACAAAACATAATTAAGTCAATCTTTTTGACTTGGTCACGTGTGATGCTATCACACTTTCAGGAGGAGAGAGAATGAGTGGAGAGAATAGTAAATTTGAAAAGTGTTGTGAGTATGACAAGTGGGTCTCATGAATAAAGAAGTATTAAAAAAATTTCATTTTAGGAAAGTGTGACTTTAAAGTGGAACGCCCAAAATAGTAAAATGGGTAAGATTTTATGGGACGGAGGGAATATCTATTTATCTATCAACCTAAAAATCAAATCTGAACAGATCTGCCAATTGAGGAGTAGGTGGAGAGGTGGTGGTTGGTACTTGAAGACAAAATTGTTCATTTCGGCTTCTTCTCGTAGCCAAAGATGATGAAGGGGCTGAAGACGCGAACCAAAAGTGATGGGAATGGCAGAGAAAGAGATATTGTGTGTGAGAGAGGTGGAGAAGAGTTTCGACACAGAGGTGGGCAGAATCTCTGGTGAAATTGAGTGTCGGAGAGGTCGCTGGAGACGAGGGAGATGGCCGGAGTTAGGGTTTGAGAGAAAGAGTGAGAAATATGTATTTTTATGTGTTTTTTTAGAGAGAGAAAAATATGATAAAATGAAATTGAGGGAGAGAGGGATTTTATATGTGAGAAAGTGGGGGATAATGTTGGTATTTAAAAATTACTCCCTCCGACCCACGCAACGCAAACTATTTTTATTTCTATCGTCTCACGTGAATGCAAACTACCAAAAATGGAAACAAATTTATTATTTTATATTCACCCTACCCCATCCACTCATTCTCTCTCTTCATTTTCCACCATACAATTTATTCAACCAACCTACTATTAACTCCACTCATTCTTTCTCTTCATTTCCTACCACACATTTTCATTATCTTAATAATATTTCATTTTCATTATCTTAATAATATTTTTTAATTATTGTGCCCGAAAAAATGGTTCACAATGACTGGGGACGGAGGGAGTATGTTTGAGTGGGTCAAAAAAAGAGGTTTGAGTTTATATGAAATTTTGATTTAAATTAAAAATTGTATGTGGATTTTTATAAATATAGTAAGTTTTTATGAAAAATGATTTGAATTGAGGAGGCCGGAATTAATCCGCATTGTCAATTGGGTCCAAACGCCCAGCATGTGACCTAAAATTGAGCTGCATCTTACCTGGGTGTATGTTTCAAAAAATAAAATCTTACCTAGGTGTCTAAGGTCCAACCCAATTTATGTGAGCTTCAGAATTTTTAGGATCCATTTGGTTGGTGATTGTTGAGTTTAATGGGCTGGGCTTTGTTGGGCCTTTTTATATACCTTTTTCAACAACGTACCCGTCCCGTGCGTAGGATTTATTTCTCATTCAATTCTTTTAAAAATAAACACTATGCGTGAACTGCCAAATGTACAACTCGGAAGTACTCTCTCCGTGTCGGGTCAATGGACACCAAAAAATTGGGCACAATAACTAAGAAAAAGGAAAGAATCTTCACTATTTCCTCCACTCATTCTCTCTCCTCCATTATTTTAATACTCACAACACCATTATAATTTACTATTCCCTCCACTCATTCTCTCTCCTATTTTACTATTACACTTTCAACATTCTTTCCATTTTGGACAATCTTCAATCACGTGAGATGACCCAAAAAGAAAATAAGTCTTCATTCACCCGACATGGAGGGAGTATATTTCAAATGAAATTAAAGGCATAGTATTAAAAAATGGCAGTTGAGTATTTATAACTGTCACTTTAAATATTTATAGTCCTACTAATTGGAGTAAGTCATAAAAGTTTTTTTTTTCCAAGCAAAATATTATTTTTTTTATTGAGATGATCGAAGAAAAAAGTATCGGTTTTATTAAAAACGTGTTTTACACTCAGAGATGGAAGAGTGAATTTCTCGTAATTGTCAGTTATAATATTGTAAAGTGTTTATTCTAATATTATAAATTGTCAAATTCAAACGGACACTTATAAATATTCAAACTGACATTTTTAGCATTTGCTAAAAGAGAATTAGTGACAATGTTAAGGATTTTCATCATAGTGTTAAATTGTGCAGATTGTAGTGTTAAAGATTGTCGGTTGTAGTGTTAAATAACGCTGGTGGTGGCGTTGAAAATAATGTTAGTAACAGTGTTAAAAAAGTGTGGGTTATAGTATTGAAAAGTGCTAGTTATAGTGTCGAAAAATGCCAGTAAGTTTTTTTTTTTTTAAATTACGATTATTTACAAAAATGTCACCGCACATTTTAAAAAAGGTTTCTGAAAGTTTCGTGTAGCTAGAAAACATAGTCAACTCAACAGAACACGGATGTGAGTACAGATGTGAGATACAACTGTCCACACATCCAACAATAAGCAGCGGAATAAAAATTAAATAACATAAAGTTATAAACGTTTACTGGTTCTAATCCCAGCAAACAAGACTTACGTCCAAAACTACTGTGTTACAAAAATACAAATAAGTGAAAACAAAAATATTAAAATACTTAACAAGTTCTAATCACCTTCTACGATAAGAACAGTCTCCCTTTCCCAAATAGATCATATTCTATTCAGAAGTAAAATAAAGAACTTGAAGAAAAACTAGATGTGAGTTTGGATGTAAGACACAGCCTTCACTCACAACCTAAAAGGCAATATTGAATCCGTGAAGAACAAAGGTATTTGTCTTCCAAAATAATTCTCTAAAGTCGCGTCTTCTCTTTGTGCTGATCACTTGTATTTATAGGCACCTTGAGAAGATCTTCACGAATCCAAACTCTTTCATATGTGAGTTTCCAATTCCTATAAAAAAACATAAAGCATACTCACAAGGAAAGAGATTTGTTAGTAGGTTAGTCATAGTTAGAATATATGTACATAAATAAAAAATATTTACAATAGTAACAATGTCCATTTCATAATAGGACAATTATAAATCTTCCCATGAAAGTCACAAAATCAACTTACCAAATATACCAATTTGATTCGAAATGGAAAACAAAATATTTCCTAAAATCTCACTATTTCAATCTCCCCCAATTTTGGACTTTCTGGTCAAAACTAAAGATTTATGATTAGATTATAATGACCAACATTATCAGACTTGAAAACTCTCCCTGAAAGGATGTGTGTGCAGATGTGTCAACACATCCACACAAAATTACATAGAACAAGTTAGTACTAAAAAATTGCAGTTCAACAAATATAAATTAAAGCAGCCTGAAATTGTCACGACTTGAATCACAAGTGATATCCAAGGTGATAACAACACCAACGACAGCACTTGGGATAGCACACACTGTGGGCGCCTCCCAACTCCCGGACCTATAAATCGTGTCACAGGATGGAGGGTCCCAAAATATACCATTTCCAAAAAACCTTTTCTTTTCTTTTTAACTTGAAAAGTACACAACACATTTTTAAAATCATTTCAAAATAACCTCTCTACACGGAGGTGATATGGGAACCTGTTTTCAAACCAAACACAACCTGTTTTAGCAAAATATACAACTAGGAAGGCTATACACAAGCCAACCAACCACAACCCAAGTTTAAGTTACTTACAACACGACACAAATGAAACATGTTGTAAACTTTATATACAATACATTCCCCAAAAGAATAACAACCAAATACAACCCCAACTCCCAAAAGAACCCGTACCCTGACAACCCAAAAGGAGTCCAAACTCTTCCCCGGCCTCACTGGTCCGGTCCACATGTCTCAGCGGGATCTAAAACAGTAAAGGGAGAAGGGGTGAGATAAAATCTCAGCAAGTCATTATGTATGCAACAATATGCCATACAATATGCAACACATAAATAGGTTGCTCACATTGGAAAACAGTAAACACATTACGTTACCTTTTCCTTCTGACCAATAAGTCATATACAATGCAACATACAATCAAGTTGCTCAATAACATATTGGGAAACAGTAAACACATTACGTTACCTTTCCCTTACCATTCCCATCTGAATCATATGTCGTACAACGGTGGGATGGATACTCCGCTCTCGTGAAATGCTAGTGCTTATTCACGTCTTATACGACCTCAACAGAGATCCATATAAGTTATCAGCATTCATATGGCATGACTGCACATATCCATAGAAGCTGCGCACCGCCAGACCGTGGCCACAGACGGGGGAGAGGTCACAGGTATAAGGCAATCGAAACAACTTATGAAATATCTTCTCATAAGTGTTGGGATCCCATATACCCCCACAATATTCAGCTGATACCATCATAGTCAAGTACATAATAGTTACTTGAATATAAGTCCACCCTATGGGACATCAATATATATAACATGGAACTATAACTCATGTTAAATCAATAACAATAGTGCACATATATTTCAACACTATTGAATAACAATACAATACAATGACATGGTATTAAATACTCATGTTCAACCAAAGAAACAGTGCAACAAGTATTTGAACACTTTGTAAACAATCAACTATGAACAAGTAAGCACTTATGTCACCAAGTATATCACATAAGTCTTACGTAATCAATTCATACTATGGAAAGTAGAAACAGGGTGTTCAACTCCTGTCTAACAAACACAGTAGTGCAACTTCCTATTTAAGGCACTATATAAGCCAAGGACCTTGCACAAGTCACCATGTAGGGATAAAACAACATATAAACAGCCCTACACAATCTCTATACAATATTGAACAACTTCCCTTTAGGGTTCAAGTTCAAAAAACCAAGTTTTATAACATTTGGTTCAATGGTCAAAAACTGCCTTTCAAGCAAGTTCACGACCATTTTTAAAGCACTTCCCATTATCCAATTGGCCCATTTCAAATTCCTTAATGTAGTACTATAGTTGTACTAAATACAGGATCAAAAATTATTCCAATCCGAGATGTTTAGCCTAGGTTTGCAAAGCCTAGAAAATGGACCAAAACTGCAGATTATAACCCTTCAGCAATAAAACTGCCCTTCAAGCAACTTTAGATTAATTTTTAAAGCTCTTGCCAAAACCTTTTTGGACAATTCCAAGTGCTACAATGTTGTACTAAAGTTGTACTACAAGTGTAGTTAAAGATTTATGAAATCTATACTCATTAACCTAGGTTTAAAAGCTTGCAAAGGTGCTCACTCAAGGCAGTTTTGAGCACGACTCGTGCTGAAGGTCACGAGTCGTTTCCAGGCTCTGTACGACTGATTCCAAGGCCACGACTGGTGCTTCACGACTCCTGAGCATGGTCACGACTCGTGCTCATGTGCACAAGTCGTGCCCCTCCCCTGAACCCACGGTTTTCAGCCCACATCAGCAAGAACATCAGCACAACCACACTTCAGTTCATAGCCACTGCAAGCACCACTTTTAGCTGCTGCAAGGGCCACTTTAGACAGTCCATATACCTGGGTTTGGACTCTAATATACTCCCTTCCTATCCCCTACACATACCTCACAATTTCCCAAGTCATTACAACCCATAATCCACCCTTCTTTGATCAATTATCACACCATGGTTACCACCTTTCTCTTGGCTCATTTTCAGCTCATGGTGAAACATTTTACCAGCTATATACTTGATAAAACCACCTCATAAGCTCAGAACAACATCATTAATTCACATGAACAAATATAGAAAGGAGCCATAACAACTTACCCAATGAAAAGAAAAGATAAACGGATGAACTTGTTCTAAACACCTTCCGAAGCAAGCTTTCAAAGTTGAAATCACTCACAAATCAAAAGCTGAATTTATGGGAATTTTGGAAGTTTAGTTAGGGTTTAAGGTTCTTTCTTGGCTGGGAGAAGATTCAAGAACACTGAGGATACGTATCCTTCTTGGAGAAGCTAGTAAAGATATTTATATAAAGCAATTTACACATAAGCTCCTCCAAGATAGAAATTCAACAAAACAACTTCCTTAAGCTTTCTTTTTACACTCAAGCACCTTATAACTTTTTATAACACTTCAAATTAGAATTCAAGTGTTACCAAGGAACTATACCACTTCTCTTTATCTAGACATTATATACTTAAATCAAGTTATAACATCTCAAAGTCACATAGTTCAACAAAATGGCACAAGATGCACACGTAAGCAATCAAATGACAGCAAAACCAAGGATGATATGCAAGGCATACCCAACCTCACGTGCTTCACGTGTGACCAATATGTGCCTAGGTTTAGGGTCGTGACACTCACTCCCCCTTAAATAAAATTCGTCCCGAATTTGGACTTAACTTACCTGAATGATTAAACAACTCAGGGTACCTCTAACTCATCTCTGATTCCAGTTCCCAAGTAGCTTCCTCGATGGTGTGATTCTTCCAAAGAACTTTCACCACGGGAATACTCTTGGTACGCAATTCTCGGACCTGCCTCTCCAGAATCCGCAAAGGTACCTCAACATAGGTCATATCCGCCTGGACATCCTCAGGAGGAGAACTCAACACATGAGAGGAATCATAGCAGTACTTCCTCAACATGGACACATGAAACACATCATGGAGAGAAGAAAGAGATGGTGGTAGAGCCAAACGATAAGCTAGCTCACCTACCTTCTCCAACACCTCAAATGGACCAACAAATCTCGGAGCTAGTTTCCCTTTGTTGCCAAACCTTTTGATCCCCGTTCTAGGTGAGATCTTCAAGAACAAAAAGTCACCAACCCGAAAGGATAACTCCCTCCTTCTCGTGTCCGCATAACTCTTCGGCGACTCGGGGCTGTCCTCAATCTGTCACGGATCACTTTGATCTTCTCGGTTGAGTCCCTAACCAAACTGGACCCCAAAGTTTAGCCTCACCAACCTCGTCCCAACACATTGGGGACCTACATTTCCTCCCATACAATGCCTCATATGGTGCCATCTCAATGCCGGATGGTAGCTATTGTTGTAGGCAAATTCCACTAAAGGCAAATGGTCTTCCCAAGATAATCGGAAGTTCATCACACAAGCTCGTAACATATCCTCTAGAATTCGAATGGTCCTCTGCTGCGCCCATCGGTCGAGGATGAAATGCTTTATCGAAGCTCAACTTAGATCCTGTGGCCTCATGCAATGCCCTCCAAAACCGTGAAGTGAATCTCGGATCCCTATCAGACACAATGTTGACAGGTACTCCATGTAGTCTCACAATCTCACGGATGTACAACTGAGCCAATCTCTCCAAGGAATACTTGGTTGAAACTGGAAGGAAATGAGCTGATTTGTTCAACCGATCCACAATCACCCATATAGCATCCATCTTTCGCGGAGTAGGAGGCAATCCTGTCACAAAATCCATAGAAATGCCCTCCCACTTCCACTCAGGAATATCAAGTGGCTGAAGCAATCCAGCTGGCCTCTGATGCTCCACTTTGATCTGTTGACAAGTCAAACACTTGGACACAAATTCTGCAATCTCCTTTTTCATGCCATTCCACCAGTAGCCCCGTTTCAGATCCTGATACATCTTGGTGCTTCCTGGATGAATAGCAAATCTGGACTTATGCCCATCCTCTAATACCTGCCTTTTGATTTCTGGGGAAGAAGGTACACAAATTCTGCCTTTGAAGGTGAGAATTCCATCCCTGTTCAATGAAAACTCCCCAAACTTGCCATCTTGCAATTTCTCTCTGATTTTCCTCAATTCATCATCCTGTAACTGAGCTTCCATAAGATCTCCATAAAGAGTAGGAACAGCTCTAACATTGGCAAACAACATATCACCCTTCAACTCCCGAGATACCAAGGACGATAGATGAGCCTTACGGCTAATGGCATCGGCTACCACATTGGCCTTCCCGGGATGATAAGAAATGACACAATCATAGTCTTTGAGAAGCTCCAACCATCGCCTCTGTCTGTTGTTCAATTCTTTCTGAGTAAACAAATACTTCAGGCTCTTGTGATCTGTAAATATCTCAAACTTTGCCCCATACAAGTAGTGCTTCCACTTATGCAATGCAAACACAATGGCAGCTAACTCCATATCGTGGGTAGGATAATTCGCTCTGTGGTGATAACTTCCTCGAAGCATACGCAATTACCTTCCCATTTTGCATAAGAACACATCCTGCACCCTCTTTAGAGGCATCACCGAATATAACAAAGTTCTCACAACCCTCTGGAAGTGTAAGAATAGGAGCCGAAGTCAATCTCTTCTTCGATTCGGTAAAACTGCCTTCACACTTTGCATCCCAAACAAATGGTACATCTTTCCGAGTCAATGCGGTCAACGGAGTTGCAATCCTCGAAAATCCTCAATAAATCTTCGATAGTACCCCGCTAAACCAAGGAAACTACGAACCTCTGTCACGGTAGAAAGGTCATTTCCGGAGTTGACTACGGCCTCAATTTTCGAAGGATCCACTGCAATACCATTTCTGGATACCACATGACCCCGAGAAAAGAAATCTGTTCCAACAGAATTCACACTTCTTGAACTTTGCAAACAACTTGTTTCTCACGAAGCTACGAGATAACACTATTCTCAAGTGCCTCTCATGATCTTCCTGGATTTTGAGTATACCAGGATATCATCAATAAAAACAACCACAAAATTATCAAGATACGGCTTAAAGATCCTGTTCATCATATCCATAAAGACTGCCGGTGCATTGGTCAATCCAAATGGCATAACAAGAAATTCGTAGTGCCCATACCTTGTTACGAAAGCCGTCTTAGACACATCATCGGCTTTATCTTCAATCGATGGTATCCGCTACGTAAATCCAACTTAGAATATATAACGGAACCTTGAAGTTGATCAAACAAATCATCAATGTGAGGAAGAGGATATTTGTTCTTAATTGTAGCTTGATTCAATAGTCTGTAATCAATACACAATCGCAAAGTACCATCCTTCTTCCTAACAAACAACACTGGTGCTCCCCAAGGTGATACACTAGGTCGAATAAAACCCCTATCAAGCAACTCCTGCAACTGAATTTTCAACTCTTTCAACTCACTGAGCCATTCTGTAGGGTGCCTTAGAAATTGGTGAAGTACCTGGCAATAAATCAATACAAAACTCCACTTCTCTATCTGGAGGCATACTATACTCAGTTGAGAATACGTCACTGAACTCATTCACAACTGGCACACAAGATAACTCAGGAGATTTCTTACCAGAATCCACCACATAAGCCAGGTAACCCTCACACCCTTAGATAACAACTTTCTAGCCTTTAGTGCAGAAATAACATGAATGCCAAATAAAGATTTATCAGCATCAAAAACAAATACAGGCACATCAGGCATAGAAAAGGTGACTCGCTTTCTGCGACAGTCAACCAAGGCATGACAAGAACTCAACCAGTCCATGCCTAAAATAACATCAAAATCTCGGATTGGTAACTCGACCAAATCCACTGGTAGTACATGCCCACAAATAATGACCTCACAGCCATGATAGATCAGAGAGGATTCGAGGTGCTCTCCCACAGGAGTAGAAACCTCTAGCACATAAGGTAATAACATAGGCAACTTATGCAATGCAAATGCAAAATGAGATGCCACATATGAATGAGACGATCCAGGATCGATAAGAACACGAGCCCTGACCCCTGAGACAGGGACAATACCTCTAATCACTGCCGTAGGATCTACCTCACCTCGGCCTAAGGCAAACACTCTGCCTTGCACTTTCTCTTTAGGTTTTCCCTCTACATCTCTTTTTACACCACCTCTGGGCTGATCACCTTGCTGTTTACCACCCGGAGCTTGCCCCTTTTTGAATTTAGGACAATCTTTCTTGAAATGCCCCATTTCACCACAATTTAGACACTTGCCCTGTTTCCTCCAACAATTGTCTTCTGAGTGCCCAATCCTCTTACAGAAGTTGCAAACAGTTCCAAATTGACGAGATACAGGCCTTGTTGAAACTGTAACTGTACCTCCTCTAGCTACTCCAGAAACTGAAGCTTTAGGCTGAATCTTGCCTTGCCCTGAACTCTGGCCTTGAGACTTACCCTTGCTTCCACTTGCCTCGGATTTGCTCTTATGTTCATCAATGTCATTCTCGATCCTATAGGCCATATTAACTGCCGCTTGGTAGGTAGGAAAGTCATGAGTCAACAGTTTCTTCCTGAATTCCAACCTCAACCCTTTAACAAACCTGTATACCCTCCTGCTCTCATCTGGCACGAGATGTTGGCAATACCTTGATAACTCAGTGAATTTTGCAGAATATTGGGCTACTGTCAATGCCCCCTGCTCAAGCTTTAGGAATTCCACCTCTTTCTTGTCTTTGGTAATCACAGGAATGAAGTGTTCCTTGAATTTTCCAACAAAGTTCTCCCAAGTCTGGGGCGTATGATCCCGCTCCCAGCTTTCTTTAAGGATCTGCCACCAATGTTCTGCCGGATCCTCAAGCTTAAACACTGCACATCTGACCTTTTCTTCGTCTCGTGCTTTCCATTGCAATAAAAATTTTGGTCATAGCCTCCAACCATCTCTCGCCTATCTGCGGATCGGATCTCCGTTGAAGCTTGGTGGAGACAATTTGATAAACTTTTCTAGGCCCCCGAGTTGGCCTTACCTCTGGTTCTTTGTTGAGCTCTACCTGAGCCGCCATAGTCTCGGAGGAAAGTTCGAAACATTGCCATCATCTCAAAGATTAGGACCTCCCCCGGCCCCACGATCACCAATATTTCCCGCTGGTCACCACTAGTTCCGGCCATTACACCGATCCCCGCAGAAACACTCAAGGCGTCGATATCACACACTCCCCTTAGACTAGACATCTACCCTTGACTCTAGCCAAAGCTCGATATTAACCGCTGGCGCCTCCCAACTCCCGGACCTATAAATCGTGTCACAGGATGGAGGGTCCCAAAATATACCATTTCCAAAAAACCTTTTCTTTTCTTTTTAACTTGAAAAGTACACAACACATTTTTAAAACCATTTCAAAATAACCTCTCTACACGGAGGTGATATGGGAACCTGTTTTCAAACCAAACACAACCTGTTTTAGCAAAATATACAACTAGGAAGGCTATACACAAGCTAACCAACCACAACCCAAGTTTAAGTTACTTACAACACGACACAAATGAAACATGTTGTAAACTTTATATACAATACATTCCTCAAAAGAATAACAACCAAATACAACCCCAACTCCCAAAAGAACTCGTACCCTGACAACCCAAAAGGAGTCCAAACTCTTCCCCGGCCTCACTGGTCCGGTCCACCTGTCTCAGCGGGATCTAAAACAGTAAAGGGAGAAGGGGTGAGATAAAATCTCAGCAAGTCATTATGTATGCAATAATATGCCATACAATATGCAACACATAAATAGGTTGCTCACATTGGAAAACAGTAAACACATTACGTTACCTTTTCCTTCTGACCAATAAGTCATATACAATGCAACATACAATCAAGTTGCTCAATAACATATTGGGAAACAGTAAACACATTACGTTACCTTTCCCTTACCATTCCCATCTGAATCATATGTCGTACAACGGTGGGATGGATACTCCGCTCTCGTGAAATGCTAGTGCTTATTCACGTCTTATACGACCTCAACAGAGATCCATATAAGTTATCAGCATTCATATGGCATGACTGCACATATCCATAGAAGCTGCGCACCGCCAGACCATGGCCACAGACGGGGGAGAGGTCACAGGTATATGGCAATCGAAACAACTTATGAAATATCTTCTCATAAGTGTTGGGATCCCATATACCCCCACAATATTCAGCTGATACCATCATAGTCAAGTACATAATAGTTACTTGAATATAAGTCCACCCTATGGGACATCAATATATATAACATGGAACTATAACTCATGTTAAATCAATAACAATAGTGCACATATATTTCAACACTATTGAATAACAATACAATACAATGCCATGGTATTAAATACTCATGTTCAACCAAAGAAACAGTGCAACAAGTATTTGAACACTTTGCACACAATCAACTATGAACAGGTAAGCACTTATGTCACCAAGTATATCACATAAGTCTTACGTAATCAATTCATACTATGGAAAGTAGAAACAGGGTGTTCAACTCCTGTTTAAGTAGTGCAACTTCCTATTTAAGGCACTATATAAGCCAAGGACCTTGCACAAGTCACCATGTAGGGATAAAACAACATATAACCAGCCCTACACAATCTCTATACAATATTGAACAACTTCCCTTTAGGGTTCAAGTTCAAAAAACCAAGTTTTATAACATTTGGTTCAATGGTCAAAAACTGCCTTTCAAGCAAGTTCACGACCATTTTTAAAGCACTTACCATTATCCAATTGGCCCATTTCAAATTCCTTAATGTAGTAATATAGTTGTACTAAATACAGGATCAAAAATTATTCCAATCCGAGATGTTTAGCCTAGGTTTACAAAGCCTAGAAAATGGACCAAAACTGCATTTTAAAACCATTCAGCACTAAAACTGCCCTTCAAGCAACTTTAGATTAATTTTTAAAGCTCTTGCCAAAACCTTTTTGGACAATTCCAAGTGCTACAATGTTTTACTAAAGTTGTACTACAAGTGTAGTTAAAGAGTTATGAAATCTATACTCATTAACCTAGGTTTAAAAGCTTGCAAAGGTGCTCACTCAAGGCAGTTTTGAGCACGACTCGTGCTGAAGGTCACGAGTCGTTTCCAGGCTCTGTACGACTGATTCCAAGGCCACGACTAGGGATGACCAAATCCGGTCCGGTTTCGGGCCTTGAACCGCCGGTTCCGGTTCGGCGAGGAGGTGAACCTTAACCGGCCCGCTTTTCTCACGGTTCCGGTTATCCGGTTCCGGTTTTCTCACGGTTTTGGTCCGGTTCCGGGCTTTTCCGGTCCGGTTCCGGGCCGGTTCTATTGAAAAACAACAAATTTTCGTCCGGTTCCGGGCTTTTTCCGGTCCGGTTCACCATTTTGGTGAACCTTAACCGGCCCGCCTCCAAACCGGTTCCGGTTACCCCGGTTCCGGTTTTCTCCCCGGTTCATGGCGGTTCCGGGCTTTTCCGGGCCGGTTCCGGTCCGGTTTTCCGGTTCCGGTCCGGTTCCGGTCCGATTTGGCCATCCCTAGCCACGACTGGTGCATCACGACTCCTGAGCATGGTCACGACTCGTGCTCATGTGCACAAGTCGTGCCCCTCCCCTGAACCCACGGTTTCCCCACACGCAGAAGAACATCAAGACAACCACACTTCAGTTCATAGCCACTGCAAGCACCACTTTTAGCTGCTGCAAGGGCCACTTTAGACAGTCCATATACCTGGGTTTGGACTCTAATATACTCCCTTCCTATCCCCTACACATACCTCACAATTTCCCAAGTCATTACAACCCATAATCCACCCTTCTTTGATCAATTATCACACCATGGTTACCACCTTTCTCTTGGCTCATTTTCAGCTCATGGTGAAACATTTTACCAGCTATATACTTGATAAAACCACCTCATAAGCTCAGAACAACATCATTAATTCACATGAACAAATATAGAAAGGAGCCATAACAACTTACCCAATGAAAAGAAAAGATAAACGGATGAACTTGTTCTAAACACCTTCCGAAGCAAGCTTTCAAAGTTGAAATCACTCACAAATCAAAAGCTGAATTTATGGGAATTTTGGAAGTTTAGTTAGGGTTTAAGGTTCTTTCTTGGCTGGGAGAAGATTCAAGAACACTGAGGATACGTATCCTTCTTTGAGAAGCTAGTAAAGATATTTATATAAAGCAATTTACACACAAGCTCCTCCAAGATAGAAATTCAACAAAACAACTTCCTTAAGCTTTCTTTTTACACTCAAGCACCTTATAACTTTTTATAACACTTCAAATTAGAATTCAAGTGTTACCAAGGAACTATACCACTTCTCTTTATCTAGACATTATATACTTAAATCAAGTTATAACATCTCAAAGTCACATAGTTCAACAAAATGGCACAAGATGCACACGTAAGTAATCAAATGACACAAAACCAAGGATGATATGCAAGGCATACCCAACCTCACGTGCTTCACGTGTGACCAATATTGTGCCTAGGTTTAGGGTCGTGACACACACACACTTCGAAAATAAAACAATTTTGTAAAAGAGTTTGCAGCGGAATAATAATACCAAAATTGTTTTTTCTCAAGTTATATAAATATATCTTGAGAGTGCCTCTTAGGCAAGACTTTATAATCATTATAAATGAATTTACAAAGTCGAAAGTTCCCTATAGCTATATCTATTTTGAGCTCTATGGAACAAGAGATAAAGAACGGAATCCTATCCTAGCCTTCACACACCTTGATACCAAAGTAATCAAGTGCGAAATTACAAGGGAGAAAGGATTAAAAAGAACCAAACAAAGATCTCTATCTCTAAGCTTTTCGAAGGTGTGAATGTGATGATGTAATTGGCATATCTTCAAATGAAACCTTCCAAGCTTATTTATAGTCTTCAAATACTTGAAGGCTACTCAATTAACAGCCTTGGGGCTGGTCTTGCATGTGGAGGAAGTATAGGGAGAGTAGGTGAAGTTGTTCCACTAACAATCTCCCCCTTAGTTGGATATTTCTTTCCAAACTCAATGTGCTGCTATCCTGTAAGGTTAGTCTATGAACAAATATACAGAGCACAGAAACACAGTATAATATCTCCACAAAAATTAACTCCCCCTTAATCAAGGAGCTAATCACAAACAATGATTAATCATTTAAAACTAATTTATTTCAAACTTTAACAAGTTTTCGAAATAAACTAAGTTACCATTAAAGACCATAACCATTGTAGCAAAAAATCATCCAAAACTAGCAAAAACAACCTAGCAGTTTAAGTTATAAACAAACCAACTAAAGTGTTTTAGCAAACCAATATAAACAGAAAAAAAGAAAATTGTTTAGAGAACCACCAACATCACCAAAATAAAAGAAATTGTTTTTAGACCACCACCAAATCAGTCACCCATGTGATAGCGGCAACATCAACCTTCAGGTTCAGCTTTCTTCTTCTTCAAACTCCTCTTCTTCTTCTTCTTCCTCCTGATCTCCTTCCCTATCACTTCCACCATCACTTGGGCCAAAGATCGGTGGTAGCACCCGCAGTAGCACCGGCTCCGAAGTTCCAAGAAGAAGCAGATCCTCCCCCTGTTTGGGAAGAAATTTCATCAATAAAAGCATTTGTAACCTGCTTAAGTTTAGCCCATCCCTCAGCAAGTTCTTCCATTGCACTTGACTGTTTGTGCAGGAAGTTAATCACTGTTGCCTTTGGGATTGATGGTCCAGAGTTGCCCAAAAGGTTCATCATGTTGGTCAGAATACTTGCAGCATCAGTTCCTGCAAAAGTATTAAGGGCAACACCTGGGGAAGCACTTGGGGTATCACATGAGATAGCACTGGGAAGAACAGGGGCTGTTTCATCAGATTTGTTCCAAGGAAGATCTTTTGTATACCTTTTGCCCTTTTTCAGTTGTTGATCAATGGTATAATACTCAGGTTCAGTGGTAAAAACATCAGAGGCTTCAATGGGCAAGGATTGAAATACCAAAACTTTGAAGATTAGAGAAGGATAGGGGAAAAAGCTAATGTTCACTTCCTTTTTTCTACCCCATGAAGCTAAGTGTTTGAACACTAATCTTTCAAAGTTAATCCTTAAATTCTTACCCAATCTATACAACACATTCGCATCCTCCAATGTCACAATAGGTTCATTAGTTGTAGGAAGCCAATTGAATATGCACAATTTGTGAAGCACAGAGTATAGAGAAGATAGCCTAGAAGCATGAAGTTTCTCTTTCAAAGGCCAGGACTGCAGTTTGTTGTGAGTGAGCAATTTTACTATTTCATCTCTATTGACCCTAATGCTCTCATCATCTACATTAGGGAGGCCTAAAACTTTGTTAATTAGGGCTGGAGTAAAAGAATAGACTTTTCCCCTAACAAACACTTTTCCATATTTTGCAGACCCTTCATCATCCAAATGAGCATGCAAATTGGCAAAGAAATTGCGAATGACACTCTCAACAAACACAGATGCATGATTATTAGAATTAATAAAATTCATGTCCTTCAAAAACTGAACCACTCCTTCCTTTTCCAACTGACCCTCATCAATGTGCTTTTCTTTTAAAAATCTCTTACTCAAATTATTTAACCAAGATTCCATATTTTCTTTCTTATAATATTCCAGAGTAAGAAAAGGTTTTGGAAAAGCCTTATCCTCTTCAGTTCGAATAACCTCATCACCAGAATTATCACTAGAGGAATGTTTATGAACAGAGGAGGGGGCAAGTGTTACCTCAGATGATATCTTCTTCTTGCTAGCACCTTTGATAGCACTCACAGTTGCTTTGCCCTTGCCCTTCTTTTTCTGAAAATCAGAGAGGGTCTCCTCTTCATCACCATCTACCCAAGCATCAAATGAGTCCACAGAAGGCTCCTTCTCCTTGTTTGCATCAAAGTTCTCGTCACTCACATGGGGTGAGGACACATCAAGAGAGCTTTCTGAGACTTCAACCGGATCAGAGGTGGTATTTGAAGTTGCCTTGGACCTGATTGACCTAATGCGGTTGGAAGACCTCCTTTTTGCAACTTGAGGAGACAGCTTGGAAGTTGGGGCTTTCCTCTTTCTCTTTGGCTCGACTGGAATGAGAGTTACCTTAGGGATTCCATGTTCAAACGAGGCAACAGGGGCAGTGGCTGGAACAATCGCCATTGTAGGTGGAGAAGAGCTTGGAGTGATCATTGGAGAAGTTTCCATGGCCACACGAGAAGCCACGGATGGAGCAATGCTAGGTGATATGTCCATTTGGTCCGTGTGAGAAGGTTCGGTATTAGCTTTGGATGGAGAGGCCATGGAGAATTTTGGGAATTTTTGAGATGGAATTTGACCTAGGTTGAGAAAGACGAAGACGCTGGAACGGGGTTTAAAGAGGTAGAGGGAGTAACGGTTAGAGAGAGATAATAGGAGAGTTAGAGAAAAATTAGAAATTAAAGAGAGAGAAATGGATGGGGAACATCTAATTAAATTGATTTGACACTTTAAACTTACCCTATCCCATCTAACCCCTAAAAAAGCTCACCTTTATCCCTATCCACTCATTAACAATAAACCCTAACCACACAAAATTTTTAAAACCCCAAGAATAAAACAACACGGTTGAAATTTTTTTTTTTTTTAAAGAAAAAACGAAAAAAATTAAATTAAGTAAACAAAATATTTTATAACTAAGCCCAAAACATTATATGCACAAATCAAAATAAATATGGGTTAATTACTCAACAAAGTTTACCAAAAAATAAAGGAAACTTGTTGAAGACGTTTTCAAAATCGAAAACTCTTTAATTAAAAAGACTTTCAGATTTTGAGAAATTAATCAACAATATTTCAAAAATAAGAAATAAAAAAATAATATAGCACACACTAATGTGTTAAAGGCAATGATGGTAACACGTAGGATAACACATATGATATAAAACCCCTTGATAAATATTTTCATTTTTAAACACTTCAGGCATAACAACCTGAGCATTTTTAGACACTTAAGGCATAACAAGCTGAGCATTTTTCATGCACTTTAGGCATTATAAGCCTATATTCTTTTTAAGTACATTGCTTGTTAATCACGTATCAATACACTTCGTTAAACAAGAAAGCATCGTAGTAACGAGCTCCGTGCTTCGAGTTTGTATTTCAAGTGTAAAGATAAAGTGAGTTTATGCCTTTCAAGTAGGGTACACTGTAGTAGCGAACTCCATGTCCCTAATACTCAGCATAACTCACCTCATACATTCTCATTAGCAAGAGTACATGGTTGCAGCGAACACCGTGCCCCGAGCTCGAGAGAATAGTATGGATAAAATGCCTTTGCCTTTTATTTATCAAAAAAGAAAAGATTAGTGACTTTATCACTTTAAGCATATGAAGGGGAGTGATATCACACATGATAACCTAAGTAATAACCTACCATAACAAAAAGGTCAGCATGTGTCACGGTTAGAACTAAGCTAACCAGATTAAACAAATAATAATGCATTTTTTTTAAATAAATAAATAAATAAAGAGAAAAAATACACTAATATACAAGTGTTACCCTGAGTGATAACATCACCTGGGGTAGCACAGACAAACAGACTTAGAGATTACAAAGACCAAGAGATCTTTTCAAACTAGAAAATCTCTCGTGATCTAAGGCCTTGGTAAAGATATCAGCCAGTTGATACTTAGTATCAATATGATCAATGTTAATTAGGCCTTTATCTACCATATCTCTAAAGAAATGATGATGTATGTCAATGTGCTTAGTACGGGAATGTTGAACAGGATTTTTTGAAATGTTGATAGCACTCAGGTTATCACAGTACATAGTCAAAAAATTACTCTCTAGACCATAGTCATCTAGCATATGTTTTAGCCAAATAAGTTGTGAGCAACAACTACCAGCTGCAACATACTCAGACTCAGCTGTGGAAAGAGAGACACAATTTTGTTTACGACTATACCATGAAACTAAATTGTTACCCAAGTAAAAACACCCCCCACTAGTACTCTTTCTATCATCCATATCCCCTGCCCAATCCGAGTCACTAAAGCCTACCAAATTGGTATTAGTATCCTTACTAAATCAAATCCCTAATTCACTTGTTCCTGAGACATATTTAATTATCTTTTTGACAGAATTAAGGTGAGAGATTTTAGGATTGGCTTGATAACGTGCACAAACACACACGTTGAACATGATATCAGGACGACTAGAAGTGAGATAGAGAAGGCTACCTATCATAGAACGATATAGAGTAGGATCAACATCCTCACCTACTTGGTCTCTACCAAGTTTGAGAGAAGAACACATAGGGATTTTTGAACTTTTTGCTCCTTCCAACCCAAACCTTTTTACTAGGCTCTTTGCATACTTGCTTTGTGAAATGAATATTCCTTCATTTGATTGTTTCACCTACAAGCCTAGAAAGAATGTTAACTCACCAATCATGCTCATTTCAAATGTTGATGTCATAGCCTCTACAAAATCTTTTAAGCATGTTTGAGAAGTAGAGCCATAGACTATGTCATCCACATAGATTTGAACAATGACTATTTCTTTGCCATGCCTTAGGATAAATAAGGTCCTATCTGCTTCACATCTTGAAAACCCATATTCAAGTAAGAAAGAGGTTAAGCGACCATACCATGCACGTGGAGCTTGTTTCAAGACATATAAGGCTTTATCAAGTCTATACACATGGTTTGGTAGATGAGGATCTTCAAATCCTTTTGGTTGTTCAACAAAAACTTCTTCTTTTAAATAACCATTTAAAAAGGCAGCTTTAACATCCATTTGAAACAAAGTAATTTTTAGAAAACAAGCTATAGCCAAGAGGAGTCTTATGGATTCTATTCTAGCAACGGGAGCAAAGGTCTCATCAAAGTCAACACCTTCAATTTGGGTGTAACCTTGAGCTACGAGACGAGCTTTGTTCCTTATAATATTTCCTTGCTCATCTGATTTATTCTTGAAAATCCATTTTGTACCAATTACATTTGTATTAATGGGACGTGGTACTAAACACCAAACTTCATTACGAGCAAATTGTTCAAGTTCCTCTTGCATGGCATGTATCCAAAAATTATCTTTTAAAGCTTCAGAAATATTTTTGGGTTCTAAAGAAGAGACAAAACAGGATTATTTTACCTTGTGGTATGTGGTGGACATGCACACATACCTTGCCATTTCACGGTTACTAAAGTGTCCTTTATTCCTTGTTCGTACCCCTTCACTTGCTTCTCCAATAATTTGAGATGAAGGATGATCTCTTCTGATCCTAGCTGGTGGATCCCTTCTCAAATCTTCATGCACATGAGCATCATCATCTGACTGTTCCTCCTTTTCAGTTGCTGGACAGGTCTTGGGTGATACCGGAGATGCTATCCCTTCAGTGGCAACACTTGGGCCAGCAATTGGGGTATCACTTACTTGATTTTGATTCTCCAGTTCTTCCAGCAATATTAATGGAGATTCCTGTACTCCATCACCTGTAACCAGTGTTCTAAAAGACCCTGCCTAAAGGCGCCTAGGCCCCGCCTAGGCGCTAGGCCCCTCTCCAACGCCTAGTTCTAAAACCCGTCTAGGCCCCGACTAATTTCGACTAATCCCGACTAGTCCCCGCCTAGGCGCTAGGCCCGACTCCGCCGCCTAGCATCCGCCTAGCGCTTTTTAGAACCTTGCCTGTAACACTTGCTAAATCATCAAAAACAACGTTAATTGATTCCTGAATGGTTTTTAACCTAAGATTATAAACCCTATATGCTCGACTGTCCTGAGCATACCCAAGAAATATAGTCTTATCACTTTTAGAGTCAAATTTAGCTAAGTAATCCCGATCATTTAGAACATAACACACACACACTCAAATGTATGAAAATAATGAACCTTTGGTGTCTTACCATTCAAAATTTCATAAGGTGTCATTCTAGTACCAGGTCTTAGAAAAACTCTATTGGCCGTGTGACAAGCTGTGTTTAAGGCCTCAGCCCAAAATCTCTTTGAAATTCTTTTTGAAAACAACATCACACGTGCCATCTCAAGTAAGGTCCTATTTTTCCTTTCAGCCACCCCATTTTGTTGAGGTGTTTTAGGAGCAGAAAACTCATGTTTAATTCCTTTTAATTCACAAAAAGTAAAGAACAATGAATTATCAAACTCCGTTACATGATCAGACCTTATTCGCATGATAAGAGCAGAAAACATGTTTTTGATTTTAGCATGTAAGACCTTAAACTTTTTAAAAGTTTCTGATTTTTCTTTTAAAAAATATACCCAAGTAAATCTAGAAAAATCATCAACTATTACAAAAGTATATTTCTTACCTCCTAAACTGTCTACCTCAACTGGACCCATTAAATCCATATGCATTAATTGAAAACAGTGCGTTGTCCCAGAATACTCCTCATTATGTTGGGTAGCACTATGGGTAGCACGTGTTTGTTTACCCTTTAGACAATCTTCACATATGATTTTCGTACTTATGTCCAAACTAGGTATACCTCTTATAGCTTCAGCATTTATGAGTTTCACAATGTTACGAAAATGGACATGACCCAACTTTTGATGCCATAAGGTAGCATCATCAACCCTCACAGAATGACACACTTGTTTATTCTCAACAAGATAACAGTTGTTACTTGATCTAGTACTAGTCATAACACAGCTATTGGTACAATCAAAGACTTCACAAGTGTTTTTATTGAATTTTACTTCAAGGTTGTCATCACAAAGTTGGCTAATACTAATTAAATTAGTTACCAGTCCATCAACATGCAAAACATTTTTTAAAGCAGGAAATCCAGGTACATTTAATACGCATTTTCCTACTATATTACTCTTGCTACCACCACCATATGTTACACTACCACCTTGAATAGGTTCATATTCCTTTAAAAACATTTTTGTTCCAGTCATATGACGAGAACAACCACTATCAAAATACCATGAACATTCAACATTAGTTTTTAAGGAAGTGCATACAACATCACATATCAGATTGGACTTAGGTTTCCACACTTTCCTACTTTGATAACTTTTCTTCGATCGACGGTGATATCCGACGTGCTAGGCAACACTTCGGGTATCACACGAAGGACTTTGTTTCTTTAAGAGAGCTTTACAATCATTTTTCAAATGTCCAGTAGAGTAACAGTAGTTACATATTTTTACCTTGTCAGAAGACTTATCAAAAGATATAAATTCAACATGATCTCTTTCTTTAACAAAAACTAACTTATCTTCTGTATTAGACAAAGTAGATGTAATAGCATTTAAAGACTCTTGAAAACCCATACCTGCCTTGAGTGGTTTGGACAACCCAAGAATTGCATCTAACTTGGTAGAACTCGTGTTGAGTTTCTTGAATGTTGTCTCAGCAAGAGTAAGTTTGCTCTTGACTTTGTCCGGCTCCACATCTTTCTTTGTGAGTTGAACTTCCAATCTAGTCAAGCCATCGATCAGTCTTGAACCTCTTTGGACAGAGAGATCATCTTCTTGTTCTCTTTCTCCCATTCGTCCACCAATTCTTTGCATAGGTTCTTAAGACCACAAATGAGTTCATCCTTGCTGAACTCCTTACTTTGTTCACCCTCTTGTGAACTACCTGCATCCATGTTAACAGAACCCACAAAACAAACAACATTTATCAAATTTAAATCTGTATACCTGTTGGATGATATCGCAGTGCTATCCCACTTTGGATATCACACGGGGTATCACCGATTAATCCGAGTCACAATTTGTGACCACCATTCGGCTGCTTTGATCCGAATCTTGATTGATTGTTCTCCTCATCTTCATTGTCACTTTGAGAGAAACCCATAGGTTCTTTCCCATCTTCCTTAGAGTGTTAGCACACTCATTTGAGTAATGACCCCATCCGGAGCAAGCATGACATTGGATTGATTCAAGGTATTTTGGATCAGATCCGGATGGATACGATGATGCTCTCCTTATGGGACCACCTTTACGAGTAGATGGAAATGTCCTCTTGGGCATTGAATTGTACACCTTGGTTTGTTGCTCTTTAGCCTTCACTGCACATTTTCTTTGTTAAATTTTCTCACCATTGAGTTATACTTCCTAGCAAGTAAGGCAACACCGGCATCTTCACCTAATTCCTCAAAATTTCGTCATCCTCATTAGTTGAACCACTAGAGGATTGAACTTTTAAAGCAACACTCTTGCCTTTAGAAGCTTCACTTTGCTCAGCAAGGTTTGACTCAAAATTTTTTAAAATGCTCATTAAGGAATTGATGTCCATAGTGGAAAGGTTGTGAGCCTCTTCTATAGATGAAACCTTTATATTAAAACGCTCAGGAAGAGTTCTAATAGCCTTTGAAACCAATTGTTTGTTTGTAAAAGGTTCACCTAAAAGTTGACACTCATTAGCAATGTCAAACAATTTTTCAAAATAAGAGGAGATGGTATCACTTTCACCCATTCTCAACCTTTCAAATTTGCCAGTAAGAGCTCTAAGTTTGTTTTCACGCACACTAGAATCACCTTCACAAAACCTTTGTAAAATGTCCCAAGCTTCTTGAGCTGTGGAACTATTTTGAATAAGTTTAAAAATATGCATGTCAACCCACACTACAAGAAAACTGACAGATACTGACGGAAATTAGTGACGGAAATAAATCCGTCACTAATACCGACGGATTAGTGACGAAATAGCAACGACCTGGGGTGAAAAACAAAAAAAGAAATTAGGACGAGATTACCGACGGATTTAGTGACGGATATGCCGACGGATTCCATTTCGTCTCTAATCCGTCACCATTTTGGCGCCAAAAATTTGCGCACTTTTTTACCGACGAATTTGTGACGGAATGGCGACGGATATTTTTACTGACGGATTTGAGTCGTTGCTAAATTATTTAAAATAAATATTAAATTTATATTTTAGGTTAGCGACGGATTAGTGACGGATTTAATTACCGACGGATTAAAATCCGTCGGTAAATTAATTACATATTATTACCGACGGATTTGAGTCGTTGCTAAATTATTTAAAATAATCATTAAATTTATATTTTAGGTTAGCGACGTATTAATGACGGAATTAATTACCGACGGATCGGTAAATTATTTAAAATAATTATTAAATTTATATTTTAGGTTAGCGACGGATTAGTGACAGATTTGATTACCGACGGATTAAAATCCGTCGGTAAATCAATTACATATTATTACCGACGAATTTGAGTCGTTGCTAAATTATTTAAAATAATTATTAAATTTATATTTTAGGTTAGCGACGGATTAGTGACGGATTTGATTACCTACGGATTAAAATCCGTCGGTAAATCAATTACATATTATTACTGACGGATTTGAGTCGTTGCTAAATTATTTAAAATAATTATTAAATTTATATTTTAGGTTAGCGACGGATTAGTGACGGATTTAATTACCGACGGATTATAATTCGTCGGTAAATTAATTACATATTGTTACCGACGGATTTCAGTCGTTGCTAAATTATTAAAAATAATTATTAAATTTATATTTTAGGTTAGCGACGGATTAGTGACAGATTTTTTATATAAAAAAGTTAAGAATTTTTAAAGAAATAAAAGTATATAATAGAAGAGGAACGGACAATAACATATAAACTTTTATAATTTTTTATATTTTTTTTTGGATGAATAAAATTATTTGAGATTTTGGTTAGTAGTGTATTTTTTTACAAATAAAAAAACTATACATTTATAAATAAAAAATTAAAGAATTTTATCCGTCCCTGATTTCTTTATTATACTTTCATTTGTTTATTTTTTATCTAACTTTTTTATATCACTTTTTTTTTAAAAAAAATAATACTAAAAAATGTCCAATATATTTATTTATGTTCATAAAAAATAAAAAAAACTATACATTTATAAATAAAAATTAAAGAATTTTGCCCGTCCCTGATTTCTTTATTATACTTTCATTTGTTTATTAATTTTCTAACTTTTTTTATATAACTTTTTGAAAAAAAACTTCAATTCTAAAAAATGTCTAAAATATTTATTTATATTCATAAAAAATTAAAAAATATATACATTTATAAATAAAAATAAAAATTTTTTACCCGTCCTTGATTTCTTTATTATACTTTCATTTGTTTATTTTTTTTCTAACTTTTTTTATATAACTTTTTGAAAAAACTTCAATATTAAAAAACGTCCAAAATATTTATTGATATTCATAAAAAATAAAAAAACTATACATTTAGGGTATAGGGTATAGTGTATATGGTATAGTATATAGAGTATACGGTATAGGGTATAGTATATAGGATATAGGATATAGGGTATAGGATATAGGATATATGGTATAGGGTATAGGGGTATAGGGTATAAAGTATAGGATATAGGGTATAGGGTATAGTATATAAGCTATAGGGTATAAGGTATAGGGTATAGTATATAGGTTATAGGGTATAAGGTATAGGGTATAGGGTATAAGGTATAGGGTATAGGGTATAGTATATAGGGTATAGTGTATAGGGTATAGTGTATAGGGTATAGGGTATAGGGTATATGCCCTATACCCTATAGGGTATACCCTATATCCTATGCCCTATACCCTATAGGGTAGGGTATACCCTAAATCCTATAGGGTATACCCTATACCCTATGCCCTATACCCTATAGGTTATACCCTATATCTTATGCCCTATACCTTATACCCTATACCCTATAGGGTATAGGGTATAGGGTATACCCTATGCCCTATGCCATATACCCTATAGGGTATACCCTATATGGTATACCCTATACTCTATACCCTATAGGATATATCCTATAGGGTATACTCTAAACCCTATAGGGTATACCCTATACCCTATAGGGTATACCCAATAGGGTATACCCTAAACCCTATAGGGTATACCCTATACCTTATAGGGTATACCCTATACACTATAGGGTATACCCTAAACCCTGTAGGGTATACCCTATTCCCTATACCCTATAGGTTATACCCTATACCCTATACCCTATACATTATACCCTATACCCTATACTCTATAGGGTATAAGGTATAGGGTATAGGATATACCTTAAATCCTATAGGATATACCCTATACCCTATGCCCTATACCCTATACCCTATAGGGTATAGGGTATACCCTAAATCCTATAGGGTATACCCTATACCCTATGTCCTATACCCTATAGATTATATCCTATACTCTATGCCCTATACCTTATACCCTATACCCTATACGCTATAGGGTATAGGATATATCCTATAGGGTATAGGGTATACCCTATAGGATATACCCTATACCCTATAGGGTATACCCTATACCCTATATCCTATAGGGTATACCCTATACCCTATGCCCTATGCCCTATACCTTATACCCTACCCTATAGGGTATAGGCTATACCCTATACCCTATAGGGTATATGGTATACCATATAGGGTATTATTAAGTATTATTATTAATTATATAATATTATTATTAAGTATTATTATTAATTATATAATAATAATTATTAATATATTCAATTATTTAATTGAATAATTAACAATAGCATCATTATTATTACTAATTATTTTTAATATTATTATTTATTATATAATAATAATAATTATTAATTTAGTCAATTATTTAATTGAATAATTAACAATAGCATCATTATTACTAGTTATTATTAATATTATTATTAATTATATAATAATAATTATTAATATATTCAATTATTTAATTGAATAATTAACAATAGCATCATTATTATTACTAGTTATTATTAAGTATTATTATTAATTATATAATAATAATTATTAATATATTCAATTATTTAATTGAATAATTAACAATAGCATCATTATTACTAGTTATTATTAATATTATTATTAATTATATAAGGTATAGGGTATAGAGTATAGGGTATAGGGTATATGGTATATGATATAAAGTATAGAATATAGGGTATAGGGTATAGGGTATATGGTATAGGATATAGGGTATAGGGTATAGAGTATAGGGTATAGGATATACCCTAAACCCTAAACCCTAAACCCTAAACCCTATAGGGTATACCCTATAACCTATAGGGTATACCCTATATCCTATACCTTATACTCTATACCTTATACCCTATAGGGTATACCCTATATAGGGTATAGGGTATACCCTATAGGGTATACCTTATACCCTATACTTTATACCCTATACCCTATACTCTATAGGATATACCCTATACCCTATAGGGTATATCCTATACCCTATACTCTATACCCTATACCCTATATCCTATAGGGTATACCCTATACCCGATAGGGTATAGGGTATACCATATACCGTATACACTATACCCTACACTCTACACCCTATACCCGATAGGGTATAGGGTATACCCTATACCGTATACCGTATACCCTATACTCTATACCCTATACCCTATATCCTATAGGGTATACCCTATACCCTATAGGGTATACCCTATACCCTATACTCTATAGGGTATACCCTACAGGGCCGGCTATAAGGGTGTGCAAGAGGTTCCTTCGCTCCGGGCCCCAAATTTTAGAGGACCCCCATTTTATCTAGGTACATTAGGTATATAGTTTTTTAAAAAAAATTATGTTGTGCGAAAAGTAATGATCAATGTAATAAATTATTTTTGAATTTTAATACTTAATTTTGTTAATAAGTATTTTTTTATAATTTATTAATATCAATTATTACTTAGGTATATTAATATTTTTTAGAAGTTTAAATTATTAAATTATTATTAATAAATTCAAAATAATTAAATTAATGAATATTATTGTTAATTAATAACATTATTATTTTTGATGTTATGTATTATTACTAGTTATTATTAATATTATTATTAATTATATAATAATATTATTATTAATTATATAATAATAACTATTAATATATTCAATTATATAATTGAATAATTAACAATAACATCATTATTAGTCTTATTATTAAGTACTATTACTAATTATATGATAATGTTATTATTCTTGATATTAGGCATACTAATATAACTAAAATTTTGGGTAAATCAAATAAAAGCATGTAAATATTTTAGATAACTTTTTGTAAATTTCAGTAATAAAAAAAATCTAAAATATTTTTTCCTATTCAATAAAAAATAATAAAAATTACTAATATTATTAATACTATTATTAATATTATTACTGTAGTAGGATAAAAAAATCAAAAAAATATTTTGTAAAAATATTTTTTGCTATTCAATAAAAAATAATAAAAATTACTAGCTATTATTAATAATTAATATTAATATTAATATTAATTAATTAATTAATTATATAATTAATAATTTATTAATAAATATTATTAATAATAAATATTATTATTCTTAATATTAGACATAAATATTTTAGTTAGTGTATAATATAGTGTGAAATAAATATAAGTACGTGTGATGTGACATTGTTTGATTGAATTTTAAAATTTCACGCGGATTATGGGCCAAAGCAAGATCCAACCATTCATAACATTAAATCAAACGGTCCAAAATCATTTAAACAAACACAATCCCTCCCTCTCCCTATTTCTCTCTCTCTCTCTCTCCTCTCTTCAATTTCATTTACGGTGCCTCTGAAGCAAGAACCGCCGTTCTTTCTCTCTCTCTCTCATTTCCCAGGCTCCTTACGGCCCTTGAGCCTCCGCCGTCGCCGGCGCAGCTACTGATACCTTCGCACTCCCTCCCTCTCTCTATTTCTCTCCTCATTTCTCTCTCTCTCTTCATTTAAAAAACTCAAACACCTCTGTGAGCACATCGAACCCTTCTCTCTGTTTATTTTCGCAGCTCACCCAGAGGAGGAGGAGGAGGAGGAGGAGAGATGGTGTCGCTAAAGCTGCAGAAGAGGCTCGCCTCAAGCGTCCTCAAGTGTGGAAAGGGCAAGGTTTGGCTCGATCCTAATGAAGTCAGCGAGATTTCCATGGCCAATTCCAATCGGTTCTCAAATCCATTTCCTTTTAATTTCATGTTTAATTCCGTTTTCCGATGAATTTTTGGCGTTTTTATTCTATAAAGTTGTATGAATTTCTTTGTTTTGTGCATAATATTGCTATCGGAGATTCATTTACGCTTATGATTTTCGGCGTTTTAGTTTTTACACGAGATGTGGATGATCTATCGGGCTCTCTTTTGTGTAATTTTACCATAGCTCCGTTTGCGTTGTATGCTTCTACCATTTGGTGATTTTGTAAAGATTCAAAATTTTAGAAACCTAGTATGGAAATTTTTATTTTTCATTTGGTGGTTGATTGTGGTTGCCGGTGGTGATGGGTGGTGATTGGTGGTGAAAGTTTGTGAGGACTATTTGAGTATAAAAGAAATTTAGGGAACTGATTTGATAATAATAAAAGTTAAGGGACTGATATGAAAATAATAAAAGTTAAGGGACTGATTTGATAAAAAAAAAGCTAAGAGGCTGATTTAATATATATTTAAATATATATATATATATATATATATATATATATTTTATTTTTATTTTTTTTAATAAAAAATATCAAATTAGCGACGGAAATATCCGTCGGTAATTTGATATATCAAAAATAAAAAATATTGAAAAAATTAATAAAATTGGGAAAATTTGGAATAAATTTTAGCGACGGAATGATCCGTCGATAATCCGTCACTAAATTGGTCTAAAATAAAACGACCATTTAAATAGCGACGGAATGATCTGTCGATAATTCGTCACTAAAATGGTCCAAAAAAATAAAATGACAATTTAAATAACGACGGAATAATCCGTCGATAATCCGTCACGAAAATGGTTCAAAAAATAAAATGACCGTTTAAATAGCGATGGAATTTTCCGTCACTAATCTGTTAGCATAATGTTTTAAATTGGTCGTTTATTTCACCAAATTACCGACGGATTTTAAAACGTTAGTGACGGAAATTTCCGTCACTAATCTGATTGAGAACCGTCAGTAATCCGTCGAAAAATTTAGTGACGCACGTTTTAACATCGGATTTTTTACGTCTAAAATCCGTCACTAAATTGATTTAGTGACGGATTTTTGGCATTTAGTGACGGATTTTTCCGTCGGTAACTGCCGTTTTTCTTGTAGTGCCACTCAAAGATAGCATTAAGAGCTTTCTCATTATAGTTAGCTAGGGTGATCTCTTCATTAGTCCACTCGCCTTCAGGTTTAACCTGAATATCACCATCCTCATCAGGAGGTAAAAGTGGAAGAGAGTACCCATTAACTATAGATCGCCATGCTCGAATATCAATTGATTTGATATGCGAGCGAAGACGAATTTTCCAATATGCATAATTCGAACCATCTAAAACAGGAAGACGTTTTTGATTGGGATTTGCAGGATCAAAAGCCATGACACCTAGACCAAGCACTTAGTAACGTCAAGTGACACCTTTCGATACCAATTGAAATTGTCACGACTTGAATCACAAGTGATATCCAAGGTGATAACAACACCAACGACAGCACTTGGGATAGCACACACACACTTCAAAAATAAAACAATTTTGTAAAAGAGTTTGCAGCGGAATAATAATACCAAAATTGTTTTTTCTCAAGTTATATAAATATAACTTGAGAGTGCCTCTTAGGCAAGACTTTATAATCACTATAAATGAATTTACAAAGCCGAAAGTTCCCTATAGCTATATCTATTTTGAGCTCTATGGAACAAGAGATAAAGAACGGAATCCTATCCTAGCCTTCACACACCTTGATACCAAAGTAATCAAGTGCGAAATTACAAGGGAGAAAGGATTAAAAAGAACCAAACAAAGATCTCTATCTCTAAGCTTTTCGAAGGTGTGAATGTGATGATGTAATTTGCATATCTTCAAATGAAACCTTCCAAGCTTATTTATAGTCTTCAAATACTTGAAGGCTACTCAATTAACAGCCTTGGGGCTGGTCTTGTACGTGGAGGAAGTATAGGGAGAGTGGGTGAAGTTGTTCCACAATTCTAGCTCCCATTTCCTCAATTTTAGCAACCAAGTTGATTTATCCTCAAGCCAATCTTCCACACCTTGTACTCCCTTGCTTTATCAACCTTGTACTTCGTCTATAACTCAGCAACAACCCTTGACCAAGTCTTCACACGTTTTGTTGTTGTTTGCCCAAGTTACGAATTAATACATAAAATGTATAAATTCTTTTCTTCCAATTTCCACACGTGTCTAGCTCCTTCTTTGATGCTATTGCACTCTGAAATATAAACACAAACCATAGACTATACATATTTTATTAGCACATTAGTCCATTAAATAATAAACAAGAAACATACAACTATATAATTTTCAGTCCAGGAAATCATCTGTGATATCACCTGGACTTTTGGGAAATCATCTACGATATCACCTGCAGTTTACACTAACACAGCCATTCAACAAAGTATGTAGGGATTACAGACCAAGTCTTAAACTAACAAATATTAAAAGCAAAAACAAAAATTGTTTATGAAATCACCACAGTTTAAACAAAAACAAACAAACTTAAACTCCCCTTGAGTTCACAGATCTTATCTTCTCCATGAGGACAAATCATCAGCAGAGTATACAGGAGTAGGATTGGTATTATTTTCAGCAGCAGCTTCTCCTTCTCCCACTTTTTGACTAAAAAGTTTAGTCTGCTATCTTAGGAGTCTTGCCTTTAGGGCTTTGAGATTGTTGGCATGAGATTGGAAGGCAATCAGCTGTTCATTAAGAGTCTTGGAGAGAGCATCTGTTGCAGCAATCTCAGTATCAAGATCTTTCATTTGATCTTCAAAAGGGTCCACAGATGTGTGGCTGGATGTGCCCACATCCTGCAAAGTAATTTCAGGAACAACACCTAAAGGGAGATCAACAAATCTTTGCTTTGGATCCAGCAGGGTTTTGGTTTCTTTAAAAAAATCAAACTTACTCACTCTAGCTTCACCCTTTTCATATTTCACTCATTGGGCAATCAAAATTTGAGAGATGAGAGAAGGGTAAGGAAGGGACCATTTCTTGGATGAGGATTCACAATATCCACCGATTTTCCTAAAGATGAAGTCCCCAAAATTGATTTTCTTGTTGGCACCCAACCTATAATGCAAATCAACTTGCACCCTAGTCACTGAGGTTTTATTGTTTGAGGGACACAAGTTGGTAGTTAAAATAGAGTGAAGAAAATAGTATAAAGAGGTAAGAGAACCACTTCCTAGATCCTTAGGTTTAATGGGCCAAGCAGTTAGCTTCCCATGGGTTAGGGTGGACACTAGATCTTTCTCAGAAACATCACAAACCTGATCATATCCCTCTTCCAACCCTAAGAAATCATTGATGACAGAGGGAGAGAAATGAATGAATTTTCTTCTAATATAAGCATTGTAGAACATAGAAGAAGAAGGTATGTTCAATCATTTGGTCAAATTTGCATTAAACTCATGAACAAGTTTAGGGAAGTATGGAATAGGATGATCAACAGTTAAAAGCAATCCTCTCTCTTCAAAAAATTTGTCTATACCTAACTTGGAGAAACTTTCCCTATCTCTCTTCAACTCATTAATGAAAATTTTGTTCACAATTTGCCCATGCCTTTCAGAGGCATCAAGTGTTAAAACTAAGAGGAAATAGGGTTTAAAGCAGTAGAGGAGAGAGTTTTAGGAATACCCTATTTGGCAGTCAGCCTGGAGGATGTGCGCTTGAATGTGTGCACATCTGAAGGCACATTCTTTGGGGGTGAGGGTTCCCTTTTTTATTCTATTTCAGAATCCTCTTCAGGTTGTTCATCAATGGTTTGGTCTTCCTTTTCTTGATCAAGTTCATCATGACCCAATTTGAAATTTTCATCTGCTGTAGGGTCATCACTGTCTTCAGATTTCATCTTCCTCCACAACAGGTTCAAGTTTAACAACTTTCTTCTTCCCTTTCAATTCCATGAGATTGTTGGCTAAAGGTTCCTCATCCTTGTCAATTTGAGGGGTTGCAATTGGTTGAGCCCTAGGCTTCCTGGTCAGTTTCAGCTGTGGCTCCTCTTCTTCTTCATCACAAGCGATGGCAGTAGTTGGTTTCCCACTAGGCAGCTTCAAGTTTTTGGCCTTATCAGCCTCAGAGAGTTTTCTCACCCTGTGAGACCTTATCACCTTTTGAGGGGGTGAGGCTTTGATGGTATTTCCCTTTGGCTTGGAGGTGGCAAGCTTCCTTTTCTTAGTTAAGGGGGTGACCAACTTAGGAACAGTGGCCACAAAGGGGGGAACAAGGGTTGGTTCCACATTTTGTTGAGGAACAGGAGATGGTGGAGGAGAAGGAATTTTAGGAGATGGGGGAACAATGGTTGGTTCCAATGGAGTAGAATCAGAAGTTGGGGTACCTGTAAGTACCCAAATTCGGATCGCCAAAATCCGTTAGAAGTTAACCGGAATCCATTAACTGGCCCGCTCCAGGTTAACCGGAACCCGTTAAGCTCCCCGTTCTCAAGCCAACGAGATGTCCCGGGACTGCCCCGTGCATCCCAACGTCGAAGCATACTCAACACACGTCGTCGCACGTAAAAGTACAGCTTTCCCTGAAAAACGCACTTTCCGACACTTTTCGGGGACGTTTCGGACATTTTCCGGACAGTTATTTAAAAAAGGGACAAAACCGGGAATAATCGCACGAAATCCCATAAACCTGGTGAGTCACAGGACACGTGGCACGCATGCCACAGCTCCCTTGTCAACTTCAATCACATTTCAGTGTGAAAAGACTAAAATACCCCTGGAATTCAGCCCAAGTCCGTTCGGACTCTTTTGCAAAATTCACCTATAAATACAGAGGGCTATCAAACATTTTAACAACACAAAAATTACTCCCTTTCCCTCTCAAGCCACGGCCCAGACCCTTTTCACCCTCTCCCGAGCCCCCGTTTTGCCTCGATTTGCGTGAAAACTTCGTATTTCAACCAAATACATCCCCCACCACCTCGAAACACCATTCCAAACACCTTTTCATATCCCTTATACGCCCACCGAGCCAAAGGAGCCGACCCTAGCCATAGGTAGCTCTCTCTCTCCCTAAACTCTCGTCCCATCTCGGTTTACGCGTCAGTCGCTACAACCATTTCGGACGAACGTTGTTGAAATGTAGACGTCACCGTCTAACGGGGTCCGATACGTTTTAGTCCTTGATCCTCTTCTCTTCCCGTAAGAGAAGTAATCTCGGGTTAAAACGGCGTTTCGGCCCCGTTCCGTTACTTTTTATGTCATTTACAACTCCGGATCGTTTGATCCGTCGAACGTCGTTTACTTTCATGTCATTTACAAACTCCGGATCATTTGATCCGTCGATCGTCATTTAATTTTATGCAAATTTAATATTCCGAGCTGTTTGGCTCGTTGAACGCACTTTACAATTCTGGGTCGTTTGATTCCGTTGATACCACACTTTAAATACTGTCATTTACAAGTCCGAGCCGTTTGGCTCGTGATAGTATTTACTTATCAAAGTCCGAGTCGCAAAAACGATTCGTTGATCGCATATCATTTAATGCTTTTTTCCCGTAAAATCGCTAACAATGTAATGCCCGGTTCAAAACCGAAGTTCGACATTCGAACTCTCTTTCAAAAACGCGCGAAATGACGTTTGGCATCCAAACGATCATCTTCAAACTTAAAATCCGATTTTCGATACTCAAAATCATTTAATGCTTTTTTCCCATAAAATCGCTAACAATGAAATGCCCGGTTCAAAATCGGAGTTCGACATTCGAACTCTCTTTCAAAAACGCGCGAAATGACGTTTGGCATCCAAACGATCATCTTCAAACTCAAAAATCCGACGTTTGACATTCAAACGCTCTTTTCTTAAAAGTCAACATTTGAAACATAAGTTAAACATTTAAAATTAGTACTCGTGTCACTTTTCCTAAAAGTTCCAAAACCGACGTTTGTCATTCAAACGCTCGCCTTTTCAAAAGGAATCACATAATCAACGTTTGACATTCAAACCAAGATTAAGCTTGTCATTCAAGCCCCCATTTTCAAAATGCAAACCCACACACACACACGCACACATTTTCGAGAAAGGTAGAAAGACTCGTCATACGAAGCGTTTCGGGTGATCTCAAAATACTCTTCTCGAAACGTAACGTGACATCCGAACCTAACAATCTCTGGTACTCAAAGCTTTTTTCTCGTTTTTTTTTACCAATAAAAATGACACCCCCTTTCAAAGCTTTTTCCTAAGTTTTTGCTACCAATAAAAACGACACCGTTTTCACAAAAGCCGTTTTTCAACGTTTGGGCTCAAAATACAAAACCGCGTGGCGACTCCTCTCCTTCCCGAAAGCGAGGTCTCAGACACCAACATCTCACGCGAAAGACAACCGCCTTTTCGCCGCGTGCGAAAATCCGGGTAATTTCAGTTGGCGACCCCGCTGGGGACTTGGATACTTTTTCAAAACTGCCATTGTTTTCAAAAAGCCTTCCGTGGGTCAAACTTTCGTTTACCCTTCCTCGTTTATATGTGTGTGTGTTGCTTTAAACCTCGAACGGTTTTTTTCAAAAGGGCATTACATTTGTATCTTTTTCAAAATCATAACATATTCGTGCATTCCCGTTCATACTTGATTTTCATGCTACATTTTGAACTGCGCATAAAATTCTTTAAGACGCATTCTGAAAATCTCTGTTTTACTCAGAAAAAGAATTTTAGTGACCGCACACTACTCGCACTTGCTGCCTCGGTACATCGCACTTCACGTGCACTTGCGCCTCGGTACCTTTGCACACTACGACCCGTAACCGGGATGACCGTTCGATTGCGGCTCGGTTGGTGCGAGACACCTTTCGGCGCACGGGGTCGTCCCAAACAGCCCATCCTAGCCTGTGTAAGCCATGCACTCTTTGTGTCACACTTCGTCCAAGACCCCGATTGGTTTTTTGGCTTAGTACGTGTCATAAAGACCAAGTGTATGTTTCACGCCGGGTTCCGTTACGAGTCAAGCTCGAAAGATTGAGACCGAAGGTCGTTCCTGACCCGAAGTCTTGAGCTTTTCAGCCTTGACTTTGACGCGGAGCTCTGCCGAAAAATATACCCGAAGGTTCAATGTGACACCGTTTCACCAAACCCTCACCGTATGCACCGTGCCTGCCACAACTTGGCCAACGCCAAAAGCTAAGGCCCCTCGCGCAAGCGAGTCGGGAGAAGGTCATGCCAAAATTTTGGCACGATCACGCCTTAACTTAAGGACGTTGACTTCGGCCAGTGGCCCGTGCGTCACATACGTTGGAAGTTTGCGTGATCAGCTAGCCTTAAGTTCACTTTTTCCTTTGTCGGTGGAACTCGCTTGCCTTATAGGACCCTCGCTCGGGATTGTCCAGTCCCGAGAAGATGATCTACAAATGGAAACGAGGGGCTTATAAACGTAGTGACGAGATCAGCGATTAGAGCCTTAGGTTAGTTGCGAAAAGAAGACACGATCTTTTCCAACCGATTAGGACTACGAGAAAACGCGTTTTAAGTAAACATTAATCGGTAGCGCACATTGCACTAGCCCGAAACCTTGAGCCAAATACCCTTTCCGAAGCCTAAACCACGCCTTTCGTTCCACTGCGGCGAGCGAAAGTGGTTCGAATTCCGGGTCGGCGCCTCGCCGAGTCACGATTACGGCGGCGTCAGACAGTTCTTCGGTTCCCTCAGTTCCCTCAGCCAGAATATCCGACATGTCTAGCTCACCGAGAAATCGTGACGGGGACGGACCCCCGCCACCGGTAACAAATATGACATTGGAAGAAGCCATCCGGGCTTGTGAGGTTCACAAGAGGCAGAAAGAAGATCAGCGAGAATTTCGTGGTACGGCTTACGAATGAGCGAGGTATAGCGGCTATCCCCGGTCGAGACGGTACTTTCGTCCTAGTCGAGGACGACGATTCCCGAAACCGGTTCCTCAAACCTTCAACCGGGTTCCTCCCCGCCAACTTACGGGATGCCTTCGAACCAAGGAAAGCAGGCCTAGGCTTCATGTGGCCACCTCTCGGGGCAACCTTGTCATGTACGGCCAAGCCGGTGTTACTCCCATCACTCGGTACAACCGGCGCACCCTTGGACCATCTCAAACGAGATGCCAATATCCTCCAATACCCTCACAGGTTCATCCCATTGCCTATACACGAATCCCAAAACAGGGGACAAACCCCGTCTGATCCGAGAAAAGGCCTCCATATATCCACATATATATCAAGCCTTCCACCTCCAACCACTACCGCTCACGTGGTAGCACCGGCGCCGAGCCTCAAAGTCCACCTTTGGACCCAACCTTAGCTGGATGGTCGAACGGATGAAAGACACGAAAGCCACCATGAGCGGCTCAAGCAAGAAACGCTCGGATCCGCGAGATCAGGGAATGGTCACGCCTCCCTGCCAAGTTCAGAATGCCGGAGATGGACTGATTCGATGGAACCGAGTGCCCTCAAACGCATGTTGACACCTACGTTCTCGGCATGAGAGCGAAAGGAGCAACCCTCCAGCAAATGGTCGATCACTTCCAGCATACGCTCAAGAGTTCAGCGTTACGATGGTTCCTAAGGGTCAAGCTGCGGATCGCCACACAGGATCAGATCAGTAACATCTTCCTAGAACGTTACAGATCCAACTTAGAGTGGGAAACAAGTCGTGAGGACTTAATCACCACCAAGCAGAAAGCAGATGAAAGCGTCGGAGAATTCTACAAGAGGTGGAGTTGGAAACTCTTCGAGATCATGGAGCCACTCTCCAAGGATGAGCAGATGCGGATCTTTAAGTCTGCTTAAGACCGTCCATCGAACTCTCATCGGTCATCACTTCTTCCCGGATCTCGGGCCATGGTCAATGCCGGCTCACGGTTCGAGAAGGATCTCAAGGAAAAATTGGCTCTTTGCACGGCCATACGAATACCGATCGGCGGTTGCATTCAATCCCGCACCGGCCCCGGCAAAGGGAAAGATACGTCTGTCAACTACATTCATCGGGGACAACGGTCGGGCAACAGAAACCCAGTCCCGCAAAGCAACAACTCCACTTGAAGCGGCTGCCGTACACTTCGACAAGTTGGACATGCGTGAGTAAGATCTTTGGAAGGTTTGATCAAGGAAGGCCTCCTCAAACCCGTTGCCAACTACAAACCCAAGAATCTCGTAGTCAACGATGACAAGAGTAAGTACTGCGCCTTCCATCAGTATCATGGCCATACCACCGACAACTGCGTGGGGTTACGGTACAAAATTCAGAATTTGATAGAGGAAGGAAAATTGGAGCGTCCTCGTGGGCCCAATACGGTCGGAAACCCTTTTTCGAACAACAACAGTGTGAACTCCATTAAATGGGTGCCAATGAAGATTGCCGCAGAGCCAGTTCCTCCACTTCTTCCAGCCAGGTCCTCATCGAATGTCCACATCAGTTACGATGTTTGTGACTGCTCCGCATGCCTGGAGTATGAGTCCCAAGACATGGTCAGGGGTAATCCTCCTAGAAAGCAGAAGAAGAGGTCTTCTCAACAGAAACTGAGAGAAAGATATGAAGTTGGAGACACCAGAGTGGGTACACTCGAAGAGCCATCCGGGAGGTTCGATTACTACGTACTCTACTCCAGCCAGTCCTCCCTTCCTCCAGGCCACGCAGCTTTAGAGCAGACAGGGGTGGAAAACCCGAAAAGTCCTGACACCAGAGTTCAGGCCTCAGGACACCGGAATACCTCAAATCTTGACGATCTCACTGCCAGTCAGAAGCCTAACCCCCCGCGGGATCAACCAAGGTTCAATTTGCCCAGCTTCAGAGCACGGGTCGGCAAAGGAAAGTCAAAGTCAGCTTGGCACTCGCACTCAATCAACGTGCTAACCAAGGGCGGCCACCGCCACAAGCAGCCTCAACACAATCCCGAGGCACCACCAAAGGCTTTACCTCGCAAGAGGAAGACGAGGAAACGGATGGCTTGATGACTCTCCTTCTCCGGAAAGAGACCGGATCTACGATTCTCGATTGTATGGCGGTATGCTCACCTTTTGTGACGAAGACCTACCGAGAGATGCCTCGGGGCACAACGAAGCTCTGTACATCACTCTCCGGCTCAACACCATATCTCTCCCTGGAGTATTGGTAGACAACGGATCAGCTGTTAACGTCCTCCCTCTCAGCATGATGCGGGCCCTACGCATCGACGAAGGCCACATGATTCCGTCTGCTCGGACTATCAAAGCCTAGGACAGTACGTCTCGTCCCATCCTGGGGACGGTGACTCTGGAGCTCTGGTTTGAAAGCCAAATGGTGCCAGCAAAATTCCATGTGATGGACATTCCATCCGAATTCACAGCTCTGTTGGGACGCCCTTGGCTACACCACATGAAAGCCATAGCCTCCACTCTCCATCGGTGCGTCAAGTTCATTAACCGGCGGGGAGATCTTGAAGTCATCGGAGGCCGGTTTCCTCATAGGGAACGAAGCGAGACAACGGCCAAGCGTGCCGCGGCCGGGCACCGGGGCTACCTCCTTCAAGTCGACCAAGGGACTATCGGGGCAAATCTCATGAGAATCCCTCGAGTCCGGAGATGCTAACTATATCAACGTCCTCGAGCGGGCGGACCACAGAGCGATCGGTTTCATCAAGTTCAAGCGCCGTTTCGACACTTGGAAACGGGCGGAAAGAAACCACGAGCATCGCCATGATGCGGGCACGTAAACCCCTGTCTCCGATCGGAGATTTGTCGGCATCCTTCAATCCTACTCTACGGCCCCGCAGTGAGGAAATCTTTGTGATAAAGGTCAACAAGCATCGTCACACTCGTGATGAATGTATGGCAGTCGTATGGGACGTCCTCCATGAGGAATTGCCCGCCGAGCCCCTCTTCTCGAGCGAAGGGCATGATGTTTTTCTAGCAGCTCCAGCATCGCGGCAGGACGCGAGGCGTCCTTATGTCTGGGTTGAGCCGTCAGACGACAACGAATCAGGACTCTCCGGAGTCGAGGACGCGGCAGATCCGCGGGAAGATCCCTACATACATATGATCAGTTTTGAGGATGGCACCAGTTTCGATGATGTCACCTATGACGAGGGCTCCAATACCATGGAAATTGTCAAGCTCAACATCCCGTACAGGCGGTTATCCGGCGAATGGAAACAACTGGTTGACACGACAAAGAACCCCTCTGATCAAGTGACTGACGACGACTTCGTCAACATCATATTTTCCAGATATCCCGATGATACCAAGGATCCGGTCCTTATTATCAGATTCTGCAATGCCAAAGTTACCCTCGACGACTGCCTGCTCATGGTAAACGAGGCCCTGGCCAATCGAGCTCAGAGCTCATCATCACTTCCAACTATCAGCCCCAGTGGCAATCGGCCCGTGCCGTCAGTCAAGCTCACAGCCACAAGTGCCGCCAAGGCCAAGGGCACCAGCAAAGGAGACAAAGCTCCTCACCCTGCTACAAATCAGATCAACCTCGGGAACGCTTCCAGTAGCTACCCTAAGAACATCTGTAAAAGTCTTCCCCGCAAGACAGATCCGTCTTCCGATGAAAGGAATGATCCCCTCATCATTAACATGCTCAAGTTTGATCCTGCTCCCAGTCATCACGGCCACAGATTCAGGCATCCCGCCAGCAAACTGCTAGCTCTGATAGACTTGGTGATCCAGCGAGATCACGAGACTATCAACATCACAGAATTCATTACCCATGTGGGTTCAATCAAGCAAATATGGGCGAACTTCTTGGTAACCGAGATCAAGGAGGGCCGCATGGAATGTCCCAGCCTGACTTCTTTCGTCAATATAATCCAAGTGTTTCTGCCATTCGGGGACTTGGATGTGATTACAGTTCTAGACACTAGTCAGACGGTGTGCACCTACGGAGACTGTTTAGCTCTCGCAAGGAAAGCCCTCATGGAACTAGCCGCTCAAGAGAACCGTCTCTGGGACGAAAACCAAGCTCAAAAGACCCACAGGGACCAAGCCCTTAAAGTGTCACAAGCAGCTTCAGACAGAAAGCTAGAGGCCACTCTAGACCAGTTCGACCTCAAGGGTTTTGCTCACGGCAACTTCTTGGACTACCGTCTTTTCTCATCCAACCCCCTCCGGCCAGGGAGGGCGGTCAACGGTCCCGACGACCTAGGATATGGAATGGCACAGCAGGAAGAATACAAGCGCTTACCTCCCTGAGGAAAGCAAGCTCTCTGTGAAAGCGACGACGAAGACGATGAAACCATTCTCTTCCAAGCCGAGCATGAAGTCAACAAAACCGGAATCCCAAGGGTCCTGGGAGGATGGGGACGGGTCATTTCCGCTCTCAAACTAAAAGGCCAACTGAGGGAGGAAGGTCTATTCAAAATGAAAAGAAAGATGGAAATACATCTCCAACAACTACTCGGGGAGATTCCACGAGGCTGCGGCATTCGTTTACGAAACGATCAGCGGGCGGCGGCCGGTTACATGGGCGAGATGTTCGGAAGCCGTGTACTCACCTTCGACATACCCGTCGCTCAAGATAAAGCGAAGGAAAGCTCTCCCCGATGGAAGTTTATCTAGGCGCGCATGCGGTTCAAGGAAGCACGGCTATTCTCACATGGGAAGAAACACATGCGCTAACTCTCGACGCAGGCTCTACTGCAAGAAAGTTGATCTGGGCCAAGAGTGGAGGAAAATTAGAAAACCATGAATATCGCCAAACCCAACTCCAGAATGCCCTGAGCATGCTCAGCAAGAAGGAAAGGAGTGCGGTATACCGTGAAGAGATCAAGGAGACTGTTGGCTTGAACCAAGAACTCTCTAACCTCCCCCTGAGGGTCAGCAACCCACAGTTCAGTTCTGGCAACCACTGTTGCGCACTGAAGTTCGAGCAGTTGCGACAAACCATAAACTCCCTCCCCACGGAGGCACCCAAGCCAGTATCTTGGGACAGAATCCGAAAAGCTTCTGAAGCCCCCGGGAATGCATTTACAGTCAACGAAGTGAGGGAAGACATATGGCCCTATGCTTCAAGGAATCCTCCTCTGACTATGGCTCAGCTCAGAGTGACCTATTCGGAAGGGACCAAACCTGATGTCAGTGTCCTGACCCGATCGGGTCAAATCCATGCATTACCATCTAAGGCCACTAAAAAGCCAGCAGAGCCAGAACCGCAACCCGGCCTGCTCGAAGACACAAGTTCCGTGAAAGAGGACCCGATCCTCACTCAGCTCAAGCAGACCCAGGCGAACATTTCCCTTTGGTCCCTGCTCACATCCTCATATCCTCACAAGCTCAAGCTAGACGAAAGTTTGGCCCGCACCATGGTCCTCGTGGACGCAACCCCAGACGAAGTAATTTAGATGATCGACAACATCCACTACGGCAACATTATCACCTTCACAGATTTGGACCTGCCAAAATTTGGGGCTAATCACAATGAGCCGCTCTACATCACGATCCAGTGGACGGCGTCGCCTTCCGTGTGTTGGTAGCCGAAGGTTCCGGAATGAATGTCTTGCCCGCCAAGATGATGGACACCTTGACATTAAGCCCACGAGATCTGAAGCCTTCGAGTCCACACCTTTGTCAAGGCCTATGACTCCACTTCCGTACGGTTCTCGGGGTTGCTACTCTAAATATACGGTTCGGCAAGCGGATGATCCCCACCGAATTCCAAGTGTTGGACATTCCTATCACTTTCCACGGCCATCTGGGCGACCACGGCTGCATCAAATAAATGGCGTGGCATCCACCCTTCACCGGTGTATCAAGTTCATGCAAGGCAACGAGCTAACCACGGTCTACGGCGACGGCGTCACCACCGAGGGGACCCGGCACCAGCGGCATTCCCGGTGTTAGAGATCAAGCATGATGACGACATGACATTAACTTGGATTCACTTTGGAGACCTCCAAGATCCAAATATGCGGCGTGGACCTTCCCTTTGTTTCAAGACAAAATTCCTCCCGCCATGAAGATGATGAAACTCATGAACTTCATCCCGGGGCCAGGGCTCGGCAAAGGTTACAAGGCCAACACCAAGTCATCGAAGTCGAGGACCACACCACGGTCCGGGGGCTTGGCTATGTGCCAACGGCGGGCGATATCGGGGAAAACAAAGGCTCGCCGCACCAAGGCGACGGCCCGCAAAGGGAACCTCCTACGGCACACCCAACCTCCGGCCTTACGGTTTCGACCTCGCTCATTACTTCACCAAGAGGAACCGACAGAGCGAGGGGACCGACAAGAGAACCGGCGAGCGAGGGGCCAAGCGGCCAGGCAAACCGACGGCGAGCGAGGGGACCGAAAGTGGAACTGATGAAGATGAGAAAGAGGCAGGAATAGTCAGCCCAGAGACTACAGAAAGGATGGAAAAGTTAGCACGGGACCTCAAGCGTTTCAAAGGACTAGAGGCTAATCCGATAAGGGGAGCATTCCTCGACATCACAGCTCTACCTGGACCAATTGCCGCCACAGTTCAGCATGAGTACACATTCAAAGGAATCCCGGACTTGGAAGAGAAACTCGAGGCACTCTTCATGGGAAAAAGACTGTTCGGGTCAGCCGCCGAGGCCACATTCGAGACAGTAACTCCGAAGCAGAAGGAACCAGAATTCATAGAAGACGCTCTCAGTGGACCCGCTCTAGAGTCTTTTGAAGAAGTCGTGGAGGTGCCAAACTGATTGACACAGGGCTCAGAAAACAGCATGATCGCCATGATTGGGACAGCGAAGCCAAGCCTCTCGACCCCAGAACCCTCATCAAGCATCCGGCCATGCCCTTTGAAGAAGCTGGGTAACTTTCACCGGACGAGGGCAAGCCAGGGCGAGTGGAAGACAAGGCGGGCCTACACCCACATCTCCCTAAACCCGGTCTCGAACCCTGCGAGTCGAGTCCTTGTTAAAGTCCGAGTCCTACGAGTCGTCCAACGGCCTTACGCCGGAAGACTATGATAGTGTAGCCAACAATGTATTTCCGTTCGCATCTAATGAAAAGTCGATCTTTCGGAGTATCCTCGTTGCCACTTTAACAGGCGATAAGTTAACAAACAACTTAAAAGACGTTAATAACGAATCACTTGATAAAGAAGCAGACACATTAAACGAACAACACATTATAGAAGTTCTCAAGCGTGTAGTAGACCAAGAGGACAATTGGGCCCAAGCTGCTGAAAGAGGTTATGACTAAAGTGAACCTGGGGTCAGTGCAAGAGACACAAGTGGACAGTTTCTTCGTCGATGCAGAAAAGGAAGCCTTGATAAACCTCCTCAGGGAGTATGTTGACGTGTTCGCCTGGTCATATCAGGACATGCCAGGACTCGATCCCTCAATCGTGGAGCACAGAATTCCCCTGGATCCAGAATCCAAGCCTGTCAAACAGAAATTGCGCAAGATCAAGCCAGAGTGGTCCTTGCAAGTGAAAGAAGAAATTGAGAAAAAGCTCCGCGTCTGTTTCATCAAAGTGATTGAATACCCGACCTGGCTCTCCAACATCGTGACGGTCACCAAGGCCAATGGAAAGGTCAGATGCTGTGTGGATTTCCGGGATCTCAACAAGGCCAGCCCTAAAGATGATTTCCCACTGCCCAACATCGACATGCTAGTCGACACCACGGCAAATTTTGAGGTAAAGTCCTTCGTGGATGGGTTTGCCGGATACAATCAGATCAAAATTTCCAAGGAAGATCAAGCCAAGACTGCTTTCACCACTCTGTGGGGGACATACTGCTACATGGTCATGCCGTTCGGTTTGAAGAACGCTGGGGCTACTTACCAGCGGGCTGCAACAACCCTCTTCCATGACATGATTCACAAGGAAATCGAAGTATACGTCGATGACATGATCATCCACTCCAAAGGATCAGAAATGCAAAGACATGACGTACTCCGAGAAAGTTCTTCAGGACTCGAAAACACTCCATAAGATTGAACCACGCAAAGTGCATCTTCGGCGTCAAGCGAGAGCGAAATCTTGGTGTACATGGTTACGAAAAGAGGTATCGAAGCCGATCCCAAGAAAATCAAGGCCATCATCGACATGAAGCCGCCACGTACACCGAAGTGAAAAGTTTCATGGGAAGACTTCGGTACATCATCCGTCCGCTTCATCAACAGTTGACATCTCTCTGCGAGCCTATGTTCAAGCCGATGAAGAAGAATGCCGACATCAGCGGGAATCCGAGTGCCGGGGCTTTCGAGAAAATCAAGACATACTTGGTAAATCCCGACCCCGTGCCCGCCACATGAAGACAAGCCACTCCTCCCCGTACTGACAGCAATGTATACACGTCAATCGGAGCAATGATGTCACAAAGAACAGAAAGATTCCAAGGTTGAGCATGCAATCTACTTCGTAAGTCGAAAGCTTCAAGGAAGTAAACTCAGCTACTCAGCATTAGAGAAAACTTATACCGCCTTGGTATGGGTAGTCGGGAAACTGAAACACTACATGCAGTCACATTCAGTGCTCCTGATCTCCAAAATGGACCCCGTCCAATATCTCTTTGACAAGCCATCCCTGTCAATGCGACTAGCCAAGTGGTCACTCTTCCTGGCTGAGTTCGACATCAAGTACATGGTCCGAAAATCAACAAAGGGCAGAGTAATGGCGGATCGGTGGCCGAGACTTCCCAAGTAGTGAACCCAAGGGTCCTGATCCGCAGTTTTCGGAAGATGGAATCTTTTCACTTGACAGCGCAAATCGTTGGCAACTCTTCTTCGATGGGGCAGCAAACAAGAAGGGAAATGGTATCGGAATGCTCCTTGTCGATCCCAAGGACGAGCACACTCCCATAGCCATCAAGCTGAATTTTGAAGCAACCAACAATGCAGTAGAGTATGAGGCTTGTGCAGCCGGTCTAGAAGTCGCTCTCGAGCGCAACATCTCAGAACTGGAAGTATACGGAGACTCAGCATTGATCATCAATCAAGTGTCCAACAAATGGAAGACGATAGATTCTGGCCTCCAGAAGTACCACGCGTACATGGAGGAGCTCATTGCTCAGTTCAAGGACATCTCTTTCCATTATTTGCCAAGAGACAGGACTCGCTTCGCAGATGCCCTGGCTACCCTCGCATCTTTTGTCGAAATTTCCCGACAGGAAATCAGTAAAACCCCTCAGAATAGGCAGACGGGAAACACCCGCTTACTGCTGTGAGATCGAAGTAAAAAATGAACCGATCGACGAGCCCTGGTACAATCAAATCTACCAGTACCTCCAAAATGGAGAAGCTTCCTTCACAAGTGAAGATGGAAAATACAAAGAAGGGATCAAAGCCAAAAACATGATGGCATTAAAATGCCTGGCATCCCATTTCGTCATTCTGGGATGTATGTTGTACAAGATGCGCCACCAAGGGCCACTCCTTCGGTGTGTAAATAAAGAAAAAGCCAGCGAGCTAATGAACGAAGTTCACAACGGAACCTGCGGTCCGCACATGAACGCCAGAGCATTGACACAGATCATCCTCCGTATGGGATACTATTGGATATCAATGGAAACAGACTGCATCCAGTTCGTCCGAAGCTGCGACAAATGTCAACGGTTCTCCAACCTTAATCACATCCCTCCTCATGAACTCTATTGCATGACTACGCCATGGCCTTTCGCCATATGGGGAATCGAAGTCATTGGCAAAATCACTCCGCCAGGGAGGAATGGTCACGAGTTCATATTAGTCGCAGTCGACTACTTCACCAAATGGGTAGAAGCCAGATCATACAGGATACTGAATTCTAAGAAGGTGGCCGAGTTCATCAAAGAGAACATCATGTGCCGATACGGAGTGCCCAACGAGATCATATCCGACAATGGGACCCACTTCGAAGGAGATTGTGACCAACTGCTGACCGAATTCAGAGTTACACGCCACAAGTCTTCTCCCTATAGACCACAGACTAATGGTGCAGTAGAGGCAGCAAACAAGACTCTCGCAATGATAATTAGAAAAATGATCGCCAGAGGTTGGGACTGGCCCGAAAAGCTACATCTAGCCCTCTGGGGATACAGAACATCAGTCAGAACCGCCTGTAAGTACGCCAATCCAATTCGCGACCCTTTCAGATGCATTTTAATGTAATAAAACCGCATTGAGGGGCGTTTTGGTAAATTTCCGGTCCATCCCGAGACTTTCGGAAACATTTCATAAGTTTCCCGCGAAGGAAGTACCTTTTGGTACCTTGCTCATGCCAAAGGACCTGCTGGGAATAAACCTTTTTTGACTTTTTAGGTATTTATGCCTGAATGTTCCAGAAACTGGTTTTGGCGCCAAAAATGGTTGTGTCACCTTGTGTCACGCGACAAGTCGAGGCATGGAAAGTGGTTACGTAAGGTCGTGCGACACAAGGTGACCACTAACTGCAGCCTATAAATAAGACCCTTCCCCTCTTAGAAATGGATCCCAACCTGACCTACTGTTACTCTGCAGAAATTGCGTCGTAACACACACCACAAACACAACCCTCTCTCTCTCTCCTACCTCTAACCTACCCCAATTCCCTCCAATTCAACCCACCTGCTTCAACCAAACTCTAGATCTTCCCTCAACCAATTCTCCCAAGCCTCTCAAGACCAGAAGCTGCAGTTGAAGGATTCTGTATCTAACTTGATACAGAATTCGTGGAAGCAACAAGGGTAACATCCTCAAACCCCCTCTTTTCTCTCTCTTCTCTTCTACCTAATTCCTTTATAATTCTATCGTTTTACTCCTCTAGGATTCAGTAATCAGACTCCATTCGTCTAGATTACTGAATCCCAATCGCAATCTCTCTGTTTAACTTGGTTGATCTGAATAATCGGGTGTTCATTGTTGAAGAGATCATTGTTTAGATCCCAAGGGAGTGTGGATTTCTCCATATCCACACTCCCGGGGTCGAATTGTTGTTAATTTCATATTTTGAAGCTAATCTGTTTGATTAATTAGATCATGTCTTTGGTTATTGTTGATTTTGTGTTCAAATACGTAAGTTCTATGAGATGGTCATTATATGTCATGCGACACATTGTTCATAGGTGATCCTGTGTCACGCGACACATCTGGTCATCTATGTCATGTGTCATGCGACACATTATGCCTGTTTGCAGGAACCCTTTTCCTTTGCATGTAACTGCTCCGACATTTGTATAAGGGATGTGGCCTCCCTGAATAATTGGCTCACAAGTTGTAAGTCTCAATTCATATCAATAAAATGCATGTTTACCACACTTGTTTATTATCGATGCTTGCACACACTTATAGATTGCTTGGATGTTTGATTAGAAAGACTCGTCTACGGACGAGGCATGTTGGGTGAACTCTCGGTTCTTCCCAACACGTAACCTGACCCCCGAACCCATTTTCTCAACAAAAGGTTTTCAATGTTTCCTCTAAAAACTGCGTGGCGACTCCTTTTTTTACTTTTTCATCGTGAAAACAAAATTTCGCGGGGCGAGGGCACATTCAGTGGTGACTCTGCTGGGGATCATAAAACTTGTTTTTCAAAAGTGGGTCAAGCTTTCATTAGATTGAACACCCAATAAATCCATCTTTGTGTGCATCTTTGATAATCTTTTGTGGTTCATGCATTTTATTGATTATGAGACTTGTGAGCCTTGTGTTTTGTGGCCTTTCTTGTTGTGGTATTAGATATTATGCTTTGTCCCTTGCCATGTAGAGGCAGGGGCTGATTTGATTGCTTGCAGGGTTTCTGGTTCAGTGACCACCCTGGTCGTGCGACATTCCTGTCCTATGATGTCCTGTGTCACGCGACAGGAGTGGCCACTGAACAGGTATTCAGGAAGCTGGTTTGAGGGCAGTCCCTTGAATCGAATGTGGCTCAGTTGATTATTGTTCCCCCTTTCTTTCCTGTGAGAGTGTGTGTGTTTTGTTCTTTCTTTCAAAAATAAATAAAATAAAAGTAATAAAATTTTGTTTTTCATAAATAAAAGAATTAGTCATCCGCACACTACATCACGTAGATCTAGAACCCTCGGGTGCAATTGACGGCATCGCGGACGGCCATGAAATTCGCCTACGCTTGAGCGCTTGAAATCAAACCTACCCCCCTAGTGCGTTATAGGTGGAACCACACTTAAACCTTACCCATAGTTGGTTTTTGATACAACGTTTTTTTATTACACCAAAATGAATTGTTTTTGAAATATATCGTAGGTCCTTATACCTTCCCCCAAAACCTCGCATCTTGTGGGCATGTTGCCAACGCAACATGATTTCACGTGGGGACATGTCACTCCCATGACGTGTTCTAAACGAGAGATCATGTCGCATTGTCAACGTGCACCGACGAGAGGTCATGCCGGATTTTTCTTTGAAATTCTTCAAGAATACCCGTTATGCTGCCCAAATTTCCCCAGAAATTTGGACAACCTCTCTGTTCCATATGATGTTAGGATTTGGTTAGGTATCATTACCTATTATATATTTCAATGCAAGGCATTTAGTGTAATTTGAACATTGCATCCCTAGGCTTCCCCAAGGTGTAGTTAGTATGAATAAAGGCTTCTCCTTTCCCAACCGTACTTAGGATTTAAGACATTGATTTATACTTGAAGATAAATAAAATTATTTGTGCGAGTCTGTTCCTCGTTCCTTTCCCTCTCTCGAAATACTTTTTTCCCCTACCTTATAAACCCGTATCTACCCCTGCAGCTACGGTGAGTTGGACCCGCTCATCTGTCCCAGGAGCTCGTTTGGTTCGTGTTCAAGCAGTTTCAGTCAGTGCAGAATTAGATATGGCTGGAAATGGAGATGTATTTTCCGCTCAGTCCGCTGGAGGTTCGGTGTCAACCGGGGTTGAACGATATGTCTGCAGAAGAATTGAGGATAGCGTTGGAAGCTGCTATAGCCAGGGAACGTGAGGCCCGCTTATTAGCTCAGAATGCCAAGGCCCAAGAGGAGGAGGCCCATAACCGCTTTGTTGAGGCCATGAGAGCTAAGGGGATAGCAATACTCCGTCAGGAAGATGGTTCTTATGAGGAAATTACGGAAGACAACAACAACGGGATCGAATCCGCTTCTCCTGTCCAGCCTGCTCAGCCCAGTTACAATGCTATGCCTCCTCCCATGAGCTATGCACCACGCCTTGATCAAGTGCCATCTCCGGGAATGATTATGAATGCCCAAGGAAGGTCTCCTCCCCCATCCTCTCAAGTGTATAACCAAGTTGCTCAACAGGGTGTTAGCAAGAATGGCGGCCAAACATCAAACTTCTTCGATCTCACTTCCTCTCCAGCTCCCAATGCCCCAACGTCGCAGTTTCAGTATGGATCTCAGTTCCAAGCAGGTCATCCCCAATCCCAGTTCAGAATGTACCCCGACAGTTTTCAAGGTGGTCAGTCTAATGTACAGCAGAATGGTCAGTATCGTCTTTCAGGGAATCAGATTTGTCAAGACAGTATTCCAAGGTATCCACAGTCTCAGATCCAAGGCAATTTCCCTCAAACCGAAGTGTGTTCCCCTCTTACCCAGCATTTTTATGGTTCCACCCCGTATTCGGCTCCTTGCATCAGTACAGGATTTTCTACTCTTGGTCAGTTTGGAGGTCAGTCAGTGCAGTTCGGTCCCCAGAACCCTAGTGTGCAGTTCAATGGCTATGACATGTACATGAACAGGATTCCCGGATCGGTCAGTTTGTTGGATAGTAATATCAGTATCCCCAGTACCTTCGGTCTCCCGCCAGCAACTTTGCCCATTAGATCCACTCCTGAGTTCCCAGTGCCGTCATCAACAGTGGCTCCCGCTATTCCCCAAATTTCGGGTTTGACGCCGAAAGTGACAGCCTTATTGAAATAGATGCAACAACAAATCGACAAATTGACTGTGGGTTCTAGTGGTCTCAAGGTGGTAGACCTAGCTCAAGTAACGCCCTTGCCTCATAAGTTCAAAATGCCAAAAATGGATTTCGATGGTACAGCTTGCCTGAAGACTCAAGTGGATACTTATGTTATGACAATGGGAGCGATGGGCTGCACGCCCGAGTTTATGGCATCCCACTTTCATCTGACTTTGAAAGGACCAGCGCTCACATGGTTTTTGGCCTTGAAACAAGAATGCCGCTCCACCTGGAGCCAGATCACAGAGACCTTCTTGGAGAAGTACAGAGGGAATCTGGAGTGGCGTACCACCCGAGATGACTTAGTGGGAACCATCCAGAAGAATGACGAGTCGATCACAGAATTCTATAAGCGGTGGAATGCCAAGCTTAATGAGCTATCAGAGCCAATTCCCCTTCAGGACCAAAAAGATATTTTCTTGTTGTGCGTAAAGCCAGTGCTAAGGGAAGCCATTGGAAAAGGTTGGTATCCAGATTTGTGAGAAATGGTTGAAATGGGAGCTAGAAGTGAGAACAGACTGTTTAATCTCACCCCAAATGCAAATGTCGGCGGTAACAGCGGAAGTGGAGGATACCAATACCGAGCACCTAATCCTGTTTCTGCGATGGCGTCAAAGGGAAGAGAAATGGTCAAGGATAACAGTATTAACAACCTGCAAAGAGGAGGTGGAAATGTGCAGAATGCGGTGAGATTTCAGCCCAGGCCGCAGCCAAGGTTTGATGACTTTGGCATGTCTACAGAAGAAGTTTTCAACGGCCTGCTTCGGACCGGCATGATTAAGCCGCTGGAAAATTACAGCCCTGCCCGTCCTAATCCCAATCTTGATGCTAGTAAGTACTGCCGATTTCATCAGTTCCCGGGGCACACCACAAACACTTGCGTAACCCTCAAGAAGATCATTCAAGGCCTGGTGGATGACAAGAAGATCGAGAAATCTCCTCGCCCCAACGTCGTCAGCAACCCTCTGCCTAGTAACAATGTGAATCTCATCGACTTTGGTCAAGATTATTTTGTCAATGTAGTAGAGTTTGGGGAGTCTGTAGATGGAAATGTTAGTGATGATTGTAATAAGGTTGTGACTGATGTAATCCCTCGTTCTAATGAAATGAAAGATAACTTTTGCTATGTCTTGTATCTGGATGACTTGCATGATTTGAATAATGCTGTTGAGTACTATGATTATGAAGAGAATTTGGTTGTTAACGCTATATCCTCCATGGCTCCTAGAGAATCTCCAATCTCTTTGGAGGAGCTCAGGATAGCAGCTAACTGGGAAGCGCCTTTGTCCGTAAATGATATAAGACAGGCGGTGTGGCCATACAGCACTCGCCCTGTCCCGCTCACACTAGCAGAGCTCAAGGAAGCCAGCAGGGATTTTGTGGTTGAAGATCATCAAGAGGTTAATCTGTTAACTCGGTCAGGATGAATGTTGGGAATGAATAGTGCAGATCCATCCGGGAAAGGCAAAGGAGTTGCTGTCTCGAATCCCCAGTCCTCTCAGAATCCCTACAGATCGGCAGGAGATGAGGAAGTCCAGGAAGATCTGATCTTGATGCAGTTAAAGAGAACACAAGCCGATATCTCCTTATGGTCTCTGCTCACATCCTCCTACCCCCATAAGCTAATATTGGAAGAGGCTCTATCCAAAACCAAGGTGTCTGTCAATGCCACTCCCGACGAAGCCTGTCAGCTGATTGGAACTGCACAGTATGGGAACATCATTACCTTTACATACCTTGATCTGCCTGTTTACGGTTCGAAGCATAATGAGTCTCTACACATCACTGTACCCCTGGAAGGACGGCAAATTCCTCATGTATTGGTAGACAATGGGTCAGCTATGAATGTGCTCCCTGCTAAAATGATGAGTATGCTAGACATTGACGCACAGAGCCTTAAACCATCCAGCCAAACCATAAAAGCCTACGATTCTACATCCAGGGCAGTGTTAGGGATCATCTCTTTGAATCTGCTATTTGGGAGTAAGGAGATGGCAGTAGAGTTTCAAGTTATCGACATTTTTGTCACATTCTCAGCACTATTGGGTAGGCCGTGGATTCATGAAATTAGAGCGGTAGCCTCCACCCTCCACCAGTGTTTGAAGTTTGTGCAAGATGGAGTTCTGACGACCATTTACGGTGATAGCATCACTATTGGGGAAACCAGCACCAATGCCATGCCAGTGATGGAAATTAAGCTCGACCAGGAGAACCTAATGCTCAGTGGATTCACGATTGAGAAACCTAAAGGGCAGGTCTGCACTATAGATTTGACAACCTCCTCCGACAAGATCCCTCCTGTGCTAAAAATGATAAGAGGCATGAGTTACATCCCGGGCCTGGGGATAGGGAAGCGTCAACAGGGACCATGTAAGCTTGTGATGCCAGAAGCCAAGAGAAACAGGCGAGGCCTAGGGTATGTCGTGATGGGAGAAGATAAAGCGTACGATAAGACTAAAGCGTTTAAAGAAAAGATGACCTCAGCTGCTGGTAAGAGGTACAAGAGGCCTGAGATGCGCCCGTACAGCTGGTCTTTGAACAAGCACTTTGTCAAAGAGGATGGGGAAATGTTTGTTTGCCCAGAGTTGAAGATGAGCCAAATGGGAGAAAAAATGAGAACAATCCGGAGGTTTGCCAGTAGTCAGAACCCGGTGAAGGAAATGTTGGTTAGTATGCCTAGAAGGCCAGGTGTCACCGCCACATACGAGAATAGCTACCATTTCTGGGGACCTGATTATGTGAAACAGTTCGAGAAGCTTGCTCTAGACGAACCCACAATATACAAGATCCGCGGTGCTGACCCTGTAGACATTGATGGTGACTTAGCAGATCTGTTCAAGGATCAGGGGCTGTCAGAGCCTGAGGATGATATGCATTTGGCAGAAGTACCTACAGGAAGGGTGGTTGTTGCTAGTGATCCCAGTGATTTGATTGACTTTTCCTCTGATAACGAGGTGGTGGCTGTGTTGGAGTTTGAAAAGAGGCCAGTTGCAGATCTGAATAGTTTGGAGACCGTTGCAGAGAGGCCGCTGCAGAACTGGACTTCATTCCAAGGACCGGTCGCCGATAGGGAGACTATGATAAAAAAGCTAGGGCTCAAGCCTCGTCCCAGTCCCTCTGAGTCTAAATTTGTTCCCAGTGTCTTGTGTCGTTCCCATGAATCCCTTGTTATTGAGTTCGAGTCCTCCGATCGGTCTGACGTCCTCACGACGGAAGACCGTCGTCGTGTTGTAGACACTGTTTTTCCCTTTGCTTTGAATAAAATGGTCGATCTTTCTGAGTACCTGTAAGTACCCAAATCTGGCTCATGCCTTCCGGTTAAGTTTCCCGGCAATTCCCCGGACTTTCCTAAAGTTCAGGAGCAATTCCGGAACTGTTCCGAACCTTCCGAGGGATGAAGGGACTGCTTCAAATTAAAAAAGCACATTTTCCTTAATATGAAAATCCTTCTAGAAAGGCCACCTTGCATGATTCTAGAAAGATGCTGAGTCACAAGGGATAATGCCGCACAACTGCATTAGGAGGGAACTACTGGCCACACGGCTTCATTGGCTTTTTCCAGACTGCCTATAAATAGAGGCCTCCTCTACCCATTTTGATATACAATTTTCAGCATCAAAACTCTCCTAAAACATCACTACGAAAATTCAGCAAGCTGAAGGTTCTAAGAGCCACCTCCCTCCTCCTTGAAGCCTCTAAGAGTTGGTCCCTCCACTAGGCAAATTCCAAAGAGAAAGAGGTCACCACCATTGGTAACCTCTCACCCCCTTATCTTGCATTATACTTGTTTTATGTGATATACTTGCTCCTTGCATTTACATATTGCTATATATTGCTTGGTATTTGATATATTATTGTTAAAGATCATATCTTTGAACATGTAAATCATATCCCCCTCCCTTTGCATCCTTTGCATTAAAATAGCATCTCTTGCTCATAAAAATGTAGTCTTTGCATTAAAGGTGCATCCTTTGCACCTAAAAATTTCTTTTTTACCTAAAAGTTGCATCCTTTGCACTTAAAAATGATTTCTTTACATTAAAGGTGCATCCTTTGCACCTAAAACCCATTTTCATACATAAAAGTGCATCCTTTGCATTAAAAATCATTGCTTTACATTAAAGTAGCATCCTTTGCTTTCCAAAATGACATCTTTATGCATCCTTTGCATATAAAATACTATCTTTCCACATAAAGATGCATCCTTTGCATTAAAGATCATTTCTTTATATCAAAAAGCATCATTTGCAAACAAATAGCATCCTTGCACCCAAAAATGTCATCTTTTTCATTAAAAATGTCATTTTTAACATAAATTTCCCCAAGTCCCCATTGGTATCCTTTGGAACGGACCGGTGTAAAGGTCCTATCTTTACATCATTTCTTCCGTTAAAGGTGCCACAATCTCTTTAGAAAGGGATAAACCTTGAACCCTATATCTCCGATTATCACTTGAGACGAGAATAATAGCCCCTATATGAGCTCAATCGTCTCAAGATGTAGGATTGATGGGCTAAGGACACTCCTTTCTAAAGAACCTCATTTTTTACTATAAAAGAGAGTCCTTCTCTCGATCATGCAAGATCCAAGGTCAAATAGCGATGATCACAAGTCCAATATGAGGACGGGATCAAAGTCCCGAACACATAAAAATCCAAGGAATCCCGAGCGATAACCAACTAAATGGTTTATACGTCCGGAAGACAACTTGGAACATTCCCCCCCCCTTCTTTTCAGCACATGCACACAAGAAAGCACGCAAGCAAGCACGAAAAATGGAATCTTGGGAGACTTGCTACGGCAAGGCACCTTGGGTGAACGTCGATCCGTTCTTCCCAAGGGGTAACTTAACCTCCGAACCCTAAATCCTTTTTTTCAAAGTTTTGAGGAAATCAAAATGGCGTGGCGACTCCGTTTTTCAAATTAAACTGGTTGTTTTCAAACTCAAGTGAATCCAAATCAAAAAACACAAAAAAAGATTTTGGGCACACATTCACAGTACCCCGTGACTGCAAATCTAACAATTGAACGCTTAACCAAGAATAATCATCAAGATTTAAAAATAATTAAGTCAGATTCAATTGAAAATAATGCAGACTTAATAGATGAGCAAATTTTAGAAAATGATTCAAAGCAGGTTTGCGAGCAAAAGGAAAGCCGGGCCCAAGCTGCCGATGAGGTATTGACGACGGTGAACCTGGGAACAGCTGAAGAACCCAAAGAAACGCAAATTGATATCTTCTTCTCCGGAGATGAACGGGTTGCCCTGATCGAGTTGCTTAAAGAGTTTGTAGACGTCTTTGCTTGGTCCTACAAAGACATGCCTGGGCTGGATACATCTATCGTAGAGCACCGGATACCCCTGGATCCAGAAATTAAGCTGATCAAGCAGAAACTGAGGCGGATCAAGCCCGAGTGATCCTTACAGGTGAAAGAAGAAATCGAGAAACTCCTACGGGTAGGCTTTATCAAGGTGATTGAATATCCGACTTGGCTGGCAAACATAGTAACGGTCACAAAAGCAAATGGAAAGGTTTGGGTTTGCCTGGACTTCCGGGATCTCAACAAAGCTAGTCCCAAGGATGACTTCCCCTTGCCCAATATTGATATGCTAGTGGATGCAACTGCGAATTACGAGGTCAAATCCTTTGTTGACGGCTTCGCAGGTTACAATCAGATTAAAATGGCCGAGGAAGATCAGGACAAGACAACATTTACCACTCCTTAGGGTACTTATTGTTACACTGTGATGCCGTTTGGGCTGAAGAATGCCGGGGCTACCTACCAGAGGGCCGTCACCACCCTGTTTCACGACATGATCCACAAGGAGATTGAAGTGTATGTGGACGATATGATTATTCACTCGAAAGGGTCAGATGGGCAGCATTTCACTGATTTAAGGAAGTTCTTCAACAGACTTTGGGAGCATTCCATGAGGCTAAATCCAGCCAAGTGTACCTTTGGAGTTATTCGTGGTAAAGTCCTGGGCTACATGGTTACAGAGCGCGGCATCGAGGTAGATCCCAGAAAGGTCAAGGCGATTGTTGAGATGAAGCCACCCAGAACTGTCTCCGAAGTAAAGGGTTTTATGGGCCGTCTCCAATACATCAGCAGATTTATCAACCTACTGACATCCGTATGTGAGCCAATCTTTAAGTTGCTGAAGAAGAATCAAGAAGTGATTTGGAGCGAGGAATGCCAGCTAGCTTTCGAGAGAATCAAAGCTTACCTCGTTAATCCTCCCATTCTTTGTCCGCCTCACGGGAGCAAGCCTTTACTTCTATACCTGACGATCACAGACACAGCCACTGGGGCTATGCTAGCACAAGAAAAGAAGGATTCAAAGGTTGAGATTGCCATCTACTTTGTTAGTCGCAAATTCCAAGGTAGCGAGTTGAATTACTCTACCCTAGAGAAGACATGTGCAGCTCTGGTTTGGGTAGTAGGAAAGCTCAAGCATTATATGCTATCCCACACAGTACACCTGGTTTCCAAGATGGACCCAATCAGATACCTGTTTCAGGGTGACAGAGGCAGCATCTCCACCAGATTGGCAAAATGGACCTTCTTCCTAGCTGAGTTTGATATCAAATATGTGATCCGGAAATCAATCAAAGGACAGGCTTTGGCAGATCAGTTGGCTGACTCCCCCAGTACAGAAACCCGAGGACCAGACATCCAGTTTCCAGATGAGGGGATTCTTGTTATAGAAAATGGCAACCGTTGGCAGTTATTCTTTGATGGAGCAGCGAACAAAAGAGGTAATGGCATCGAGATGGTACTAGTAGACCCGAATGACATGCATACCCCCATAACTATCAAGTTGAACTTCTCGGTTACCAACAATGCGGCCGAATATGAAGCTTGCATAGCTGGTCTAGAGGCTGCCCTAGAGCGACATGTGGATGAGTTGGAATTGTTCGGTGATTCCCAGCTGATAATAAATCAAGCCGCCAATAGATGGAAAACTTCAGACCCGTGTCTCCAGAGGTATCATGCTTACATTGTGGAGCTCGTCGGCCAGTTCAAGGAATTGTCATTTCAATTTTTGCCGCGAGATAAGAACAGATTCGCCGATGCACTAGCTACTCTGGCCTCCTTGGTGGAAATACCAGAAGGAAAGTCAATCAAGCCGTTCAGGGTCGGTAGGCGAGAAAATCCTGCATACTGCTGTGAAAAAGAGATCGAGATCGTCAGCGAACCATGGTACAACCAAATCTTCCAATATCTCAAGCATGGTGAAGCTTCCTTCCCTGTTGATAAAGAAGGAGACTCAAAAGGTGTTCATGCCAAAAGCTTGCAAGCTCTAAAGAGACTATCAGCACAGTACGTCATACTTGGCAACGAGTTATGGAAGAAAAGGGAAGGTTGCCCACTCCTGCTCTGTATCAGCAAAGAAAAAGCTCAGAGGGTAATGGAAGATGTTCACCACGGCTCCTGCGGACCTCATATGAACGCTCGATCCCTTATGCATAGCATTATCAGGTTGGGTTACTTCTGGATCACTATGGAGACTGATTGCATCCAGTTTGTGCGAACTTGCGATAAGTGTCAGCGGTTCTCCAACCTAAACCACATCCCTCCTCATGACCTATACTATATGACAACCCCTTGGCCCTTTGCAACATGGGGGATTGATGTCATTGGGAAAATAACTCCATCCGGGAGCAACGAACATTCATTTGTGTTGGTCGCGGTAGATTACTTCACGAAGTGGGTGGAAGCCGCGTCTTATAAAGTGCTTACAGCTAAGAAAGTTGCTCGCTTCATAAAGGAACAGATCTTCTGCCGCTACGGAGTCCCGATTGAGATCATTTCCGATATTGGAACCCACTTCGAGGGAGAGACCGATCGTCTGCTTACTGAATACAGGGTCAAGCGCCACAAATCTTCACCATACAGACCACAGACGAATGGTGCTGTTGAGGCTGCTAATAAGAACCTGGAAAGAATCATAAAGAAGATGGCCAAACGAGGACGAGATTGGCCAGAGAAGCTACATTTAGCATTGTGGGGCTACCTCATTTCAATTCGGACTGCCACCGGTGCAACCCCATACGCCTTGACCTACGGAATGGAGGCTGTCATGCCCATTGAGCTAGAAATTCCATCCCTCAGGGTTTTGCTCGAGAATGAGGTGAACGAGATTGAATGGCTCCAAAGTCGGTACAATGAATTGGCACTGTCGGATGAACGCAGATTAAAGGCCATGGAGCATAACCGGGCATATCAGAAGAAAATGGCCCGTGCTTTTGACAAGAAAGTTAAACCCAGGGACATCAAGGTTGGTGATCTGGTCCTCAAGATGAAGCCTTCAAATCAGGGTAGTGCATTGGGCAAATGGGCACCTGTCTGGGTCGGACCGTTTCTAGTGAAGAAAATATTCTCCGGAGGAGCTATGCAGCTGACAGATTTGGACGGCAACCCATTTCTGCACCCCGTCAACGGCGACAAGTTGCGAAGGTATTATGTGTGATCGAGTCTTTTCCCCCTCTGTAAAAAAATATATATAAAAAAAAGAAAAAAAATAATAAAAATAAAGGCGCAATAAAATTGTCCCAGATGAGACTGAAAACCTCTCAAAAGGCAGTCCATGCAAAAATAAGGGACGCGCCCGGTGCTAAAAGAATATACCCATCTAGGCCGAAAACCCTAAAAATGGGCGGCCTAGGTAAAAAACAGGGTTGCACCATGTCCCCCTTCTGTCTTTCCCTTTCTTTAAACACAAAAGTTGATTGAGTCGAACTACGGAGACCTGAGCCCCTTAGTTCTCTTTACAAAAGGGGAACGTAGGCAACCACTTGTGGTTCGGTCTAAATTGCTGCAAAACCTCATATCTTGCCAAAATGTGTTTTGATTACAGTTCTAAAGCTTTTCAAAGGTTCATTTTGAGTTAATATTCTTTTTGATGAGTTCAAGCACGACCTGCTTTTGATTCAAATAACTTGCTGCGAACAAAAAGAAATCATTGCTAACATCTATTATGTCTGCATTAAGTAATCAAAGGGTATTCAGATTCCATACAATGAATCCTATCCTCAAAACAAACAAAAAGAGTCTCCTATCTCTCAGAAAAGTGTCTAGAAGCTCGTTCCCGCTCCCGAATTCGCTCCTTTGTCTTTCCTTTTCCTCGGTCCCCGGGAGGTCCTTGGCCTAGGAATGTCGAATAAGTCGGTTTGAGCCCATCCCAATTCAGGAATAACATGTGCCGGTGGCTCGATCAGACCAGTCTCCCTCAAAGCGGCCCTAGCAACTCTCTCTTGTCTCAAGGCCTCTCTGCGAGCCATCACTTCTGGATCATCTCTCAAAGCAACTCTACGGATCTCTTGCCTCCGATAGTCCTCAGCAACATTGTCGGTAACATTATCTGGGTTCCCCCGTGCCACTGCATCCCTGAAAAACCGACTGGTCGGGTAATCTGCTCCCAAGAATTCCCGATGGCGAGCCTCTATAGCCAACTACACAAGACCCTGTTGCTCCTCGTACCAGATCAAGTACTCTGTGGTCAAGAATGTAATCCCTCTGGACTGCCGAAGAAGCGTACGGGTGGGAAGAAAACCCTCCAGAAAGGATCTGCTGAAGAACTGCATAGTCTGGGGCTCGGACATAACCATCGGAACAGCATCAGTCGTCAGCCTTTCCCTCAAAGCACGGACAATCTGCTGAGGGTACCTATACTGCCTTCTCACCAATGATGGGATACACAAAGAAGATACATGCAAGCCTGGCAGCCTGACTATCACTGATCCATCCTGAATGTCTCTCATGGTCTGTAACTTCCAAGCGGGAATCCAAAAGCTCAGATTAGTAGCCCCGTACCGCGACAACCTAGCCTGCCAGCTATCAACGGCCACATCCCTCAGCAACCTGCGTGGCCGGGTCACCCAAGGCATTGCCATTCGACCCTCTGGTAATGGCCCAATCAAGCGCAACCTCTCAGAGAACCACAAGGACAACAAACTGGGACTGCCTGCCCCCATAAAATCCGATCCCCCTGCTATCCTGTCAATGCCATGGTAGGTCTCAGCCAGCAATAGTGGTACAATGTCCATCTCTCCTTGGCCAGACCAGATTTGATGAAGATCCACACCCCGGTCACCCCTTAGTTGCCTGACAGTCTCCAGCAACGCACTTGAACAGACTCCGGCATATCCACAGAAATAGTAAGCCGACAGGGTGAACAGCATGAATATGTCCAAGGAGGTAGAAAGATCAAACAGCTCAGGACTGGACAAGCGCAACCTAGCTATCCGAGTCAAGTCTATGGACCCATCACCCAGAATCATAGATGGCACCTGATCCGCTGGCAGACACAGGAAGTCCGATAACTGCTCCACAACCGACCGTCCATCCCGTGGGAATGCTACAGTCGCTGACTCACCCAGGCCTGTCAATGCCCTAAAGTTTTCCATGGTTGGGGTCAAGTCATTATATGAAAGAGTAAAGACGTGTCGCTCTGAGTCCCAAAAGCAGGATGCAGCCCGAAGCAAATCCCAGTCGATCTTCCAGTCTTTCAAGGACCAAATGCATGGCATATTGTACCGCTTGTCAATAACCTGCCTATGTTGCCTCAGATGAGATCCCCAAATTTCGACAAAATCCTGATGAAATTGATATTTTCGGGAAGCTACCTCTCTGTTATAGTGCTCCATTGCAGCCGAAAGTATCAGTCTTGGCCAAAGAATTCGCCTGTCTGTCAAGTTGGGGCTGCTGGTTTCCCTTGACTAAAAGGGCAATGTTTACAAATGAAGTTTGAGCTGATTATAAAAGACTGTTCACGGGCTTCGTTCAGTCGTGCGACACATATTGCCAAGCAGACATGGCATGTCGGGCGACACATTTGGTTGACATCAGACAATATGGAAAGGCCTGCAGTGGTTACCCCAGGCACTTTCCGACTCGCCGTCGCTGTAATACACCTCCTATCCTCATATATACTCCTATGAAAATGCACGAGAGAGGACACCTTACTATATAAACTCACCCGAGACAGTTCCAATATCTCATGTGCGAGCCCGACAAAGCTGACCTTTTAATACAATGATCACATTTCTTTCCCAGAACAGGCAGACTCGTACAAACAAGCTAACATAGGTTAATCTTTGCTAACGAGATAGCTTAGTTAGATGTAGCGCTTGGAGTGTTGTATCCCTTGCAGGTACGATGATCAACTGAGCCTCAACGAACCTCGAAGACTGACCCTCCAGCAAAACCGAGACAAAAATCCGTATCTATGTTAATCTCCCTAGCAAGCAAAGTTCCAAGACAAGTAACCCCAAAGCACCAGAGGAACCTGCTCCCTAGCAAGCAAAGTTCCCAGATCAGTGACCCCAAAGCACCAGAGGAACCTGCTCCCTAGCAAGCAAAGTTCCAAGACAAGTAACCCCAAAGCACCAGAGGAACCTGCTCCCTAGCAAGCAAAGTTCCCAGATCAGTGGCCCCAAAGCACCAGAGGAACCTGCTCCCTAGCAAGCAAAGTTCCCAGACAAGTGACCCCAAAGTACCAAGAAGAACCTGCTCCCTAGCAAGCAAAGTTCCCGTCATACCAGATAAATGACCTCAAAGCACAAGCAAGTGCCCGCTCCCTAGCAAGCAGAGTCCCCAGCCTACCAAGCAAATCCCAGGACACAAAATTCAAACCATCAACAAAGACCGTCCAACATTCAGCAAAATCAGTGAGTTACCTACAAAAAACAAGTAGCATGAGTCCCCCGACAGCTACATTTATCCCCAGCAGAAGCAGCAGTAGCGTGAGTCCCCTGGCAGCTACCCTGCACCAACAAAGTGGTATGAGTCCCTCCGACATCCACAAAGAGAAGCAAGAGTAGTGTGAGTCCCCTGGCAGCTACCTTGCACCAACAAAGTGGTATGAGTCCCTCTGGCATCCACAAAGACCAGTTGTAGCATGAGACCCTCCGGCAGCTACAACCCGTCAACAGCGATAGCATGAGACCCTCCGGCAGCTACTCGCCAATACCAGTTGTAGCATGAGACCCTCTGGCAGCCACAACCCGTCAACAGCGATAGCATGAGACCCTCTGGCAGCTACTCGCCAATACCAGTTGCAGCATGAGACCCTCCGGCAGCTATAACCTTGCACCAATGGCAGCTACTCGCCACCCGCAGTAGTACCAACCCCTCAAGTAGCTACAGGTAAGCACAACAAAGGTATGAAGACCCATCTCTACTCTTTCTTGCTTGTAGTCAGTTTTGTTCCCGAACTACGATTTGGCTTGATTCCCTCCAGGGATACGTAGGAATCCTTTCTCCAAAGGTCCAGCCACCCGATTCCCACAGATCACCGTTTAGCCCTCTGCCTTATCCCTTGCCGCTAATTGGGATTGGGTCTTATTTTATCGACAACCTCACTTTTTTCCAAAAGTGACGTTGCCGAGGGGCTCTATAAGTACGTCAATCCAATTCGCGACCCTTTCAGATGCATTTTAATGTAATAAAACCGCATTGAGGGGCGTTTTGGTAAATTCCCGATCCGTCCCGAGACTTCCGGAAACATTTCATAAGTTTCCCGCGAAGGAAGTACCTTTTGGTACCTTGCTCATGCCAAAGGACCTGCTGGGAATAAACCTTTTTGGACTTTTTAGATATTTATGCCTGAATGTTCCATAAACTGGTTTTGGCGCCAAAAACGGTTGTGTCACCTTGTGTCACGCGACAAGTCGAGGCATGGAAAGTGGTTACGTAAGGTCGTGCGACACAAGGTGACCACTAACTGCAGCCTATAAATAAGACCCTTCCCCTCTTAGAAATGGATCCCAACCTGACTTACTGTTACTCTGTAGAAATTGCGTCGTAACACACACCCCAAACACAACTCTCTCTCTCTCTCTCCTACCTCTAACCTACCCCAATTCCCTCCAATTCAACCTACCTTATTCAACCAAAATCTAGATCTTCCCTCAACCAATTCTCCCAAGCCTCTCAAGACCAGAAGCTACAGTTGAAGGATTCTGTATCTAACTTGATACAGAATTCGTGGAAGCAACAAGGGTAACATCCTCAAATCCCCTCTTCTCTCTCTCTTCTACCTAATTCCTTTATAATTCTATTGTTTTACTCCTCTAGGATTCAGTAATCAGACTCCATTCGTCTAGATTACTGAATCCCAATCGCAATCTCTCTGATCTGAATAATCGGGTGTTCATTGTTGAAGAGATCATTGTTTAGATCCCAAGGGAGTGTGGATTTCTCCATATCCACACTCCCGGGGTCGAATTGTTGTTAATTTCATATTTCGAAGCTAATCTATTTGATTAATTAGATCTGTGCTGGTTATTGTTGATTTTGTGTTCAAATCTGTAAGTTCCTGCAGATGGTCATTATATGTCATGCGACACATTGTTCATAGGTGATCCAGTGTCACGCGACACATCTGGTCATCTATGTCATGTGTCATGCGACACATTATGCCTGTTTGCAGGAACCCTTTTCCTTTATGTAATCTGTTCTGATCTGTTGTATAAGGGATGTGGCCTCCCTGAATAATTGGATCACAAGTTGTAAGTCTCAATTCATATCAATAAAATGCATGTTTACCACACTTGTTTATTATCGATGCTTGCACACACTTATAGATTGCTTGGATGTTTGATTAGAAAGACTCGTCTACGGATGAGGCGTGTTGGGTGAACTCTCGGTTCTTCCCAACACGTAACCTAACCCCCGAACCCATTTTCTCAACAAAAGGTTTTCAATATTTCCTCTAAAAACGGCGTGGCGACTCCTTTTTTTACTTTTTCATCGTGAAAACAAAATTTCGCGGGGCGAGCGCACATTCACCGCCACAGGGGAGACTCCGTTCGCACTTACCTATGGAATGGAAGCAATGTTACCCGTGGAATTGGAAATTCCATCCCTCCGAGTCCTCTTGGAAAACGAGATCAATGAAGTCGAATGGCTACAGAGCCGTCACGACGAACTTGCTCTACTTGATGAGCGCAGATTGAAAGCCATGGAGCACACTCATGCCTACCAAAGCAGAATGGCCCGAGCATTTGATAAGAAAGTCAAGATCCGAGACATCAGAGAAGGCGACTTGGTGCTAAAGGAAAAGCCTCCTACGCAGACCAATCCCCTCGGAAAGTGGGAGCCTACCTGGATAGGCCCATTCGTGGTACAAAGAATCTTCTCCGGAGGAGCCATGAAGTTAGCAGATTTGGACGGGAACCCTTTCGTTAACCCCGTGAACGGAAGCAAGCTCCGCAGATACTTCGTTTGAGGAAGAGCACGAGTCAACTCTCCTTCCCCATACACCACCCCTCAGTAAAATTAAAGTGCTAAAAGAGTAATACCCAACTGGATACATTCCCGATAATGATCCAGGTAAAAAACAGGGTCGCACTTCTTTTGTCTTTGTTTTTTTTCTCAAATTCACCTAAAGTGTCGAACTACGGTGACCTGAGCCCCTTAGTCCAATTGTAAAAGGGGAACGTAGGCAGCCATCATTGGTTCGGTCTAAAAAAAAACAAATAAGCATCAATTGCTTGTGTTTCGAAAAACTTTTTTCAATTAACCTACAAATTCATTACGGCTAAAACAATCTTTGATGAGTTCAAGCACTGTCAACTCTTGACTCGCTACACTCTAGCAAAACAACAATAATACATTAATCAATTAATGTGTCTGCAATGACAGTGGGTGGATACTCCGGACAGCAAGGTCAACCTAGTTCCCCGTACTTGGTCCTTTATCCTTCTTCCCCTTCCCTTTTCCGAGGCGAGTATTCTTCACCTTCAGAGGGAATATTCCCGATATCCTTCTACCTGGCTCAGGGACCCTTCCCGACGCCTCCGTCAAACTAGCAGCTGCCAACGCAGCCCTTTCCCTAGCTCTATCTTGAGCTGCCTCCCTTTGTGTCATCATGACCGTGCTTTGGTCGGCCGCCCGATCAGCATTGGCCTCATAGTCAGCCATGTCGTCCCCAGTACGATTCTGAGGGTTAGCCCCCACTTTGGCTCTCCTCAAAGTCGAATCGTCAGGGTAATCAACACCCAACAGCTCCCTCCATCTCCACAAGATGGCCATCTGTGTCTCTCCCATACACTCTTCGTACCAGTTCAGATACTGCGTAGACAGAACAATGCCCCCTCTCTGGTGAAAGAGAACCCTGGCAGGAAAGGACGTGTATTGCCAAAGCCGTGTGAGAAGCAATAGCGTCGAAGGATCTTCCATCAGCAGAGATCCCACCTCGAAGGTAGCAGCATGAACCAAACCCGTCAGTGGCACCTGCTCCAACCCGTACTGTCACAGCACCAATGAGGGAATGTAGAAAGACGTCTGGGACAACCCCGGTACTCTGACAACCAGAAGACCCTCCTGAGTGGTCCGACAAGTCTGTAGCTTCCAATGAGGAACCCACCATCGCAAGTGATGCGTGCGGAGTCTGGCCATCTAGAGCTCCAGTTCAGCCCGATTGCCCCCTATCACCAGTGGACGCCGAGAAAAGGACCAAGGGTCACAAGACGCTGGAACCTCGGGCATCATCTGCATTCGCTCCCTCAACCACATAGTGAGCATAGCGGGACTCCCTCCCCACATGTATCGGCTGCCGGTCGCCATCCGACCTATGCCCAGGAACTTCTCACCCAGGACCAAAGGCACGATGTCTCCCCCGTTCCCGCACTGCCTCACCAGGTCCAGTACACTGTGATGGCACACACCCAGGGACGTAAATGTGAACAAAGTGGTATTCGCGCACAGAGCAAACGCGTCCCACAAAAAGACGCTCCCCTCAACACCGGCAAATTTATCGGGCAGCCCCGAAATGTCGACATAGTCTGTGTTAAGTATTAGCATCCCGTATGCTTCTTCAGCCGAGATACCAAGTAGAGACACTAACTTCTCAATAGTGGCCATGCCACCCGCCAAGGGAAGAACTAGCTGTTCCGTCTCAGGTCCTCCTAAAATGGCCCGGAAATCTTCAAACGTAGGAGTAATCTCATTGTACGAAAAGTTATACACATGCCTCCGCACGTCCCAGAAACGAGCCGCAGCTCTCAAAAGATCCCAATCTGGCATGAGCTCCTTCAAAGCCCAAACAGATTTTATCCCGTAACAACCCTCGAAAAAGCCCTTGCTTTGCCTCGTGTGGTGCCGTACCCACGACTGGAAATTGTCCAAGTATCGCTCTTGCATCTGAGACGATAGCCTAGGAAATGAAGCCATGGAAAGAGAAAAGAAAATCTTGAGGAATTTAAGAGAGAAATTCAGTTGATGGATCGAAGCAAATGTGTAGTTTTCACAAATTGCAAAGCTGAACTGCAATTTAAAGAATCTGGAAATCGAGTCCAAGTCCGGCCGGACTGTTTCTCAAGTTGATTGGGTCAACTCTGCAGCCATCTGCTTTCAATTTGGAAACATTTTCAAACCAAGCCCTGTTCAAGCCTCCTTGAAACTGCGTGCACCCATGGTTTCAATCAACCACTGCCAACACCACTTTCGGGCTCGTGCAACAGTGAAATTAATTAAATAACAGTGCATATAGACATAAATTTTGACCAGTTCAAATTTTTGTGCATGTTTCATTATTTATTTTTGATCAACCTACTTGCTTATTTGTCGAAAATAAAAGAAGGTAATCACTAAATAAATGTGCAAAATACAAGTTCCGCCTCAAAGGCCCTTTTCAAGTACAAATCAAATTGTTTTGGACAATACACACATGTTGTCTAAAAATAAATCAACAAAAGAGGACCACTCAGAGTCCTGCTCGTCATCCGAGCACTCAACGTATTGCCCCACAGCAGCCGGATCCATCGAGAACAAGTAATTTCCAAATTCCTCCAGGCTGGAATACGAGAAAGGCCGCCTCTGCGCCTGCGAACTCGAGGACTCTCCCTGTTCGTACCCCGAGTACGAAGGGTGACGAGCTCCGAACCCGCCGTCTCGCCAGAACCGGCCGAACCCTCGCGTGAAGTCCGCTCCACTCGCCGTGGAGACAGACGAACCTCTCGGCCTAGACGGCCTCGGCTCACGCATGCCCGCACTCCTCCGGGAATTGCACCGCAGGAACTCTACGAGTCTCCTAGCGTAGTTGGCCCACCCGTCCAACTGTCTCACGGCCTGATTGTACGTACGGCCGACACCTGCAAACCAGGAAAGTCGTCAAAAGACAAACAGACAGCACAGATGCAACATTTGCAGAATGCTACTATCAAATACAGAAAATCAAAAGCACTCACCGTAGCATTGGGGTCCAATCTGTATCGAGGCCTCGTCTCGTCCGGAAGAGGGATCACCAACCGCCTGCGAGAACCATCCAATCCCTCTTTGGCCATCCTCGTAAGTCCGAATACCATTTCACTCTAGCAAGTGAACATTCATCTCCCCGGCCGCCAGTCGTAAGCCCGATCGTCCCACTTCAGCGGCCATCAAGGTAAGGCCGCACAACAATCCCTCTTCGGCCATCACCGTAAGCCCGAACATTCCTCCCCAGCAGGATCCAAAGACTATCCGTCTAAAAAAGAAACGTCAATTAACCCCCTCAGTTCCTAACTAGCTTTGTTAGAACTCTGGACGCTTTTCCCCAGCAACGTGTCAGTCTCTCCCGAGACCATATCTCATTCTTAGCCCCGTCGTTAGAACGTCAATCCTTCCGTGTTGTTAATAACGCCAGATTAACACAACCATTCCCATCATTGCCACCCTATCTCCAGTGGATAAACCTGGCTGTCATCATGAGTCCAGCACTCAAGGCACGAACGCCTTCATCTCAGGACAAACGCATCCTCGCAACTCCGGTCTGAGGTGCCACATGCCCTCGAAAGTATCAGTAACTCCGGTCTGAGGCGCCACATGCCCTCGAAGGTTTCAGTAATCTCAGGTTCAGACGCCTCACAATAGTCTCCATTCGGGTTCAAATACCTCGCAATGGTCTCACTCAGGTTTAGACGCCTCACAACAGTCTCTCTCAGGTCAAGGTCCCCACGCGCGGCTCCTTACACCTACGAACTACGATCGGCTTGATTCCCACTCGGGATACGTAGAAATCCTTTCGCTAAGGGTCCAGCCAGCTGACCACCCAGGTCTTTCAAAGTAAGGCATCCCCCGATTTGGATCCTTATCTTTTTTCAACGACCATACTTCCTTCGAAAGTGACGTCGCTGAGGGGCTAACTGTAAGTACCCAAATCCGGATCGCCAAAATCCGTTAGAAGTTAACCGGAATCCGTTAACTGGCCCGTTCCAGGTTAACCGGAACCCGTTAAGCTCCCCGTTCTCAAGCCAATGAGACATACCGGGACTGCCCCGTGCATCCCAACGTCGAAGCGTACTCAACACACGTCGTCGCACATAAAAGTACAGCTTTCCCTGAAAAATGCACTTTCCGGCACTTTTCGGGGGCGTTTCGGACATTTTCCAGACAGTTATTTAAAAAACGGACAAAACCGAGAATAATGGCACGAAATCCCATGAACCTGGTGAGTCACAGGACATGTGGAACGCATGCTATAGCTCCCTTTTCAACTTCAATCACGTTTCAGTGTAAAAAGAATAAAATACCCCTAGAATTCAGCCTAAGTCCGTCCGGACTCTTTTGCAAAATTCACCTATAAATACAGAGGGCTGTCAAACATTTTAACAACACAAAATTACTCCCTTTCCCTCTCAAGCCATGGCCCAAACCCTTTTCACCCTCTCTCGAGCCCCCGTTTCGCCTCGGTTTGCGTGAAAACTCCGTATACGCCCACCGAGCGAAAGGAGTCGACCCTAGCCATAGGTAGCTCTCTCTCTCCCTAAACTCTCATCCCGTCTCGGTTTACACGCCAGTCGCTACAACCGTTTCGGACGAACGTTGTTGAAATGTAGACGTCACCGTCTAACGGGGTCCGATACGTTTTAGTCCTTGATCCTCTTCTCTTCCCGTAAGAGAAGTAATCTCGGGTTAAAACGGCGTTCCGGCCCCGTTCCGTTACTTTTTATGTCATTTACAACTCCGGATCGTTTGATCCGTCGAACGTCGTTTACTTTCATGTCATTTACAAACTCCGGATCGTTTCATCCGTCGATCGTCATTTACTTTTACGCAACTTTACAATTCCGAGCTGTTTGGCTCGTTGAACGCACTTTACTATTTCGAGTCATTTGATTCCGTCGATACCGCAATTTAAATACTGTCATTTACAAGTCCGAGCCGTTTGGCTCGTGATAGTATTTACTTATCAAAGTCCGAGTCGCAAAAACGATTCGTTGATCGCATATCATTTAATGCTTTTTTCCCGTAAAATCGCTAACAATGTAATGCCCGGTTCAAAACCGGAGTTCGACATTCGAACTCTCTTTCAAAAACGCGCGAAATGACGTTTGGCATCCAAACGATCATCTTCAAACTTAAAATCCGATTTTCGATACTCAAAATCATTTAATGCTTTTTTCCCGTAAAATCGCTAACAATGAAATGCCCGGTTCAAAATCGGAGTTCGACATTCGAACTCTCTTTCAAAAACGCGTGAAATGACGTTTGGCATCCAAACGATCATCTTCAAACTCAAAAATCCGATGTTTGACATTCAAACGCTCTTTTCTTAAAAGTCAACATTTGACACTTAAGTTAAACAGTTAAAATCAGTACTCGTGTCACTTTTCCTAAAAGTTCCAAAACCGACATTTGTCATTCAAACGCTCGCCTTTTCGAAAGGAATCACATAATCAACGTTTGACATTCAAACCAAGATTAAGCTTGTCATTCAAGCCCCCATTTTCAAAATGCAAACCCACACACACACACGCACACATTTTCGAGAAAGGTAGAAAGACTCGTCATACGAGGCGTTTCGGGTGATCTCAAAATACTCTTCCGGAAACGTAACGTGACCTCCGAATCTAACAATCTCTGGTACTCAAAGCTTTTTTCTCGTTTTTGCTACCAATAAAAATGACACCCCCTTTCAAAGTTTTTTCCTAAGTTTTTGCTACCAATAAAAATGACACCATTTTCACAAAAGCCATTTTTCAACGTTTGGGCTCAAAATACAAAACCGCGTGGCGACTCCTCTCCTTCCCGAAAGCGAGATCTCAGACACCAACATCTCCCGCGAAAGACAACCGCCTTTTCGCCGTGCGCGAAAATCCGGGTAATTTCAGTACCTCCATTGAAGATTCAGACGAAGATGAAGAAGGGGGAACTTCGACAAAGAATTTCGGTTGATCAGTTTGTTCAGGTTGAGGGATATCGTCCCTACTCACAGAAATTGGTTCCACATCAAGCACATCTTCATCACGAATTGGATTTTGAGGGTCCATTGTTTCTGCAAAAAGAGTTAGGTCGAACAGAGAGAGAAAATTTATGATGTGTGTGTGTGAGAGAGAAATTATGAGGGCAGAGAGCAAGGATTAAAGAGGGTTTAAGATGATGTGACAAGAGTTGTGCCACATAAATACTCACAACTCCCCCTTTCCTAATCAAACAATGAATCCTTCATCAAACAGGACTCAGAAATCAGAAAATACAGAAAGAGTCCACAACGGCTATAAAATTCTTGAGATTTCCACACACAACAAATCACGAAAAAATAGGGATTTAAAATTTATCAAAATATTGCATACTTTTTATGGTAACCAGAATCTTCAGTCATATCTTTTTCCACAGCCCCTTTAAAATTGTCATTCCTTTTCCATTAAGGATTTTGATACACACCTTTTTTTTCATGAGAGATATTGGAAATCAAAAACATGTTAAATCAGAGAATAAATTAAGAGTGAAAATAAATTAACCAACATATTTACAAAGCACCCTATATGTCCTAATATGCAGTATTTCTAGCATGATGCAACACAGAGGTGAAGGAAAACATCTCAGTTTACAGATGTGTCATAGGATGTGAGTCACATTTGGGATACATTTAGATCACAAAAAGTCAATGAGCAATAATCTAATCTGCACAGCCTCTAGGATGCATCCACCCATTTTTTATTGTGGATATTATGCATTTTGAGTAGCTTTCACTTTTTTTATTTCCCAAAGATCCCTTTTTCCCAATGATCTTTTCAAGTTTGATTTCAAACTTTCTCTTGAGAATCACTTGATCACATTGATTTGGCTTCATACAAGTGGGAGAAGCAGCTATTCATTGTTTAAGGCACCCACTGTGAGATATCTAAGAAGATTAATTCAAGTTATCAAAAGACAACATGAACAAGAAATGCCCACAATTAGATAATTAGAAAATGTCCAAGTTGTAAGGCTCACAAGTGACCACACTGAGATATTTCGTGCAAATATTGATTTTTTTTTTCAGTTAGATAATATATAGATGTGTCAGCGGATGTGTGCACATTTGTGCTCACATCCTTAAATATCACACAAGCGAAGAGATTTCCTCAAGGAGGAAAATCTCTCCAAATCTAATGCCTTTATAAATATATCAGCCAATTGATTTTCAGTCCCAACAAATTCCAGACACACAATTTTTTATTCTACAAGATCCCTAATGAAATGGTGTCTAATATCAATATGTTTTGTTCTAGAATGTTGGACATGGTTTTTAGATATGTCTAAGGCACTTTTGTTATCACAAAAAGCAGTCAAGATTTTGCTATTTAACCCATAGTCTTTCAGCATTTGATTCATCCACAGCAGTTGTGTGCAGCAACTTCCAAGGGCTACATATTCAGCCTCTGTAGTGGATAGGGAAACACAATTTTGCTTTCTACTATACCAAGAAACAAGGTTGTTCCCTAGGTAAAAGCATCCACCAGTAATACTCTACCTATCATCACAATTTCCTGCCCAATCTGAGTCAGTATAGCCTACAAGATTAGTGTTTGTCTCCTTAGAATAATGCAACCCTAGGTATGATGTCCCATTCACATACCTGATTATCCTTTTTAAGGCTTTCATATGAGAGACTTTTGGATTTGCTTGATATCTAGCACAAAGACACACACTATACATAATGTCAGGTCTGCTTGTAGTCAGGTACAATAGACTACCTATCATGCTTCTATACACAGTTTGGTCCACACTTTCACTATATGTGTCATGACTGAGCTTTTGGGAAGATCCCATTGGTGTTTTGAATGTGAGGAGTGTTCAATATTCAACTTTTTCACAAGATTTTTAGCATACTTGGACTGAGAGACGAACATGCCTTCTTTGAATTGTTTTATCTGTAGGCCTAAGAAATAGTTCAACTCTCCTACCATACTCATCTCAAATGTGGAGGACATGCTTTTCACAAAGGTAGTTAGCATGGAGTCATAATTTGACCCAAACACAATATCATCCACATAGATTTGAGCCACAAGAATCTCCTTTTTATTTTTCCTCACAAATAGAGTTTTGTCCACCTCACCTCTCTTGAATCATAGGTGAAGAAAATGGTCAGTCAACCTACCATACCAGGCTCTAGGAGCCTGTTTCAGCCCATACAGAGATTTCTTTAGTTTGTACACATGGTTAGGAAACTTGGAGTCCTCAAAACCTTTAGGTTGTTCTACATAGGATTCCTCATTCAAAACCCCATTCAAAAAGGCACTCTTGACATCCATTTGATGAAGAGTGAGCTTGAGGTAGCAAGCAATAGCCAACAGGAGTCTGATGGACTCAATTCTGGCAACAGAAGCAAAGGTTTCCTCAAAATCAATCCCTTCAATTTGGGTATAACCTTGAGCAACAAGTCTAGCCTTATTCCTAGTAATTACCCCTTTCTCATCAGTTTTATTTTTGAAAATCCATTTTGTTCCTATGACATTTCCATGAGAGGGAATAGGGATAAGGGTCCAGACATCATTCTTTTCAAACTGGTTTAACTCTTCTTGCATGACCAGAATCCAATCAACATCTTTTAATGCTTCAGTAATGTTCTTAGGTTCAATCTTTGAAACATAGCAACAAAAACTTACCTGGAAGTATGCTGATGAGCAACTCCATAGCCTATCTAGCTCTCTGTAGTTGACCTTTCCTTTCTGCCTATCATGCACATCTCCCAAAATTTGTGAAGTGGGGTGATTTTTTTGGATTTTGGAGGAAATACCCCTTGATCTATCCACACATCCATCCATATTAACTTCTGGAGCATCATCTCTATCAGATTCAGAGGAACTATCCTCAGATTCAGGATTTTGAGAGGATGTGGGGACAAATGTAGGTGCAGATGTGGATGCAGATGTGTCCACATCCTTGCCCACATCCTTCTCTGCTTCTGCACTTGTTTCAGTATCAGGATCCTTTTTTGTTTTCCACGGCATCTGTGTCAGTATCTTTCCAGTCCATCAAGCAATCTGAAACATCAACCTCAGTAGTCTTGAGGTTAAGATCAAGTGTATCATTAAAAACAATATTGGCAGATTCCATGATGGTTTTTGTTTTTAGATTAAAAACCTTATAAGCTCTACTATTAGTGGAGTATCCCATGAATATTTCTTTATCACTCTTGGAATCAAATTTGAACAAGTATTCTCTATCATTAAGGATGTAGCATATACACCTAAGCACATGGAAATACTTTAATGTGGGTTTCTTGCCTAGAAGGATTTGATATGGTGTCACAGTGCTTCCTATTCTGAGGAATACTCTATTTCCAATGTGACAAGCTGTGTTCAAGGCCTCTGCCCCAAATTTCTTAAACAGATTCTTGGAACTGAGCATAACCATAGCATTTTCTTGCAAGGTTCTATTCTTCCTTTCTGCAACTCCATTTTGTTGTGGAGTGATAGGTGCAGAGAATTCATGGGTGATTCCCTTGGAGTTACAAAAGGCAGTAAACATTGAGTTCTCATATTCAGTGCCATGGTCAGATCTGATCCTCACAGCCTTAAGGCCATAAACATTTCTGACCCTTTTATACCAGTTTTTGAACTCACTTATAGTCTCAGATTTTTCCCTTAAGAACATCACCCATGTGTACCTAGAATAGTCATTAACACACACAAAAGCATACTTTTCCTACCAAAGCTTTCTACTTCTATAGGTCCCATCAAGTCAGTATGTATCACCAAACACCTAGATGTGGAGCATTGTTTGACCTTTTTGTGTGAGGATTTTGTTTGTTTTCCCTTCTGACATGAACCATAAACATCAGTATTTTTGAAGTTTAGCTTAGGGAGGTCCTTTACAGCATCAAACCTTTGAAGTTCCTCCAGTTTTCTGCTGCTAGCATGCCCTAGTTTTTGGTGCCACAAATTGACATCATTAGCTTTGGAGCTTAGGCAAGAAAAGTTGTCACCAAATTGATAACAATTATCAACAGATCTAGGACAAGTGAACACACACACTTATTTTCTTTATCAAACACCTCACACAAGTATTTATCAAACTTCACATAGAGGTCATCATCACATAGCTGACTGATGCTAATCAGGTTGGCTTTCAAGCCTTCCACATAGTATACATTGTGCAATTTTGGGAGACCTTTGACATCTAGGGTTCCTTTCTCAATGATTTTACCTTGTGAACCACCACCAAAATTCACCTTTCCCCCATTGATTAGCTTATAGTCTATTTGAACATCTTGGTTCCCAGTCATGTGCCTAGAGAACCCACTATCAACAGATCTAGGACAAGTGAACACACACTTATTTTCTTTATCAAACACCTCACACAAGTATTTATCAAACTTCACATAGAGGTCATCATCACATAGCTGACTGATGCTAATCAGGTTGGCTTTCAAGCCTTCCACATAGTATACATTATGCAATTTTGGGAGACCTTTAACATCTAGGGTTCCTTTCCCAATGATTTTACCTTGTGAACCACCACCAAAATTCACCTTTCCCCCATTGATTAGCTTATAGTCTATTTGAACATCTTGGTTCCCAGTCATGTGCCTAGAGCACCCACTATCAAAATATCAAGAACCAGAGACACTACTCTTGAGGGAAGAGTAAACAACATTGCAAGTAGCACTTGGTTTAGCTACCCACTTAGTTTCAGCTTTCTTTTTGTGGTGCAGAGGTCTCAGATTACTTGGATGTGTACACATCTGAGACTGATTATCATAACCAGTTCTTTTATCAGCTTTTAACTTGTAACAGAAGGGTCTAATGTGCCCAGGAGCAAAGCAATAATGACAGATGTAGTGCCTTCTCCTTGGCCTTTTTCCACTCAAAATTGGGGTTTCCATAGTTTTTGAAGTTGAAGCCTCATATCCCTTTTTTATAAATTTGGTTTTTTAAAATCCAATACCAATTTTTCTAGTTTGACCAAGAGCAATAGCTTCATCAAGTTTCATTTTACCAATATTCAACTTGGTTAATGTACTCTCAACTTTTTCAAACTCAATTTTGAATTTTTCAAACTCAACTTCTCTCTTGGTCACTAGAACTTCAAGTTTGGCAATGGTATCTTTTTGGACATCATTTCCTTTTGAAAGTATGGATTTTTCATCTTCACATGCAATCAATTTATCAGAAAGAGACTTATTTACCTTAGCAAGTACCTCAATTTTGTCCATCCTCTTCAACCAATCAGCATGCAATTCTTTGTATGTTGCTAAGAGTTCCTCCTAGGGAATGTTCATATCCTCATCATCAGAATCTCCTTTTACAGAGAAACAATTAAGACTCAATTTAGATGTGCCAACATATGTGTTCTTATCTGAGACCACATCCACATTCACCTCAGAAACTCTTTCTTCAATTCCTGTAGAATAAGCATTAAACACAGAATGACAGTTTACTACAAACATGTTAGCAACTTCTTCTTCATATCCACCATCACTCAGAGAAGCAGTTAAGCTCATTCCCTTCGTTTTGAGTGTGTTAGCACACTCATTAGCATAGTGACCAAAGCCACGACATGCTCTACATTTCACAGAATTAGAGGATTTCTTATTCTCAAGGTTTGGCCTTTTGAAACCATTCTCATTGCTAGGCCTTGGTTTTTCAGTAGTACTGGGAGCAGGCCTATTTGGAAATTTGTTTATTCTCTTGTTTTTCAGTATAGAACTGAATTTTTTAGAGATAAGGGCCACATCTTCATCCTCAAGGTTTGAGTTGTCAATTTCAGATGAGAGTTCAACCAGTTCCTTTGGAACAGCAGCTCAGCTTTTGAGGGCAAGGCTTATGGCCTTGTTCTTTTTCTGAGCCTCAAGGTTTAGCTCAAACACAGTTAAATACCAACAATCTTGTCTAAACCTACTGTGTTAGGGTCATTAGTCTCCTCTATAACAGCCACCTTAATGTTGAACCTCTCAGGTAGAGTTCTTAAGATCTTGCTTACAAGTCTGGTATTAGAGATAGACTCACCAAAGCTAGTACATTCATTAGAGATTTCATGAATTTTAGCAGCATAGGAGATAATATCTTCTGTCTCCTCCATTCTCAGAATTTCAAATTTGTACATTAAAATCCTAAGTATAGTAGATTTAACACTTGAAATCCCCTCACATTGCATTTGAAAGATGTCCCAAGCATTCTTTTCTATGCTTTCATTGGTGATAAGCTTGTACATATTTCCAGAAACATGGCTAGAAATAGCACCCATGACTTTAGAATTGTAATTAGCAGCATGGATTTCATCAAGTGTCCACCTCTCTTCAGGTTTTCTTTCAAAGATGGATTCACCAACACCTGATTTCGGCCTTTTCTCCACAGTAGGAGGTTGCCAGGCCACAAGAATACACATCCAAGCCCTTTCATCAATGCCTTTGATGTAATTACGCATTTTAGACTTCCAAAGAGAATAATTTGTGCCATCCAAGACAGGAGGCCTGTTTTGATGATTTTGGCATTCTATTATGACTACACTTTCTTGATCAACACTCAGTAATATTTCAAGAGTTGGCTCTGATACCAATTGAAAGTTTCGTGTAGCTAGAAAACCTAGTCAACTCAATAGAGCACTAATGTGAGTACAGATGTGAGAAACAACTGTCCATACATCCAACAATAAGCAGCGGAATAAAAATTAAATAACACAAAGTTATAAATGTTTACTGGTTCTAATCCAGGAAACAAGGCTTACGCCCAAAAAGCTTTTCACTATTAAAACTGTGTTACTTACAAAAACACAAATAAGTGAAAACAAAAATATTAAAATACTAAACAAGTTCTAATCACCTTCTACGATAAGAACAGTCTCCCTTTCCCAAGTAGATCCTATTCTAATCAGAAGTAAAACAAAAAACTTGAAGAAAAACTAGATGTGAGTTTGGATGTAAGACACATCCTTCACTCACAACCTAAAAGTCAATATTGAATCCGTGAAGAACAAAGGTATTTGTCTTCCAAAATAATTCTCTAAAGCCGCGTCTTTTCTTTGTGCTGATCACTTGTATTTATAGGCACCTTGAGAAGATCTTCACGAATCAAAACTCTTCCATATGTGAGTTTCCAATTCCTACAAGGAAACATAAAGCATACTCACAAGGAAAGAGATTTGTTAGTAGGTTAGTCATAGTTAGAATATATGTACATAAATAAAAGATATTTACAATATTAACAATGTCCTTTTCATAATAGGACAATTATAAATCTTCCCATGAAAGTCACAAAATCAACTTACCAAATATACCAATTTGATTCGAAATAGGAAACAAAATATTTCCTAAAATCTCGCTCTTTCAGTTTCACTTATTTACAAAAATGCTATCGCACATTTTGAAAATACATTTTATACTAATCGAATTTAAAATAGGTTTTTACTGAGATTTTGTGAAAAAAAAAGTATTTCTAAGTTCTAACGCATATAAAAAATGAGTAACTCTTGTGAAAAACTAGTTTTTTTCAAAATGTTATAAAAAACTAGTTTTCAGAACAGTTCATCACTCTTATTAGTTAGACTCAGTGCTTTAAAACTAGAAACTATTAATTTGTTGTATTAGAGTTTAAGTTTGTTTGATAGTGATAAATCACTTATATCTGAATTTAATTAAAATTTCAACTAATACTCAAAAAAGTTGTTTGAATATTTTCTTCTCACTTATTTTCGATTTTTTCTCAAATAATTCATTTTTAAAAATCTATTTTCCAAAATAACTAACTTTTGAAACTATTTCCCAAAATGACCCATTTTTTGGAACTCGCTACACGGTGTAGCGAGTTTGACTGTGACCGGTCAAACTCGCTACACGGTGTAGCGAGTTTGGTGTAATTAAGGTTTGCCAGTTTGTGATTAATTGCTGTAATTAAGTAAAGACAAACTCGCTACACCGTGTAGCGAGTTTGACCGATCACAATCAAACTCGCTACACCGTGTAGCGAGTTCTCAAAAATCCCTTTTTCCCGATTCCGACTTACAATGTTCATTTCAAAAAAGAAAACCTAAGTCCATTAGCCGTCGGGAAGAAGAAACAGAGAAGAATGAGACATTTTGCCATTCAAATTCAAGTTTTTTATCATCAAAATTTCGTTATTGTAAGTTTACATTCATGTTTTTTACTTCATTTTGTGTTGATTTTGCTTTGATTTGATTATTTGTTTACTTGCAATTTAGGTTTATTCAACTCAATTTTTGATATATTTTGAACTCAATTGTTAGTATACTTTGATATTGAACTCAATTTTGCCGTTATTTTCATCACTTAGTGTTGTTATTATGATAAAGTTTTGTGTGGGGGAGAAGGATATGTTGAGGGATAGAGGTTTGTATTATCATAAAGTTTTGGGGCAAAGCAGATGGAAAGGAAAGTTTGAGGTCTTGGAAACTAAACTATAGGAGAAGGACATTGTTTATTTTTGTTTAATTTAGACGGTGAGAATGCTGCAAATCTTTTCAAGAAAATAGCTTCTTTTATTAATGAAGTTTAGTAGAATGATGGAAAGTGTTGTTTTTGTAACATGTGTTTGGCAACATATGCTATCTTGTTGTATTAGTATTAATTTGATATTGAAATAAACAGATGGATTCCTTCATTGATCCCGGGCCTATCGATAACTCTGTTCTGACCGAGCATGAGAACCACAGAGCTCGTTTTATTTGGGCCAATGTGGAGGTTGCTAGTCCACTGTCATTTCGTCGTGGCGCCACGTTGCCGGACAGATTAGCTCCTAGGATATTGTCTAGATTAGCCGAGTGCGACTTTGCTGGAGTTCACTACATAGGGAGAGTTCAGTATGATTATGGGTTGCTGGAGGCTTTGATCGAGAGATGGCGTCCGGAGACCCATTCATTTCACTTCCCCGTTGGTGAGATGACGATCACCCTAGAGGATATCGGCATGATTTTCGAGTTTCCGATTGATGGGGATGCTATTACTGATGATGACATCCCAGCACTTGTAGACTGGCGGGATGTATGTCAGCAGCTTTTAGGGGCTGTCCCTAATCCCGGAGATATAGATGGGAGTAATCTAAAGCTACGGTGGATCACGAGCCAATTTCCACACTTCTATGACCTAGCTGATGATTCCCAGCAGGACCTTGTTAATATGTATGTACGGGCGTATATCATGCTCGCCTTGGGTTCTACGGTGATACCTGATCGTACGAACAACAAGGTTAAGTTGTGTTATCTCCCTCTGCTTGGGGATGTTTCTAGGGTTAGCCAGTACAGTTGGGGTAGTGCGTCGCTCGCTTTCCTATATCGAGAGATGTGTAGTGCGACTAAACCTGTCACGAAACAGTGCGGAGGATTTCTCAACGTTCTACAGGTATGTTTATCTCATTTTAATGTTCATTATGTTGTTTTTAAGTTTGATTTCAAATTATTGGCATTATTTATAGTATTTGATATAGATTTGGGCTTGGGAGCGGTTGCTATGTGTGCAACCTGGAATTCGTAGGCAAAACAGAGATCCGGACTACGTGCATATGCCCCTCGGATGCAGGTATACATATATCATATGTTATTTTCTCGTCGTTATTGTTTTTTTTTTTTTAACTATTTCTTATAATTAAATAGTTTATGAAATTTCAGGTGGACTCATTCATCATTGTATCTGAAGGAGGTTACTGCACATAACCTGCAAGGCTGTCGTGATCAGCTGGCCAAGCTAACCGATGATCAGGTTGTGTGGCAGCCTTATGTAGATAGATATGCTCCGGCCTACTGCACTAAGGGTCAGGCCGTATGGTTGGTGCAGGTCCCTCTTGTATGCTTTGAGAGGATCGAGTGGCATTTGCCAGATCGCGTTATGAGGCAGATTGGCCTGCTGCAGGGGGTCCCAGAACCGTGCAACACTCGTCCGGACTTGCACAGATGTGATAGGCGTGGAAACAATCTAGTGATTTGGAGCGACCGCCATCGACAATATATTGCACTCTGGGAACAGTGGCAACAATTTCTGGTTTCGGGGGTCCCAGGCATTCACGATATGCATTACACCGATCCATATATGATGTGGTATTGGAGCATAATGTGCATGTTTGTGCAGAACCCCATTCATATAGAGGAGACTGAATACCGGTCGATTGCCCATTGCCTAGAGGCCGTGATAAGTATTTACATTTTCAAGTTATAATTTCTAGTTTTTTTTAAACAAAACTTCTATTTATTAACTTATGTCTCATACTTATATTTTTTTTGATATAAAAGCAGGTACAGAGCCTTCAGCATTTGCATGTCGACAATGAGGCGGAGGAGCATGCCAGACAAGCTTCAATGCGGGATATTATTAGACACACGCTCACGGGAGTTAGGGAGCAACAATGCCTTGAGGCTGCTGCAGCACCTCCCCCACCGGTAGATCGCGCACAGGGGGTAGAACCTCGACAGCGTCGGGTTAGACGTCGTGCACAGCCACAACCACAACCACAAATGGACTTGCACGATGAGCCAGAGCTCGAGCTCGAGCCTCAAGCCCAGACCCAGACCCAGAATGATGGACAATTTGAATGGCCGTCATAGTGGACTTAGACTCAGAGTCAATTTTATGGTTGTGGGAGTGGGGGTGGGGGTGGGAGTGGGTAGGGGATGGGAGTGGGTGGGGGAGTGGGAGTGGGTGGAGTGCCCAGCCAGACCCTCCCCTTGGACCCATTATGGGTTTCGCAGTATATTCGGGGAGTGGAAGTGTGTTTAGGGTTCCTCTATCTACATCTCAAGCAGGGCTCCGACCCTTCTCCGATCCGAGTTCGACTTCTTCTGGCGGGACTCACTTTGAGACCACTACACCCTTCTCTGATCCGGCTGCGACTTCATCTAGTGGGATACAACTTACCCCTACTCAACGGGCGAAGTTGATTAGAAGAGGGTCTCTACAGCGGCAACCGACGAGGAAGTTCACCCCGGCTGACTACGAGAGGAGGAATAGGTGAAACTTTTTTTTATTTAGATGTAATGAAACTTTGTAGTATTAATTGTTATTTGGATATTTTTATTTGTAATAACTGAAACTATGATTTTTTTAGTTTTTATTTGGATATTTGTATTTTTTTTTTACATTTTAGTACATGTATGTAGATGTGTAGGTGTGTGTTATGGTATATTGTACATGTTTATAGTTTGATATTAGAGATTTTGATATATTGGATATGGGATTTTCTGTTTGCAGGTGGGATGCTGAAGTTTGCTGCTGATGTGGAAGCCTGTTCAAGTGAACTCGCTACACGGTGTAGCGAGTTTAGTGAAATCGCTACACCGTGTAGCTAGTTTAGTGAAATCGCTACACCGTGTAGCGAGTTCACTTGAACTGGTTCTTGGGCCGTAGAGTTTGGGCGACCGCACTAACTTGGTTGTAGAGTTTGGGCGGCCGCACTAACTCGTTCCCAAAACTTTCTTCCCTGATTCACTCATCCCTTTGATGGGGAATAGTTGGTGTAGTTGGGGACGACTCGTCCCCTGGCCTAATTTTCTGAATTTCTTCATTTTTTTACAACATATTCTAATGAAACCTCACATTACAAAGTCACCCCAAATTACATCAAATCTAATCTAAATACATCAACATAGAGAAATAAAATGTCCAGAAACATCGGAGTTACATGATATAAAATTCACCACATCAGTTGCCATGGACAGAAATTCAACTCAAATAGGAACTAACTGTTATTTTGCCAAACATAAACTTTCATATTGAAAAATTCAACATTTAGGAAATTCATGTAAACCAAATGAGTTTAGCATTCACTTAACTTCATTATTCTTAGGAAATACCTGCAAAACAAATGAGCTTAACATCATTTACTATAAGATTTCAACAATTCAGCAAAATTAAAAAAATGTGTACCTTGAAGACATTGTTAAGCGTGATGTTAAGATAACGTGATGATCGTGTGGGGGCAAAAACAACAACCTAAATATTTGAAAACAAACAATTAGATGGAAGGATTAATGACGATTTCAAAGTGTACTGACTTCCACTATTTAATATATCATACCTTCTGAAGTATCAGAACAGAACCGACATATATATCACTTGCAAATTCACTCTCAGTTAGCACTTTTCGATGAATGGAAGCACCTATGGTATCCGTAAGATCCTAATAATTTTATCCAAATTAGTAACTCAAAACATATTTCACCCATGCTATAAAGCATACTAAGCTCATATTCTAACCTTTAAAGTCACCATAAGATCACCAAGACCATTTGGTGTGCAGGACTTGATAACAGCAACAACCTAATAGAACATACATAAATGTAAAAAATCAATTATCTTTATACACATTTGACTATAATTAATCTTGATATTATACCTGATACACCGTGTCAATATTATGACATTTCTTCTTGATAGAGCTCAACGGATAATATGTACCAGCTTCAGTGAGAAATTCCATTGCAGAGAACCAAGGACTGTCTTGGAAATCTTCATCCTTCACCGGATCTTCAATCGCTCTTCGTATGTACTCTTGTGTTGCGATCAGGGATTTTTGCGAAGATAAGCTCTGACGACCGAGGATTTTTCGGCGCATGGCAAACTGTACGACACCGGCGGGACCAGGATTAAGAGGTGATGAAGAGGAGGATTGAGAGAGATGGGATGAGAAGATTGAAGGGTGGAGGATTGGCCGAAGGAATTGGGACGACAGTTCTTATAACGGAGGTGAGATGGATCCATTTTTTGAGTTTAATTGAATTTGAATTGAGAAGATTGAGGGTTGTGAGGAATGATATGAGAATGAATGAATGAGGGGATATGAGAATAAATGATTATGGGGAAAACCTTATCTACTAAAAAAAAAAAGAGAAACTCGCTACACGGTGTAGCAAGTTTGTCTTAACTTAATTACATCAATTAATCACAAACCGGCAAATCCTAATTATTTGGAAATCGCTACACCGTGTAAATAGTTTGGCCGGCACAAACTCGCTACCTGGCAGCGAGTTTAAAAAAAGTGATAATTTAATGAAATAGTTTGAACAGTGAGTTATTTTGAAAAATAAAATTTTAAAAACGAATTATTTTAGAAAAAAAAAATCCTTATTTTCCATATGTTCTAAAATAAATAGTTCTATTTCTTAAACATAACAAATATAATATTTAAATAAATTAAAAATTATAAAATAAATAAAATATCATTTATAAAGAAGCATTTCAACAAAAGAAAGTTTTAGGTATGAAAAAAATATAAATAAATAATTTTAAGCCAAAATTTTGCAAAAAACTAATTTTTTCGTAACATAAGAAAAAAAACTAGTTTTAAAGCACTAAGTCTAACTAATAAGAGTGATGAACTGTTCTGAAAACTAATTTTTTTATAACATTTTGAAAAAAACTAATTTTTCACGAGAGTTACTCTAATTTTAATTTTTTAAGTGATTTGATATTTCATTATCAAACAAAATTAATTTATAATCTCTTAATATATTCAAAATTAAGAGATTAATTTGGTTAACTAACACACCCTAATTAACAACTTAAAACAATTCATTACTTGTACTTTGTAAAACAAAAAATTGAACTTAAAAACAAAAATTTTAAAACTTTTTAATAAGATTTGTGAACTTCTCTAAAAAAAAAAAAAATTGTGAACTTACAATGTTAAAAAATCACTAAAAAATTAACAACAATTTAATCACTCCAAATTGAAATCTCCACACCACGAAAGATCCAAACAAATTGATATTTTCAAGAAAGAGTCTTCTCTTGTATACGTATCAATCTTGGCGTGTACATCCGAAACTACATGCAACTCCGGCAGTCTCTCCTCCGTGATTCCACCGCCTCCACCACCTGTTCTTCATCCTTCCCCCACTAGTTTCCATTTCGTTCCGAAACCCTAATTGTCACTCCAATTCCTCTTCCCCATGATTCCAACTCCATTCCTTCCTCACTCCCTATTCCAAATCTAGCACACAATCACCACCTAACTAACGAAGATGATGGGCTATGAAAACCAGGGTTTCGAGGAAGCCCGTCTTTTCACTTCGCCGGAAGTAATGGAATCCCTTGTTCTCCACGATAATCCCAATTCCAACGCCGGTAAATCTCCGTTACCTTTTGCGGAAATTACCACCGCCGATCATCCCCTAACTTCCTCACCTCACCAGAACCCTAACTCCTTCAATTCCTTCCTCGAGCCGCCTTCCTACGCGGAAGCTGTCTTCAGATCTTTTGATCGCGATCATGTTAGTCAACTCAACGGCAATGGTACCTCTGCCGGAGCATTATCTCCGTCTTCGAGCTCGTCCAGCTCCGATTATATTCGAATTTCTGTTTCTGATCCGCAAACGGAGCAGGATCTGTCCAGTTCGTTGGTTCCTGGTGGGAGTAATTACGTTACTTATTTGATTACAACTTGGACGAACCTTCCTGATTTTTCCGGACAGGAGTTTAGCGTTCGGCGACGGTTTAAGGACGTTGTGACTTTGTCTGACCGGCTGGCTGAATCTTACCGCGGGTTTTTCATACCGATTAGGCCGGACAAGAGCGTTGTGGAGGGGCAGATGATGCAGAAGCAGGATTTTGTGGAGCAAAGGAGGGCTGCGTTGGAGAAGTACTTGAGGAAATTGGCAGCGCATCCAGTAATTAGAAGGAGTGAAGAGCTGAGAGTGTTTTTGGAGGTGCAAGGGAAGTTGCCGTTGGTGAAATCTACTGATGTGGCGTCAAGGATGTTGGATGGAGCGGTCAAATTGCCCAGACAGTTGTTTGGGGAGGCAACGGTGGGAACGGTGGATCCAAGTGAGGTGGTGCAGCCTGCAAAAGGTGGGAGGGATTTGTTGAGATTATTTAAAGAGTTGAAGCAGTCTGTGACCAATGATTGGGGCGGGACAAAGCCACCTGTGGTTGAAGAGGATAAGGAGTTTTTGGAGAAGAGGGAGAAGTTGCAGGATTTCGAGCAGCAGCTGAGTAATGTATCTCTGCAGGTTAGTTTCAGGTTCTTTATGTTTAGCTATATATAGTTATGCACTTTGAGCACATAAGTTATTAGCTAAAAATTGGGAGAAAACTGATCCGAGTTTCTCATTCAGTTATGCTGGATAATTGGTAATGAATGTCTTTCCATTGTTGTATGGACATAAAAGCGGAGTAGTGAAATAGGGTTGTTCGAATTGACAATGGAGAGAACTTGAGAGTTTGACAATGTAAGAGCTGGAACTCACAGTTTGAAGTGCCAGCATTTTAGAACTAGAAAAGTGATCTAACCTGTTGGTGGCTCAATATCCATTTATGTTTCTTGAAGAATGTGATTCTGGTGAAATTGTTGACAGCCTGCTTGTTGAGTTTTAAGGTTAAGTTGACCTAGGATCCAATTTACTTGCGAGGTTTAAGAAGTTACATATGATGAGTATACTTGAATTTCAGGCCTTTGTTTTGATGGCGTAATGAGAAAATAGATTCTAGTTCCCTTGCATGATTAGCATTTCGATTAATATTCAAGATAATGTATGGAATTAGGAATGAATCTCTATGATGGTCATGGTAAAGAGGAAATAAACCCTTCTGAAAAAAAGGAAGAAAAAGGGGAAAATGGAAAAAGAAAAAAAGAAAGAAGAAATAAGTATCCCTTTTTGCCAAAAGCAATGTGTAATAAATTGAATGCAGACCTTGGATTCTGGAAATAAACAAATTGCGCGCTCTACTTTTACAAATCAAGTAAGATGTCATCTCCCTGGCTAATAGAGTAGGCTGCATGTAGGTCCTCCATTGGTGCTATCTCCTGAAACACATATGATGGTGTGACACTACATGAGTACACGTGCAGGGCCTGCAGACAGCCATGCTTATATGCTTGGGATGTGGTATATATCTGCTGTAACATGACATTGAAGGAGTCGTGCTCAAATGAACAATGCTATGCATTAAGATTTTTTGAATCTAGAGCTCCAGTTCATCAGACATCTCACCTTTCTTTCCAAAACGACTCATTATTGCTAAAGCTTGTAGGTTCTGTAGAATCTTTAGATTATTGGTTGTTGGTTGTTGCCATCTTGGGGTAGTATACATATAACATAAGTGGTATTTACTCGGAGTCACTTGGGTATGCTTCTGATTTTGGTATATTTTTTCTCCTTATGCCCTAAAATGAGCCTCACCAATGCAAAGGCTGTCTTTCTCAGTTTCTCCCAAATGAGGAACTCAATACATTTCAGAACGACCTTTGGTTGAGTACGATTGCCATTGAAAGTGTAGGCGATCATGCTTGCACTTCTGGAAAGTGGGCTTTCCTTCCAAGGAGAAAACTAAGGGGGAAAAGTGATCTCAGTTTTGGCGCAGAACGTGTTTGTTGGGCTTTGTTGAGTGGTAAGCCTTAGGGGTGCCTCAGTGGTAAGGCTTCGAGCTTCACAATGCGTGAGGTTTCAGGTTTCAATACCTTTTCACGCCTGCTCAGGATAATTTGTGAACTAAGGAGACAGATGACACTCTCATGAAACTCTGTTTAGGTCTATTCTCTATGCATACAATATTTATTAGCTTGTCCATGCTGCTTCATTAAAAATTCCAATGGATATAATTATTATGTAGCCTAGTGTGATGCCAAATAAGTGCATCATTTCACACTTAATTACTTGCAATTTTGCACTTTGTATTAGTCACACTGTCCTTTTTTTCTATCAAAAAAAAAAAAACACAAACGAGTCACACTGTCCTAATGTGTTTTTTCTTTATGTCTATCTTATTTAATGAGGTTCACATAGTTCTAGTTCTATTTATTTTTCTTGAAGAGTGTCTAAAATACGAATAATAAATCAAAAGATATTATTGGTGAAACGGTAAACGCAATGATGTCTATTGTAATCTCTATGTCAGTTACGACCTAACAAACTCTTTTGCTTGCAAAACTTGTTGGTAACCGCAATTCAAGAGTCAAATGTTAATATCATAAGTTTCTTCTTTATACTTCATTTAAATTCCACTATAGTTATAAATGATCTCACATGAACATAATATAACTACCATCTTTTCAAGGATAACTAAAACAATTTGAGAAAATATAAAGATTATAAAGTATTAATTTTGGAAAGGCAACTTCTCTTTTGTGTGCGACTCTTTTTATTTTTTTTTTAGTTGTGGTAGAGGGAGTAGTACAATACTCTTACTAGAAATATGATGGTCATCACCTTAAACAACAACAACAACAACAAAAAAAAGGTCTTAGTCTCAAAATGATTTGGGTTGACTAACATGAATCGGCGTATGGACTTGCTAATTAAGAGGTGAGTGAACAATGATAAAGTGGAAATATGGCAAAAGATCTTTTTTTTTAACAGAGCGGGTCTGGTAAGCTATTTTCAAAACCCGTCGGGTTTGGGTCCTGGTTCGGTATCACCACATGACACATCTTACCTCGACCCGAATTATCATTAGTGATGTAAACAATAGTATTATATGTTTTATACTGTAAAACCCCTTAATGTTTCCTTAATGCCCCAATTTACTCTACTATATAAACTACAAATCTGGTGCACATGCACTAAATTAAATACGTCTACCCCTCCCTGTATTTTTCTAATTTCTCCATTCCTTATCAATTTGAACCCAAAACCCTAAACTAAAGCCATCTTCCGCTCCATTTAATCGCTTTCATTTCTATTTCATACCAATTTCAACCCAAAATCCCTAAATTAAAGCAGTGTTCTCCTCCCTTTAATCTCTTTCTTCCCCATTCCATGCCAATTTCCACCCCCGTCTCTGAGACGATGACAACGCTGCCACCATCATGGCGCAATCGCCTCTCACCCCTCCTTCCTTCTTCTTCTCCCCGAGATCGTCATCTCTGTCTTCATATGTTGCCTCCCATTCTCCTCAAACATCTCTCTCTATCTTCCTCGTCCCCACCCCCGAATCTGATGTCGGCGGTGGCGTTGGTGGTGGGCGTTGTACTATGTTATGTCTATGAGGCGGGGTGGGTAGGGGAGGATGCGGGTTTATGGACTTTTGGGGTGGGCAGGGTTCAATATGATGTGTCATATGCTACGATGCTCGGACTGTTGGTAAACACGACGAACCCTTATCAACAAGACTAAAATAGGAGTGTCCGACACGGGTATGGCGGGAAAAAACAAAGAGTCCGAGCATCAGAGGTTATATGTGCGGGTGGGGCTCGGTATATGCCCAAACCGGCCCGAACCCGACTTGTTGCCATCCCTAAAGAAGAAAATTAAGAGAAACAGGAACATAGAAACATTTGAAAAGATAGAAAAATAGATATAATAATAATGAATAAATAAATAAAATTATATGTTTTGGGACAAAATAATTCATTGGTTAGAACCTTTTTAAAAATAAAAATAAAGGAGAGGGTACACCTGACTTTATGCACTTGCATTAAAAGTATCTTTGACAATATTGCAGGCGGAATCTCTGGTCAAAGCTCAGCAAGATATTGGTGAGACATTGGGGCAATTGGGGTTGGCTTTCGTTAAATTAACCAAGTTTGAGACAGATGAAGCTCTGCACAATTCTCAGAGAGTGAGAGCTACCGACATGAAAAATGTAGCTACCGCTGCTGTTAAAGCTAGCAGATTGTATCGGGAGTTAAATTCACAAACTGTCAAGCATCTGGTAACTTGGAATGCTCTATCTCATTTTTTTCCTTATTGCTTGATACACTATATACTACTCCCCCTGTCCCAAAATGAATGTCAAAAAAATTGAAATTGCTCTCGATAAACAGCAAATCTGATTTTTTTGGACATTCTTTTTGGGACGGAGGGAGTAAGCAAATGCTCTATTCAATTCCTACAAAGTCAAATTTCTATATTCTCAGCACACTACATTGTTCTTTGCAGTTGTGGAATTTTAATTTCACTGTTCTATATACTGCAGGATAAGCTTCATGATTATCTCGGGGTGATGCTAGCTGTCAACATTGCGTACTCTGATCGATCAAATGCTTTGTTGACCGTACAGACTCTTTTATCAGACCTATCATCCTTGAATTCAAGGATTGAAAAGCTTGAAGCTGCTTCATCAAAGGTATTTGGTGGTGACAGGAGTAGACTTCGGAAAATTGATGAGCTGAAAGAAACTTTAAGAGTTACCGAAGATGCTAAAAGCTGTGCAATCAAGGAATATGAGCGGATAAAGGTACCTGTAGTTAATAGTTGTCTCTATAGCATTCCGGAAACAAGCCATATACTTTTTTCGCTCTACTTATCTATTACTGAGTTTTTTTATTGCTGCTAAGTAGATACTAGTCATGATCTAATGTATTTCCCTATCACCATGGTGAAGTAGAACACTGTACGGAGTATTATTTTATCTTTTATACAAGGGGAAAGGGGAAGCAAGATAAGTCTAATTTATGCACTGACACACAAGATTATTTCATAAAGAAATTCGTATGAATGTATTTTGGGTTTAATATAGCTGAAAAAATTTCAATGTTACTTGATCATTTTCTTTACCATTTGAGTTATTGAATGATGCATATGGTATTATGGTGAATATATGTGCAGGAAAACAACATGAATGAGCTTGAAAGACTTGACAAGGAGAGGAATGCCGACTTCTTTAGCATGTTGAGAGGCTTTGTTGTTAACCAGGTAAGGTTTCTGGACTTGGTCTTTGGTGCAAACGATCATTGAATTCACCTCAGATGGATTGACACGCTTTCTTTTTAAGTTCACAAGGACGGCATATTTTGTCCATTGTTTAAATGATGAGGCAATTTTAACTTTGGTGTGCATTTTAGAAAATTGACTGGGTAGGGCTTCTTCATAGGGGATTAGGTTTCATGGTTGATCTGGTAATCAACTTTGCATTAGTTATACAGACTTTTTTTTTTTGTCTCCCCTGGTGTTAGGTTCTGACCTAGACTAGGTGCCGTTCTTGACTTAGAAAACAAATTTAGTCTTCATATATCCTTACGGCCTTGTTCTGGGGTTTTGGAGGCCAGCTAGACTATAACTTTATCTGATTAACAAGATATCTGATGCAGTTTCTTTATAGAGTCTAAACTGCTGGTAGTTGGCATCCTGATCATTCAAGTAGAAACATCGAAAACTAAAAAAGAGTGATTAGAACTTAATGCTTCTTCTGTGTAGTCTAGCGTGTAATCCATTCCTTATACTCTTGCTTGATATCTAAGCAGCTTTTGTAGTGTATATTCTTCATATTTTTCTGGTGTTTGATGTCGTCGTCTAAAGCATTTTTATTGTGCAACCAAAGACAATCTTCAAAATGCTTTAGTAGTGGCGTTATGCCAACTACGAGGGCCGGTTGAATTGTGAGTCCACTTCTAAGGGCATCTGATATACTCCCTCCGTCCCAATATTTAGTTCACCATTTTGGTCCCAGCACGCAAATTAAGGGTGAAGAAAATGTTGTGAGTGTAATAGTAAAATAGGAGAGAGAATGAGTGGAGAAAATAGTAAATTTGAAAAGTGTTGTGAGTGTAATAGTGAAATAAGAGAGAGAATGAGTGGAAGAAATAGTAAAGATTCTTTGCCAAAAAAGGAAAGGTGAAGCTTTAAATGGGACACCCAAATTGGCAAAAGGTGAAGTTATTAATGGGACGGAGGGAGTATGTTATATGTAGAACAGCGATGAATTGGGTGAAACACAGAAAAAAATGAATTTCTATCTCATGCTTGATTAGGACTAGGACTAACTCTGGTCTGCGTGAGTCTGTGGAAAGGGTCCTTTAGGACACTTGATAAATGTCCAGGATATGGGCTGCTGGGATTGAATCAGGATTAATTTGAAAACTACCCCCTCTGTCCCGGAAAGATAGTCCTATTGTACCTTTTACATATTTTAAAGAAGTGCTTCACTTGCTTGTACATAGGCAAACTTGCACTAACGGTATTGCCTTTTGTTAAAGGGACTATCTTTCCTGGACAAGCTAAAATGACAAATGGGACTAACTTTCTGGGACGGAGGGAGTATTACTTTTAAAATTGAGAATCTTTGACTGTGGTTGAGTGCAACAAAACCAATACATTTTTAGGAAATTCAAACTACCTCAGGGATGTTTGTATCCGATTGGTAAGATGATGTCAGAAAATGCTTGTTTCTGATGTTTTGTGACCTCTATACCTGTTTGATGTCATTTGAATTCAATAGATTTGCAGCGTCTGTTGAAATCATATTCAAGAGGCTAGACCAGGATTGATAATCATGTTTGCTTGCATGTTAACAGGCGGGATATGCGGAGAAGATGGCAAAAGTGTGGGAAACAGTTGCAGAAGAAACAAGCACATATGCAAATGACCATACTAGCTGAAAGTAGGTTATCTCTGTAAATACTTCTATCAGACTTTTTTTTTGTTTTTTCCTTTCTAAATTCAAATTATTTATAGTAGCATCTTTGTACCTTAATGTACTTTAAATGACTCAAGACAGTCATGGTATATTGGTATTGTCAATCTTTATAAAGACTTTTCCAGTATTTGAAGTTAGCACTTAAATCCCCTAATTATTTCCATATACTTTCACCTGCTTGCATCTCGCATCTTGTGTATTCACCGAGCTCGTCCGACTGTTATGCAGTTGGAGGTCTGCTGCAAATCCGGAATATGTTTGTATTATTGTAATTTGACAAGAAGATAATTATTTACAATTTCAGCACCAAAACTTTCAACTTTCTTCCATAAAATGGGGAAGGTATAAGAAACCCTAATAACAAAGTAATGAATGAAGCAAACCTTCAAACAATTCACACACAATATCCTATCCCATTTACAGATTCAAATCCAAGAATGAAAGAATATTGGACTACTCTTGTCTTCCTACAATGTCTTAGCCATCCAATTTCATTCACTTGTTGAAGGCCCTGCACCACCACCACCCTCATCAGTCACTTCATTAGTCCTCTCCTCTTTCACAATCGATGCAACCCATTGAGGCAAATCTCTGCCGTTCATTGCCTTACCCGGAGATTTCCCCGTTGAAAGCTCCAATATGATCACCCCAAGGCTATACACATCGGTCTTGGTATTAGCTTTCTTAAGCTTGGTCAGCTCCGGTGCTCTGTACCCTAAGCCCCAGCAGTTGCGATCACTTTAGAATTAGCTGTAGCTGTCATTAGCCTGGAGAGACCGTAATCTGCAATCATAGCATTCCTACTCTCGTCTAGCAGAACATTACTCGAAGTTAGGTTTCCATGGATAAGTTTCTGGTGGCTGTGAAGATAGAACAACCCCCTTGACATTCCTTTCGCAATTTTCATCCTTGTTGGCCAATCAATCGGCATATCAGGCCCTCGAGCTGCAATCAAATTCAAAAAAATAATACGTAAGACAATCCCAAAACGGATCCGGGGCCTGTGAGGTTGAACCTTACAGAAGTCAAAATCCAGACAGACAGATCAATTCATTAAGGTAGAATTGTCTTTTGACTTCCCATTCCCACCAACGGGATGACCCAAATCTGGATCCGACTTCTATCAAGTCTGGATTATATATGTCCCAATTCCGTCCCAAAGTTCATCAAAGAAAAACACAAAAATTTAAGTTACTAAGGATAAAAAAAATTACCATGGAGGAATGTTGTGAGACTTCCTCTGGGTATGTAATAAAAAACAAGAAGTTTCTCCCCTTTAGGAGCTAAGTAATAAGCCCTCATAGCCAAAAGATTAGGGTGCCTGATTTTCCCTATCAAATAAACCTCAGTTTCAAGCTCCCTTTGATTCTTAGTGATCTTCTCTCTCAACCTCTTAACAGCGACTTGATTCCCATCCTCCAAAGTCTCCTTATATACAGCCCCATAAGTACTCTTCCCCATAATCTCAGCCGTGGCACACAAAAGATCATCAGCTGTAAAAGCCATAGGCCCATCAAAATGCACCAGTTTCCCCCCTGCTTCTCCTCTGGCCGCCTCAACTTCACTAGCCGTTGGTGGGACCCCCTTTGTACTGCTAGCGGCATCACCACTGGCTGCTGCTGCTGCCTCCTTGTCTTTTGGTTTTGATGGTCTTTCGCCTGAGCAAGCAGCAGAGCAAAATGCAGCGCAGTAGTAGTAAAACTACTAGGAGAGCACCTGCTGCTATGAGAATAACAAGTTTGGTGCTTAGTTTTCTACCACCGCCGCCTTTTGATTTCTCCGGTGGTGGTTTGGCGGGGGTGACCGAAGAAGGTGAAATCGGACACGGGGCTGTGGGACTATAGCCACAAAGCTGAAGATTGCCCACAAATGCACTTGGATTGAACTTCTGAGAAAGGCAAATTGGAACTTGCCCAGATAGATTGTTATAAGCTGAGATTCGGTAGATCACCTAAAAAAATCGGGATTTCTCCACTGAGGTTATTGTGAGAAAGATTCAACGCCACGAGTGAGGATAAATTGGTAAAAAGACTAATTGGTAAGCTTCCATCGATGGCATTATACGAAAAATCGATAGTTATAATCCTAGATAGATTTCCCAATTCATTTGGTATAGCTCCATTAACTTGGTTATGACTATGTGAAAGTTCTTGGAGCTCACTTAACTTCGCTAGAGACGGAGGAATGGTTCCGGTTAAGAAGTTATGATCAAATGTCAATGACTGGAAAAGGGTCCCACCATTTCCGCCCCACGAGTCCGGAATCGGATCGGAAAGATTGTTGTATTGGAGGGAGAGGAATATGAGGGAATGTGATTGAGTAAGCGGGAATGGAATTGAACCAGATAATGAATTGAAACTGACATTGAGGCGGAAAAGCCTTGAACAATTTGCAAGACTATCAGGAATTATTCTGACCAAAGAATTATTACCAATATCAAGAGTTTGAAGCAAAGAACAAGAACCCAATGTCGCGGGAAATGAGCCGGAGAGGCAGTTGTTGAATAACTGAAGTCCCCGGAGATTGGGAAGGAATCCCATTTCCATTGGAATCTCACCACATGAAGACTTAGCTTTCTTAAAGCTTGAAACTGGCTGATTTTCAAGGTGATTCGGCCACCTAATCCTTTCCATGGGGGCTGTATGATAATAACTTGACCTTTAGCACACTTGATTCCAATCCAACGGCCGGTGCAGGCGCCATAGCCACTGTCATTCCAGCTTTTCAAGAACCCTTTGGGATCAATTAAGGAATGTTTGAAGGCTTGAAGGGCTTGGTAGTCTGCTTGAGTGACTATAATGCCGTCCTAAGAAGCTTGGCTTGAAACAGGGGAAACAGAACAAATTAGAAGGTGAAGGAATAATAGTAATGCTGTGGGGGCATAGGATTTAGGGCACACAAAAGTCTAATAACGAAATTGATGATATAATTGCTTTAAATCTCCGTAAACATATCATTGTAGCCTATGGAAACTTGAAGGCTCAACTGAAGCTGGAACTGGAAGACATGGGAGGGTTGTAAATGTGGTCCGGGTTTTATCATCAGGTCACCGGCTCCCTTGATTTTGGAGTTTTGTCCTTTTTACCACTATTAAATTTAAGAATTTAACATTTTTATCCCTAAAAATGAGATTATATCTTTTTGACCCCCTTTAATTTGAAAAAAAAAATATCACTATATCATAATTTGATTTCTTTCTATAAAATTTCTAGATTCGACATTTGCCTTGCAACAATGCATGCATAAGAGCCCGAGGTCAATGTAGCCTTAGTGCCACAAGCAATATGCTCATCTAAAGTCTAAACATATGTCAATCATACTTGGAAAAAACTTAGGATAATTTGTTATGTTTGACGTCTCATTCGATATATTACATCCTAAAATGATAATTTATATTAATTTTATATTTAATGTAATTCACTTGTTATACTCATAACAACAATTTTCTTACTATTCCTTTCATTATTCTCTCTCCTATTTTACTTTTCATACTCAAAATACTTCATTCCTGCGATCCTCTCTCCTTTTATTATAATAGTATTTCTTAATCCCGTGTCGACAGAGAAAATCATAAGTCGGACGGACATAATGGAGGGAGTGTGTTTTAACTACACTATTTTTCATTTGTCTCCAGAGGCGTGAAATGAACACGCGGAAGGGGGGAGTGGCGATGGGTGCAGGGCTGTGATTGGGTACTGTTGCCGGAGAAGGTGGCGGTGGATTGAGGACTAGAGATAGGGAGGATCACCCGGCGATGCCATTTCGGAGATTTGATTTGGGGATGCCTCCGATAGGACGATTGGAGATTTAAAAAAAAAAAAAACAGACTTGGACTTGCGTTGTTAGACTACCTACATTGGTGACTCTCGTGAGAGGTCACCACGGGTCACAACAAAAAAAAAAAAAAAAAAAAAAAAAAAAAAAAAAAGAAGAAGAAGAAGAAGAAAGAAAGTCACCAAAATGCATGACCTGGGCGGCCAGCCAATCGAGATTGGCACAAGTTGGGTCATCAAAATGGGACACATGTCACCCAATGATTGGATGACATGTATTTATATAAATATATATTTAAAACTAATATATTTTATATAATTATATAAAATAAAAATATATAAAAATTCATATTTTTTTATAATTGTATGAGTAATTATTTTTAATAATTGTACGAGTAATTTTAGAAATATTATTACTAATACATTATTTTAAAAAATAAAATAATAAATATTTTAGGTAAGTTGAAGTAAAGAAAAATAAATATTTTATTAAAAGGTTGGGTTGGGTTGGGAGTATAAATTATATAAAATTGGGAGAATGTATATGAAAATGAGAAAATTAATATTTTATTTGAGGTTGGGTTGGATTGAAGTCAACTGATGAGGATAGTTAGGACCTAGGACAGGACCTTGACCTTCTAAAGCCCGAATTACGGTTTTTACCCCAGATATCCTCATAATTCCACTTTGACCCTCAAATTATGTTTATCCCCAAAACAAGTTATACTCCGCGTAACTTCCAACCATGTTAATCCTGACTTCCACCTGCATATGGTCGATTATAGAATGATAAATTTAATTAATTTCAATTTTAACAAAATAGTTAGAAATATAATATTCCGTGTAAATTTATTTAATTTCAATTTTAAGAGAAATAGTTAGAAGCATAAAGTTAGTTATCATGTTCCCAAAATACAATTTTTACCCCAAATATAATGTTGTTGTTCTTTTTTGTTTTTAAAGAAATATCATAAGTATAATCCTTTGATTTTCGAGTGCAACGGAGGGAGTAGTCTTTAACATACTGATGTATCCCAAGACAAAGCTGCGACAAACCTGGGAGGAGAGCCATGTACGTCGCGCGACAAAGCTGAACGAGGGGCACGACTCGTGACCCCTTGCACGAGTCGTGCTGGCTTACTGCACGAGTGGTCCAAACTTCACGCTTCGTGCTACGACTGAGGAGGGAGTTCACGACTCGTGAGGTGAAGCACGAGTCGTGCTAGACGAGATTTCAGATTCCGAATTGATTTTTAATTCCTGTTTGACGTTTATTTTGTTTCCTTTTTGAAGTGTTTTAAATTAGGACTCTTTTATTTTCCTTTTCCAAGTAGTTTAGGGTTTTGATTAGAGTATTTATACTCTCTTTCATTATTTGTTTTAGGATATACTTTTGAATTATTGAATTTTAATTGATTGCTTTGCAATTGTGAAGTCTCCATTGACTTGTTTGAAGTTTGAATCCTTTTTGGGGCTGATTTCTTCATACCTTCAAGAATCTCATCAACTTGGTGTTGTTCTTGTCAAACCCTAGCTCGTGGATTCGATCTAGGTCAAACAATACGTTTATTCGGTTGTTTGCCTATCCAGGTTACTTATTTTATTTTATTATTCCGCTGCGTTCATTCTTAATTACATCAGTTGGTATCAGTTAAAGGACGATCCAAGGATTATCATGGCTGAAAATCAAGGAAACAACGATTTACAACTACTTCTCCAACAATTGGTCGCATCAAATACCACCTTAAACAATACTTTACAACGATTTGTGGCTGAAAGTGCAACCCGACATGAAGATCTCATAGCTACAATGGGACGATTACAAGTTGGCGATGGGGATAGACGACGTCGGGATGATCCGGAGGAGGACGACAACCGTCGGCCGGTTGGAGGATTTCGGGATGACAGACGAAGAGAGGATGATCGGCCTGTCGACCAACGACCAAAAATTCGTGCAGATATTCCTTCTTTTTCAGGTGAGTTGGGTATTGAAGATTTTACAGATTGGTTACGGGAGGTTGAAAAATTCTTTGACTTGATGCGTGTTGAGGAAGACAGGAAGGTCCCATACGTCGCTTACAAATTACGTGGTGGTGCGTCTGCTTGGTGGGATACTTTGAATAGGCAAAGAGTTAGAGATGGGCGTCGACCAATCGATCGATGGGAAAATATGAGGTTTGAGTTACGAAAGCAATTTCTTCCTGACGATCACGAGCAACAATTATATTTGAAGTTTTTGTCTTGTTCCCAAGGGAGTCGCACAATTGAGGAGTATTCTAGGGATTTCTATTCCCAGCGGCTGGCTTGATGTGTTTGAATCTGAAGACAAACAGGTGACGAGATTTATTAATGGTCTTCGGGTTGCTATTCGTAATCAAGTCGAATTGGTTACTTCCCATTCTCTAGCAGACGTTATTTCAAGGGCCAAGAAAGTGGAACGACAGCTTGCTTCTACTCCATCTCCACGATTTGGGGGGTCTTCTACTATGAGCAATCTTGACCAATTTTCGGGTAACACGAACCAAACTTCAGGTTTGAATAAGGTAGTAGGTCATGAAAAACCTCCAGTTTCGGGTTCTAAGAATAGTGATGATAAGACACCAACTCCAGTTGCGGCTAAGACTCAGCCGGTTCGTCAGACGACTACTCATAATGGTACGCAACAAACTACTAATCCCTACGCTAAAATGTTTGGTAATAAATGCTATAGGTGTCAACAACCGGGGCATAATTCTAGTAATTGTCCTAATGGTCGGAAGGGGGTTAATTTGGTTGATCGTGATGAGTGTGATGAGGAGGATGGTTGTCCGATTGTTCATGTTGATCCTAATGGAGATGATGAGGATGAGGGTGACGTTCACGAGTCTTTGTGGTTCGCAAGGTTGTGTCCGCTCCTCTGTGGTGGACAATGTGGTGGCTGATTTTGAAAGGCACAATATTTTTCGTACGAAGGGGATGGTTCATGGTGTGGTGGCCAATGTTATTATTGATAGTGGAAGTAGTACAAACTTGGTGGCAAGGGGATTGGTGAATAGGCTCAAGCTTGAAGCGACGAAACACCCCGCACCCTACGTTGTTGGTTGGATTAATGCTACGGGCACACTTAAGGTAACTCATCAATGTGTCGTTCCTTTTTCAATTGGTAGTTATAAGGATACGATTACTTGTGACATAGTTGATATGAGTGCTTGTCAGTTGTTGCTTGGTCGACCGTGGCACTTTGACATTGGTTCGTTGCATTGTGGTCGTACGAATATAGTTAGTTTTGTGAAGGATGGTGTTCGCTTTACTCTCTCCCCATTCCTTGATACGAGGATGAATGTTCGTGATGGTGTGGGTAAGGGTATTATATCTATTTGTGTTCCCCCAAATTTATTTTCGGGTACACGAAAGCCTAAAGGGTTGATCAAGGGGAGGTCGGGGCGGAAGGTCAACAATGGAGGGTCTAAAACTGCTAAACCATGTTCTTCTTATACAGGCAAGAATTCAGGGACGAATTCTTGTGAAGTGGGGGTGTATGATGTATCCCAAGACAAAGCTGCGACAAACCTGGGAGGAGAGCCATGTACGTCGCGCGACAAAGCTGAACGAGGGGCACGACTCGTGACCCCTTGCACGAGTCGTGCTGGCTTACTGCACGAGTGGTCCAAACTTCACGCTTCGTGCTACGACTGAGGAGGGAGTTCACGACTCGTGAGGTGAAGCACGAGTCGTGCTAGACGAGATTTCAGATTCCGAATTGGTTTTTAATTCCTGTTTGACGTTTATTTTGTTTCCTTTTTGAAGTGTTTTAAATTAGGACTCTTTTATTTTCCTTTTCCAAGTAGTTTAGGGTTTTGATTAGAGTATTTATACTCTCTTTCATTATTAGTTTTAGGATATACTTTTGAATTATTGAATTTTAATTGATTGCTTTGCAATTGTGAAGTCTCCATTGACTTGTTTGAAGTTTGAATCCTTTTTGGGGCTGATTTCTTCATACCTTCAAGAATCTCATCAACTTGGTGTTGTTCTTGTCAAACCCTAGCTCGTGGATTCGATCTAGGTCAAACAATATGTTTATTCGGTTGTTTGCCTATCCAGGTTACTTATTTTATTTTATTATTCCGCTGCGTTCATTCTTAATTACATCACATACTCTCCCCGTCCCATCTAAAATTGATTTTTTTTTCTGAAATAATTCATTTTAAAAATAATACTGTAATTCTCAAAATAACAACCATTCCAAACTATTTATCAGAATGTCTCTTTTTTTTAAACTCGCTACTTCGTGTAGCGATTTAAATTTTTTCTTCACTTAAACTCGCTACTTCATGTAGCGAGTTCAATAATTCCTTTTTTTACGTAAACAATTTCGAGATTTATGTAAACAATTTTGAGAATTTTACGAGAATTTTATTAAAATTTAAATTTGCTACTGTGAATAACGAGTTTTCTAGGAATAAATGATTAGTTAATTAAGGTTGTAATTAGTTTAAATGGAGAAGTAAACTCGCTACTCGTAATAGCGAGTTTACTTAAATATTCGCTAATGACAATATCGAATTTAGAAAACCATTCTTTCGTATATAACACACAGTTCATGCAACACACCCAAACAAAAGACAAAGAGAGAGGGAGAAACTGGGAACGACGAATAACAGAGAGCGCATAACTCGTGATTTGCAATAACGACTTCAAATTCGCTAGTGTAAGTCCTTGATTTCATATGCTCTCCTATATTTCAAATTAATTTAGCATTATTTCAACCTAGGGTTTTCGAAATGATTGATTTGGGAGTTTTTGAAATGGATTCAACCTAGAATTTTCGAATTGATTGATTTATGAATTATTCTTTTTACTTAATTAGTTATTCTTGATTTCTATGGTATTGTTGATAAAATTAGGTTTTTCGTTAGTTAAGTTAGATTTTTCGTTAGTTCAGTTATATTTTTTGTTAGTTGAGTTAGCATTTTTGTTAAATTTGTGTTTTAAATTTGATCTATTTTATCTATTATGTTACAGATGAATGTAAAATATCAAAATGGAGAGCTTCTTGAGCCGTTTGTCGATCCGGGTCCTTTGCAACGAGATGTTTTGAGATTATAGGATAAGCATCGAACTGAATACATCTGGGCCGGAAGACATGTTCAGAAGTTATATTTTCGTCGTGGTTCGAATCTGCCGAAAGTGTTGGACGTGAGGATCCAGGAGAAACTAGTAGTAGCAGAATTTTACGGGGTTTACAAGTTAGGAAAAATCACTTATGATTGGGGTTTGCTTACAGCGTTGGTTGAGCGATGGCGTCAGGAAACCCATAGTTTTCACTTTTCTATTGGTGAGATGACCATTAGTTTAGAAGATATAGGTATGTTGTCAGGGTTACCGATTGATGGACTTCCTGTTACTGGTTCTGACCCCACGAGATTGCTTCAGAGTTCTGACCGATTGTTGAAGGTTGGAATTTAGGGAGGTTCTTCGTGATACTCTTGTCTAGGCCAAAATTGTTGATTATTCGGATGATGGATTGCAACTTTTTTTTTGTGTTTTGTGTTATTTGGATTTGGCTTGAGAAAAAGTTGATTATATTGTGTGTATAGGAAGATGATATTGTTATTGTTTTATTTGTGTAAAAAATGAGGAGTGATAAAGGAAAAAAAGAACCTGATGATTTATGTAACTATTTACTCCATATGAACATTTTGCTTGTATAAAGATCATTCTTAGATTTTTATTTTCCCTCCGGAGAAACATAAATTTACTTATTAAATTTTAACCATACTATAAATAATTAATTATTCTTACAAAATAGAAAAAAATATTATTGATAGTTATTAGTATAAAAAATTCCGCCAATGATTTAACCTTGCCTGTCCTAAGCCATGATAAATGATGAGGATTGTGGTAGGCGTGTGACGGGCAGTGTAAAAACTTTGTCACATTATCATGACATGAATCTGAATCTGAATATGAATATGAATATTGTTGGTGTGTTTCCTTAGCAGTGACGCGCTACGCTTCATAGGCCTGAGTGTAGGGATAAGTATGCAAAGGTTGCTAGATCGTCGCCCGGAAGCGACGCGCCACCTCGACGCCGGGGGTGGTGTCAAATGTGAAAGGGTTCTCGTATTGCGTATGAGTGCGGGTAAAGAAGCTAGTCCATGATTAGGGTAAGGGTAGTGAGATACACATTGGAACTTGGAACATTGGCTCTTTGACATGGAGATCAGCAGAAGTGGTTAAAGTTATAAGGAGGAGAAAGATTCATATAATGTGTCTACAAGAGACTAAATGGGTTGAAGAGAAAGCAAGAGAAATATTGCCTTGGAGTTTTAAGCTTTGGCATGCAGAAAAGAATAAGGTTAGAATGGAGTAGGTATCATTATTGATAAGGAGTATATCAATGATGTGGTGGAAGTGTACATGAAGAGTGACCGAATTATTGATATTAAACTTGTGATATATGATGAGATTAAAACTATTATTAGTGCCTATGCATCACAAATATGGTTGGATACATCTATTAAACAAGAAAGAATTTTGAGAAGATTTGGATGAGGTAGTGCAACGGATACCTAGCGGTGAAAAATTAGTCATCGGTGGCAATCTTAACGGACATGTGTAGTCTAATCGAAACAACTTTAAGAGCATTTATGGAGGTTTTGGTTTTAGGGAGACGAATGAAGCAGGAAATGATATCCTTGATTTTGCGATGACATAGGAGTGGAGGTAATTTGAGTCAAATTGACTTCTTCTTAGTAAGAAATACTTGTAGAAAGAGTTACATGAATTGTAAGGTTATTCCGGATGAGAGTACATCAACTCAATGAAAACAATGGGATTGAAGAAAGCCGTAGGGCCAGATGGAATATCAATTGAGGTTTGGAGATGTTTTGGGGAGCGTGGAATAGATTGGTTAACAACATTATTCAACAAGATATGAAGAAACAACACAATGCCATTGGAGTGGAGGAAAAGTGCTCTAATCCATTTGTATAAGAACAAAGGTGATGTACAAGATTGTGCCAACTATCGGGGATTAAACTAATAAGCCATACTATGAACCTTTGAGAAGGAGTGATTGCACAAAGGATAAGGAGAATTGTGAATGTTTCAAAAAAACTAAATTGGATTTATGCCCGGAAGATCGATTATGGAGGCTATCTTATGAGACAAACCATGGAGAAATATCGGGATAAAAAGAAAGATTCGCATTTGGTTTTCATTGATTTGGAGAAGGCGTATGATAAATTGCCAAGAGAGGTACTTTGGTGGGCTTTAGCAAAGAAAGGTTTTTCAAAGAAATATATTGATATTATCAAGGACATGTATAATGGAGTTAGCACTAGTGTACAGACTAGTGTTGGGAAGACAGAAGAGTTCTCTATTACTATAGAAGTGCATTAAGGTTTTGTACTTAGTCCCTTTCTATTGCTCTGATAATGGATGAATTGACGAGATCAATCTAATATGATATACCATGGTGTATGTTATTCGCAGATGATATTGTACTGATTGATGAGACAAAAGAGCGGGTTGAAAGTAAATTGGAGTTCACACTTTGAAATCTTGAGGTTTTAAACTGAGCAGAAGCAAAACTGAATATTTGAAGTGTAAGTTTAACAGAGTTGGAAACAGTGAGGCAGGGGTGATCACATTTGATGGAAATATTGTCCAAACTTCTGAGTTTTTTCGCTATATTGGATTTATTATCCAAAATGATGGAGAACTAGATGGAGATGTGGCTCATTGGATTAAAGCAGGTTGATTGAAGTGGAATAGTACCACATGGTTTCTATGTGATCCCGGCTTGCCCCATAGATTAAAGGGAAAGTTCAACTGCACGAAAATTAGACCGACACTGCTTTATGGCACTAAATGTTGGGCCGTGAAACAGTGTCACGTTCAAAAGATAAATGTTGCGGAGATACGTATGCTACGATGGATGTGTGAGCATACAAGGAATGATCGATCGAGGAATGAGGTGATTAGGGGTAAAGTAGAAGTTGCGTCCATTAAGGATAAAATGAGAGAGAATCATCTAAGGTAGTTTGGTAATGTGAGACAGAAACCAAGTGATGCACCAGTTAGGAGGCTTGAATAGTGCAGAAGTGATCAAATGGCGAGGGGTATAGGAAAACCCAAACAAACTTGGATTAGGGTGATTGAAAACGATATGAACTTACTTGGATTAGATGAAAATATGACATTTAAGAGGTCGGAGTAGAGGGCAAAAATTCACGTAGATGATGGAGGTTGATGGTTTCTTTTTACTACTATTTTTATTTTCCTTATCTATTATATATTTATTTTTTTAGTATCACTATTTTTATTTTTTTCTTCTTCTCTTCTTTTCATTTTCTAAATTTTTTTTCCCACCTATTTTTTCTTTTAACTTAATTTATCTTACATTTTTCTTTCACTATGACATATGAGGATTTATGTTAGTCGACCTCAAATTCTTTTAATACTAAGGTTTTATTGTTGTTGTTGTTGTTGTATACTCCCTCCGTCCCGCTAATATTAGCACACTTTTCTTTTTGGGCGTCCCGCTAATATCCGCACACTCCCAAAAAGGAAACTTTATATTAATAAAATATTCACCCAACCCCACTCATTCTCTCTCCTACATTATTTTAATACTCACAACACCATTATAATTTATTACACCCTCCACTCATTCTCTCTCCACTCATTCTTTTACACTCACAACATTTTATTAAAATATCATATTCCTTAATTCCCGCGCAAACAGTGTTTGTGCTAATATTAGCGGGACGGAGGGAGTAGTTATTAGTAAACAAACCATAAATTGTTACAGTTCGATCCCTCGGTGAGAGTAGGGTTCGATCCCTCTCCCCGTCTCCTGGCGTGGGATATCGCAATTTTTTTTTTGTAAATTTTAGTTAAATATTCAGTCACAGACACATAAAAATTGAGTGGGTGAGATAATTTCTAACTTAACAATCTCGTTAAATCGTTACAACCGTTATAGACTAGGGTCATATTTACAATATTTTAATAGTATACTGGCTATTTGGTAATTTACTGAAGTGAACTCTGTCTGAATTCTCATAAGATGTGCGGTTAGCATTATTCTTATAACCAAACACTCAAACGAGGATGCCTCCAGTCACATGCCAAACGGGACCCTAACTTAGCACAGAGGCGCCGGATAAGAAGCCACGTAGACAATAAACACAATGGCTCATGATAGCAAGAACCGGTACAGAAACAAGAGCACACACAGTGGGTGGAGAAACTGATGAGAGCGGGCGGACATTTCGAAGACAGAGAGCGCAAACGACCCTCTTCCATAACTAAGCTAACAACTAAACACACACACACACATTCAATTTTCTCTGCTATAAGTCTCTCTCTCCCTCAACCATCCTTCAATTTCTCCTTTCATTTCCGAGCGATCTCCTCCGCCGTCGCCGTCGTATTACAGAAGAATGGAATCTGCCGCTGTCTTCCGCTCCTTTCAGTGTAAATTTTCTCTAATTTCTGTATATGCAAATTTATACGATAATGATTGAATTTGTTAAGCTCAGGCGATATTTTAGATTGTTTGCTGTGATGCGATATCTGTCCCTAGAATTTTAATTTGTGTGTTTGTATTTATAGATTAATTCAGTATCTTACATTTCACTCCGCGATAACACAATCTCAATCAAACTAGATGTCGTATATTTCTGCTTATAAATGTGTGTGCGTGTGTAATTTCATGATTTTTTCCAGATTTTGATTTGGAAGTAGTCAATTAGTGCGTGTGTATGCGCGCGCGCTTAGATTATTACATCAGTGTGTCGGTTTCACTTGAAATGTTAATTTGTGTTTTTGTCTATTCTCTGCCTCCGTGGTTGACAAAATGTAATATGCTTCTGTTCCGAGGTTATGAACCTGATGATTGATACAATGCCTAACTTACTTTTGGAAGCTATGTAGATGTTTCCATTATAACTGCAACAACCTTTTGAAAATATATATTGAATCGCCTATAATTTTATTAATAAATTGATAGCAATAGCTAGCTGAATGAATAGAAAGGAAGAAGTCCTAGTCCTTCATGGCATATTTCAGAATTTGTAAGTGATAGCCAAATTTAAATGCAGACGTTACATTAAAATTCTTTCTAATCTACACTGTTATTGGTGCATTCAGTGATGGTACTAATTGTGTGACTGCTTTATTTTACACTCCTCTGTCTCTGTGATCAGAGTTGACTAGTTCAAATATCGTCTAATTGCCAAAGGATGGCAAATAGGTTATCGTTAAAGAATCCTTGTTAAGTAGGAACATTGAAAAGTCGAGATAAAAGCGTTTCTACGACCTTATTTATGTTGGTATGCTCTCTAATTTTCACAGGTTCTCTAGGGACTGTTTCACACATGCGATCTGCACTTGAGAGGCCTGGTGTGCGCCGCAGGCAGATTACAGCCTGGCCTGCATCAAGTAAATCCAACATCGGAGGCGTGACATTTGGTCCAGAGCTTGTTTCTTCTCCTTCAAAGAGAGCAGGAGCACTAGTGGCACGTGTAAATACATCTGATACTGCCGTGATATCCAAGTCTGATGGTGAGGGCTTTTTTTTTTCAGGTGCAGCTGGACATCTTTTGCTAAAGATTTCATTAGATTTAACTAAAGCTTACAATTTGAAAGATACTGATTTGTCATTTCCGGTTTATCATTATCATACTTCCAATTTTATTATTTCCTTTTTTTGTGCTTCATTCTGGAGTCGAAAAATAAAATACTTGCAAATAGTTAGTATGTTGATGAATCCAACTGGATTATAATTCTAACTAAGTGAAGGTCCTAGTAACTTGTACTCCCTCCGACCAAGAATAAGTTCCCAGTTTCAATAAATATAAAAATCCCAAAAGGAGTTTGCAAATTCACAAAAAAATTATTGTGATCATTATGGGTATTCATGTGTATATGCTATTAAAAGTAGCAAATCAGCTGTAAAACGAAAACAATGGAACCTATTTTGGGGCTGAGGAAGTACTTCTCTTTATCATCCAATGCCAAAATGAATAAATTATTATTATATCTGCATATTTGTGTATCCTATAAGTAGATAGAGTGCTTATGATGTTTATTTCTACTTTTATTCCATCCACAGAGAAGAATGCTCCTCGAGGTGCTACCTTCCCTAGTGGTTTTGAGGTGAGTTCTTGACTTAATTTTTCCTACATTCCTTGTACTTCCATCTTGCTTAAACATACATTAGCCAACCTCGTTGAGAAACTAAGAGAGCTAGTGAATTTCTTTTTCTTTTTCACTCTACTCCTTTTGTCTAAGATGCACCTACTCTCCCAAGGCACTTGTCTCAGTATCTGATATGCAGACACACCCGGTGTGCCGATATTTGTATCAAATATGCTCATTAAAGCGTCAGATTAAATATTTATCTTCCAAGTCCTTGTGTTGGTGGCTACTCCTAGCGTAAAGGCTGATAGTCAGGACATATTGTTCACTTGAGGTTAGGTTCATGACCAATGGTGGACCTTTCTTGTTCAAGAGTGATGCTATCATCCCGAAGTTACTTCTTTAGCATGTAAAGCTGTTTAATATCTTTATTGTGGAGTTCTATTTCTCTTCTTCTGATTACAATCACATTTTCAGGCACTTGTCCTTGAAGTTTGTGATGAGACAGAAATTGCTGAGTTAAAACTGAAGGTAATTTCTTTTAAACCTGAAGTGCCTTAAGATTCTTGTTTATTATTTGCTTGTTATTCCTCCTTTCTAACAGAAGATGGACTCATCCTTATTTCTTTTCCCAAAAGGAGAGGGACGCTTCCTTTCAGGGATATGTTCTATTAGCATAGTGATTTAAATACTCTATAAAATGTGGATGAAATTTGTTAAGCCAAATCAGTTAAAGAGAAAGTTTAAGCTGTGCTCAAATGAGCTCAGATTCACTTGCATTAACCTTGAAACCTTAAGCGACGGTCTTTTACCTGTTTCTGATGAGCATCTATTTTTCTTTTGCAGGTTGGAGACTTTGAAATGCATCTCAAGCGGAACATTGGAGCGGCAGAAGCTCCCGTGCTTGCTGCTGTATCTGCAGCACCACCACCTAGTGTTAGTGAACCAGTTGCTGAAACAACCCCTGCTGCTCCACCATCTCCAACAAAATCTGCTTCTGAGAAAAGCAGTCCTTTCATATATGTGCCGGTGGAGAAGTCAAGAAAGATAGCAGCACTTGAGGCTTCTGGAACTAGCGGATATGTTCTAGTCGCATCTCCAACGGTATTTATCGCATGCTCTATTTTTTATGTCGTTTGCATGTACTATTTTTGTATGTCCAAATTTATATTTAGACTATTTTTCTTCTTACCAGGTTGGGGCATTCCGAAAGAATAGAACAGTGAAAGGGAAGACACTGCCTCCTCTGTTGAAACAGGTAGAGTCTGCAAATTATACTTTTCTGTGCAGTAATGCATGGAAGCTCGTAACCCCCACCTCCAACCTAACCCTGATTTTCTTTCCGGGTCTTCTTAAACTGTGTCTTTGGCATTTTTATAGGTACTTGCACCTGATATTTGATCACACTATCAGAAAATGTCAGTTTAAATCTAGATTCCTATAAGTACCAATGAGTATATGTGATCATTGATTTAGGATATGAAATTAGGACATATTTTACATCTAGTTGGACAACAACATTACCCCAGTGCTGCAAAGGCTTCCACCTACGGTGGGGTAAGGGGGCCTGGGCCTGGGGGTTCGAATGTGTGCAACCTTGCCCTTGTATTAAAACACAGAGAGAATGTTTGGGGATGACCCATGATGAAAATTGCATAGAGTGACTGCTGCTTCATAACAAAGAAGCCCAGACAGTTCAGTGAGCTATTTTGATTTATTCCATTATATTCCCATGCCAAAAAATAGTGAGTCTTTGGCTCCATCGGAAATGATGGAACGTATATTTTACATCTAGTACTAGAAAAAAAAAACATTTAGGAAGGTTTTAAAGCATTGGTGAATTTTATCATCACAAACTCCAGAAGTTAATAGTTGGAAGGTCATGCCATGCCACAAGGGTGACGTGGTGTGATGCACCAACCATGCGCACTTTCGTGTAATGGTTTGAGGTGTTCTCAATTCTAATTTCCCCCAAGATCTAGGGGTTGTTTTGATTGGATGTCACTTTCATGTATCGGAAACAGGGAACATCACCCCACATCATAGAATACTGAATAATTTTCCTGCAAACACTTTCCATAAATGGGAGACCTATTTGGCCATCACACATGTTAACATTTCTTAGCATTTCCTGTTGATTCATTAGTGTGGCACAAGTATGCAGTATGATCAATTGAATTTCAAAAGTAGCATATGGCATAAGTCCCCCCCCCTCTCAAATGAGCAATATTTGTATTTATTTTTTTCATCAATTGCATCTTTGTTTGCATTAAGCTGATTCCATATCAAGATTTTGATTGAAATTGGTGCAGTGCTTCTGCTACTAGTGATTCTTTTCATGGTCATCTATTAAAAACTACTCTGGTATCTTACTTTCTGTTGGAGTTTATGGCATGGTTACATAAATCTAATAGGGTTTTGTTGAATAAACAGGGTGATATTGTCAAAGAGGGACAAGTCATATGCTACCTAGATCAGTTTAGCAAAGAACTTCCTGTGCAGGTGAGCATTTAGTCCTCAACCACTTTTGCTTCCTAGACAATTTTTTTTTTCTTTTTTACGATTTTCTCGTGAATATCATTATGCAGTCAGATGCAGCTGGGGAAGTCATTAAGATCCTTTTCGATGAAGGAGGTATGATGATTACTTTCTTTCGTTTATTACTTCCTTCGTTCCATGTTTAGAGTGAACTTTTGAATTTTTACTTTACGCATTTATATTTCTAATAATTTATACTCCATGTCCGTGTTCGTGATGAAGATAATTTTTTTATAGTATATGCAAGAAAACTATCATATTTTAAACATGAAAGAAAAAATTGAGAAAAAACAAATAATTATAGCCTAATTATTTAATGTTGACCCTTGCCAAAATGGAACAATGGACGTTTAACTTGGAACGGAGGGATCACTTTTTAAAGTTCTGATTTGAGATGCTCCCCTGTATCTAAATTGGTGTCCATTTTTAGATTTTGAAACTAATTAATGATGTAGACTTTTAAGCACTTTTAGTAGCACATGCACCTGAATACCTTAATTACACCATAAGATTGCAAGTTCATATTAGAACATGATACTTGATGAAGGTGGGTTTAGTAGCATTAGAAAATGAACACTCAACTCATGGACAAAATAGTGACAATCATTTAGTAGAGGGAGTAATAGTTAAGTTTATATTGCTTACATTCTCCATTAAAGTTGGACAACTAACCAAACTGCCTTGCTCATAGCTGAATGAAGATTCACCTCTTAAAAAAATCCTGTTGTCCTTAATTTGCTAATTACCTTTATAATTCTAAGCCTTTTTTTCAAAAATCACGATTTATTAACTTGCGTATGTTTTGGGCTAAACAAGTTCTTGCATGTTGATCTACAAAGGTGACGAAGTGGTTTTTTTCCCAAGACCTTGTCATTATTCTTCGACCATTACTCAATGAAAACTCTTTTAATTGTATTTTCCCATTCCTAATAATACTCTTTTGTAATTTACAGAAGCTGTTGGGTATGGAGATCCTCTTATTGCCGTCCACCCATCGTTTCACAACATCAAGTGAATTTTGTCACCTGTTAGTAATAGTCTTGATTTCTCTGTTGTTGGAGAGCCATAAGGTTTGCAGTTTGCTTTCTCAAATCCCGTCTTTTCTTTCCATCTTTTGCTTTCCCAAATTTTGGGCCACAAGTGTAGCAGATGATGTATTTTGCTATTGCTCGTCAGTTATGTTGACAGTAGATCCAGAAATGACAAATTATGAATTCGGAATTGAGAAGTTTGTTAGCTGTTTCAGCCATGATTTTGTAGATGAGTTGTACCATCATTTTAAAACATTTCAAAAGTTAGCTTTGGATTTTTATGCTAATAAGCTATACCAATAAATCATTGTTATGTTCTAATCTTCTTGGCAGCCCCTTTGCCCTCCCTTGAGGGGGCGTGATTCACTTTTATGCTAATTATATTACCTTTTGTCCCAACCAAATTGAATGATTTTATTTTTTTCAAGATGAATATTCTTTTTGAAATTTTTTCTTAAAAAACTGCCCTAAATGATTTGTTAAAAAAAAAAAAAAAAAATCATAGTTCATTATATTTTTACAAGACTATAAGTTTGAAGTAAGTTTGAAGTGAAATAAGAATATTTATGTTTTTTTCTATTAAAAATTAACCATTTCAGAATGATCCTTAATTTTCAAATTGTCATTCATTTTTTGGGATTTTGGGACGGAGGGAGTACCTATTAGCACTCTGTTTGGTTGGAAGCAACATGATTCACTTTCATTCTATTCTTCCTTCTCACTTGAAGGATTTTGTAGTCGGGCACACGCATTAAGGAAAAAGTGTTAGTGTGGTAGGTGTTATGAATATGAAAAGTTAAGTATGAGAGAGTGAAATAGAGAATAATAAAGTGAAGTATGAGAGAGTGGAATAGAGAATAATAAAGTGATGGTTGTTGTGAGTATGACAAGTATACCCATTGATAAAATATTTTCATTTTTGGGTAGTCCTCGGGTTGGATTTCACGCTTATTAAGATTTTTTTAAAAAAATGAATAAATTAGAGAAGAGAGAATGTAAAAGTTAAATGTGGAGTAGAGAATAGTAGTTAATGATTATTTTTTTGAAAATGGGTAGAAGATTAGAAGAGAGAGAGAACGTAAAAGTTAAATGTGGGGTAAGGAATATTAGTTAATGCTTTGTTTTTTTGTAAATATGTTAACTTTATAACGAAATAATGAATAATTTTTTTGTAAATATATTTAAATTATATGGGTATAAATATATTCAAAACTTGCCATTTATGAAAGGGACTCTTGAAGTGGGACGGAGGGAGAGTTTTTACCATCACAAGATGAGCTTATATAAGCTAAATGGAACATCCCTCCATTCCGTAATCAAAAAATGCATGAATGAAAGTAATAAATGAATAATAAATGAACAAGGAAAACAAAAAGTTGCTGATAGACTGTATGCAGACAGCTTGGACCTTCGGTAGAAAAATTAAATCATCTCTTTTTCTAGAGTTCGGAACGATGAACCGATTTTTTTAATGAAAGTAGACACATAGACCTTTCCAACCGATGTCTTTACGCCTTCTGGAACCTTCTAGATCAGAACAGATCATACTAATCGATCGTCTTAGTGCAATTTCACCAAACAGTTCTATTTTATCAATTTTGGTCCTCCAATTCCAAATCTAAGGATTGGAATTGAATTTTCAGACTAATTTAGGACTTAGGTTAGGAGTGCCTATTTTGTACAATGAGAATTGTGCTGCCCCTCATAACGGCTCATCTGTTTCAAAATAAATGACCTTTTGAAATCAATTCTTCAAAAAACTTTATTCCAAAATAATTTTTTACCAATCATTTTTCATAGATTATTATATAATATAGCAAAACTAAATGTTGAAAGTGAATGGCAACAATATTTATGAATTTCCCCTTCTAAAAAACAACATTTTCAAAATGGCCGTTAAATGGTCATTCATTATGAGACGGGACGGAGGGAGTGCTACTTTAGATACAGCATAGCATATATAGAATGACATGACAGACCCTTGACTCTAGTGTTTGATGAGGCATGGTGATGGCGTGGGGCTCATGGAACAATTGAGACACAGGGACAGAGAGAGCATGAAGAGCTCTATAACAGTAAAAATTCATATCCATGAACCAAGACATATGCTAATACTTTTCCAACTCAATAACAGTCAACTAATGTACTTGATAACCACCAAAAGTCTTAAGTTCATGGTCCATCTAGTCAGTAGTAACTAAGCATTACCTGGGTAACTACGGACACGACATTCACAGATATCAACATTAGGGCATGACCTTCCACTTTGAGGTTCAGAGAACCATGGCAGAGAAGAAACATCTTTTCCCAACTGTTTTGAGGTTTGTCACCTCCCAGCCATAACCTTCTCTGTAGCATTCAATCTGCCAAAATGTTGGAGATATTTGTTTAAACATCAGTTGCAAACCAATAAATAAATAAATTCAATCTGCCAAAATGTTGGAGATATTTGTTTAAACATCAGTTGCAAACCAATAAATAAATAAATATGAAATGAAGATTGCGGGGAAACTTAATAGGGTTACAATGTTAGCGTTTATTGACTGACAAAAGGAACAAAAGTTGACCAAGTGCTAGACGTGTGCACCAAACCCCCTACGCCTACATTAGGGAAATTCATAAGGCACCTAGGGAGTTGTAAGAATCGCTCCTGGAAAAACATGAACAAACAGTCTGTATTGTCTGTTTAGAAAATCAACCGCCCTCTATAATTTTCAGTCGGTTTTGAAATGTCTGGAAAAATCGTTCTAATTTATAAAGTGACAGCCTTTTCTTGTTTCCAATATGGATAAGGAATGAAGTTGGTAAATGAGACACTCTTAAACATGCTCTTCACTTGGCAATGGACATATTGTTACAAAATTCAATTAACGTACCGTTACAGAAATATCTGAGCTGGTATTCATCCCACCAGCAACGTAAATTTTTTCTCCCATCACAAAAGCACCACAATTTGCCCTAAATTCATTCATGGGCTCCCCAACCATCCACGATCCAACCCGAGGATCAAAAACTTCTACGGTTTGAACCATGTTACCTCCATTGTATCCACCTAGAGCATACCTGCAAAGAGATAATAAAGATGGTCTTTAGTAAAATAACTGCAATAGTAGAACTCTGGGACAATTTTATGCGAAACAAAGAGTACGTTCCAAGAGGCCACTTGGCAATTGAATGGACAAGGTTTTCCATGTTAAGAACTATTTAACCATAAATAAAAATCTATTCGACTGAGCCATGTTATCAAGGAAAATACGAATGTTTTTTTAATCAATACGCTTCTAACGTTCACATGTATTCCCTTTTTAATACAAACATGCAGAAATAAACTTACAGTTTCTCATTCAGCACAACTAATGAATGACACCCCCTACTAGTGCTCATACTCTCAACTCCAGTCCATGCATGCTCGCGAGGATCAAGCCTCTCAGCAGATCTGTAATGGCAAAGAAAAGTAAGTGGATAGTGGCTGTACATTTAAAAGCTAGCAAGGATCAAACATTCAGCTTTTTAGAAAGTCAATTGGACAACTATTTGATACTTCATCAAAATGAATGAACAAAGAGGAAGAATAATACTCCCTCCATCCCAAAAGATAAGTCTCACTTTACTTTTGATTTGGCCCAAAAAGATAATCATATTTCTATAAGAGGCAATGATTTTAGTTCAACTTAAAAAAAGTTCAAGCAAGTAAAGCATCATGCATAAGAAGTTTGGCTTGTAAAACGGTATATCAATTTTGGGATGGAGGGACTGATATCTTACTTGAGGTAGTTTCTGCCATCATATCCACCAACAGCATAGAGTGCACCGTTAAGTTCTGCCGCTGCGGAAGAAAATCGCTGAAAGGATTTGATGAAGAAAAAAAACGTCAGCTTATTGAAAACTGAAATTTAACACTAATCTGTAATTGGTTCCGAGTACCTTATGTTGCATTGACTGAGTGGAAATCCACCTTCCAATGTTCAGGTCAAGCATTTCAACATCAGAAAAACACTCTAGTCCATTTCCACCACCAACTGCGAAAATTTTGTCACCAAGGGAAGCCCCTGCTAAACTCCCTTTCCTCTGATTTAAGGAGGGTCGGCTAACCCACTTGTTACTTATCAGGTTATATGATTCAACTACGAAAATGCAGTAGTAATGTTAGCTATTTGTGGGAAATGATAGAGAAAAAAGCATAAACACACAAGGCAGCTAATACCTGTGTCGTGCCATATACCATTATCCGCACCGCCCAAAAGGTAAAGCTCACCATTCAACTTTGCTGCTGAAGAATATGACCGTGAGAAAGTCATTGGGCTCAATGATTTCATTGTGTCATGGGAAGGACTATATGAATCCAAAGACAATAACCATGAAGAGCCATCAAACCCCCTACTATTAGCACAGAATCATCAATTTGTGGCTGAGGTTTGTGCGATTGGTCATGAACTTGAGCATGCTCTGTGGACGAATATGACCCACTTTGTAACATATTACACTTGATTTTCAGTTGCTGGGTTTCTAATTTTGATTCAACCTGAGTAGCCAATTAAGACAAAATTTAAAACTGGTGTGAAGTGATAAACTGAATTTAAATGGGGAGAGGGGACGTAGAGAAGATGGCATATAGGATTAAGTTCACATGATATAGCCATGGTCCATTTTCATGGCCCACAGTGACCTCTACAGAGATTGGATGGCAATAACCAGAAGCAATTTTTTTTTAAAGAAGTTTATGATAATAACATAAGAACACAAGAAGCATTTTACATTGGTCTATTCCAAAGCTTACGAAGACAACAAAAGCAGGTGAAAATATAATCACAGACAGAACCAGGAGGAGAACCTTTTCCTCCTGGGGAGCATTTTATGTTACTGTCTTTCCAACCAACTCGATTTAAAAACATAAACAGTGTACAGGGGACTGGTTATAATAGTCAGTCACCCAAAGCAGGCATTAATTGGAACCTTCTAACAAAGGAAGCAGGCCTCGAGTAAGATGAACAAGGAGAGTTATATCAACTTTTTAAATAGAAGAAAGAGTCTGGTAACAGCGCAAGGCATAGTCCAAATACAAATAAGACAAAAATATTACCAGCTGTTGCTCCAGTGAATTGACTTTCCTAGCTTCTTTCAGCTGAGATTCCTTCAGTTCATCAATTTCTTGCTTTAGCTTCAAAAAAGACCATAATATTTATTAGCAAAGAAGGCAATAAAGGGGGCAGAAATGAAAGTGAATAACCTGTGGACATTTTTTTAAGTCACCTTAATCACCAATGATTCGAGATCAGAAGACATCCTTCTAGGAACCATCTCGGCTATGGGAGAACATTTCTCCTCAATATGTGGCCCAGCAGTTGATAAAGGATGAGAAGTGTTTCTTTGATGGTTCATTTCTGAAGTAGTCTTATTTGTCATGGTAGAGTAGTCTGTTAAATCAACTTCATGGTAGGGTGTTTCTGTTATATCAAGCTCATCAAGAGAAACTTCTGAAGACTGAGTTTGTCCATCTAAATGAGATGAGAAAGAGGAAGAACCCCAACCCCTGTTTTCTTGAAGATAGTCAATCATGTTCGCGTATGGTTGATCTGGTTCCATGTTGACACATTCTTTATCATAGTTTCTCGCAGCCATCTCATCCCCCTGATCTTCCAAGCTATGGCGGCTCTCACTATCTGTACAAGGTAGAACACTGGCCCATTCTATATCAGACACAACTTCTTGGATATTTAACTTTTCACCGTTCATTGTTTCTTTGGAAGCAGCTGGAGGTTTAAACAGTGCACTCCAGTTCATAATCTGATTTGGATGAGCAGAACTAGCTTCTGGAGCTAATTTCACATTTTTGTCATCGGTCTGTTGAAGCTTAGCGTTACAGACAACAGACGAGTATGAGAGCTGACAGTTAACTTTCAGGTTTCCCATACCTGCTTTAATTCCTGTTGAAGTTTCCAGAAGATTGGTATCTTTAGATGAGTAGTAGGAATCATCCCATGCACTTTGATGCACGCCAACCTGATTTGGATTACCATCTTCTGGTTCCTCATCACCTGACTGTTTTTTATCAGGTGCAGGCAAAGGCCTAATTAGAGTGTTCCACTTTGCTGTATTATGCGAGGAAGACGAACTGGCACTGCCTGAAGAAGGTGAAAATAAGGATATCAAATGGTTCGTTTGATCCCGGTCCAACTCAAACCAAAAGAGCCTATTCTCATAGTAGTTGCTAGCAATAGCTGGTCCAAATTGCTCCTCAGAGAGTGGCTCACAATTCCTCCGAACACGAATTTGAACCTTTAGACATTCAGCACAATTTTAGTTGCATTCCAACAATGAAATCAACCAATCTGGAGCTAACCACTATGAAGCACTGACACCACTACTGACGCTTGACAGCAAGACCTCAGACACAGAGACAAATTTTAAGAAAGTTCAACACTGACACGCTTGAGACACATTACATATAAATATATTTGTAATTTCTATTATGAGTATTTTATGGTCCAATCCAAGACCCATCAAATAGAACCACAAAAGTTCACAAATCCTAAAAATTGAAACTACATTAATTCCATTGTATTCCACTTCACTTGTGAAAAGTCAAAGAAAACATCCACTCAATAAATTCAACAATACGACCCATTCATAATCTTCACTTTGTCCCCTAAGTGTTGGAAAGTGTCAAAAAATGAGTCTTGATGAGTCCCAACATGTCGGGGTGTACGTGAGCGTCAAATAATCAAAAGGTTAAGAAAAATGACACTTTTATGAAAGTCGAAGACGTGTCGGAGGGGTGTTAGGTGTAAAGAGTGTCAGCGTCAAAGAGTGTCAGACACATGACAGTGACACACCGTTCTAGAGAGGTGCGGTGCTACCTAGCCATATACAAAAGAGCTACTACAAGATATGATATGTATACCTGTGCGGGATATGACGTAAGTTCAGTACCATTAGCCGTCCATGCATATGGGTTGATGTTTAGCTGTCCGGGACCCACTGCCTCATATATGCCATAGAGTTTCCTTTCACTATAATTGAAAAGAAAGAGCACTAAACCAGGCGTGATGTTCTTGACATATGAAAAATGTGGAGCTGGTAAACCTATTTGAGAAATTGGGAAACATGTCAACATGCTTTGAAATCAAAAGTGCAAGAGTTGACATATTTGGTTGACAACACCATGGAGACGCACACACACACACAATTAAGAAAAGAAAGACAACTAACCAAATAACTGTTTGAAATGGCATTCCTTGATTGTGCTGTGCTTGCATCCGAAAATAACGGCACCAAGGTCACTTTTTCTCATGTTCCTGGCAGGCACACTACAATTGACCGACCGGGAAGTCGTAGATTTGTCCTTAAGAGGGATGGTGATTGTCTTTCTTCCTGCTCCCATTCTGTTATTAAAACAGCTAACGATTAACATCATAGACTGAAGTACAAACAGAAGCTACAAAGAGTTCAGGGTCACCTAAACTAACAACTATTTACTCTCTAGCTCGCTCCAGCTAATCACAGAAAATATGAACTTAAAAAATAAAAGGAATGCTGAATGTGCTGGTTTTCCTTGATAAGCAATGATACGTCGTCATCTGCTGCCAATTAAAGTAGGGATTTGTAGACTTGAATAGATACCAGAAACATAATATATACTCCCTCCGTCTCATAATAATGTGCACAAACTTTTCTTTTGGGTGTCCCATTGATAAGTCTTACTTTCCTAAAATGGATTAAAAACAAATTATTATTATTATATTACCCTACCCCACTTGTAATACTCACAAACTTACTTGTGGGCCTCACTAGCAAATCATATCACACTTTTCATAGTGACAACCACTTTTCCACTCAAAATACTTTTGATTATATATAATATCTTCTTAATTTCTGTGTATCCCCAATTTTGTGCACATATTATGGGACGGAGGGAGTGTGTGTGTATATGTATATATATGAGTTTCATGCATAAAGCAAATCTCTAATAAATTTTAGCAAGGATTAGGTGAGTCCCTGCAGTTCTCCTTAAAAATGAACCAATCCCCAACACTCGCATCTACACTAACAAACCACATTAAGTTAAACGAAGTACATTTTTATATTTGCAGGAGAATAAGTAGCACGTATTTAAAGTTTTTAAATAAGAAATTGAGAATTATTCATCTAAGAAGTATTAGGAATAAATATAAGAGCATAACCATAATTCCAAGTTGAGTAACTTCACAAATATATAAGATTTTAAAGAAGGAGAAACAAATGACTTGGTCTTGTGTAATTTCGATTAGAAACGAATACAGATCTTGATCCCGTCAATGAACCATCATCATCAAACTAAGACAAGATCAAATTAGCAGCTCAATACACACACACACACACACACACACACACACAAACTCTTATTTTATTGACACTTGAGTAGTTATAGAAAACTAAAGAAAATAAATTTGCCATTTCACTAGTTGAGACAAAGCAAACAAAAACAGACAACAAATTTTGTTAAGTATTCAAATACACAGTTAATAAAAAGACTAAGATTGATCTATAGAAAATAAAAAGAAACAAAACAAAATATCTTATTAAAGATTAATCTAAAACACTCTCCGAGTAGCGGCATCAAAGACACACCTTTATGCATACATTACACGTGCACAAGGTAAGAGCCAAAGAGATGCCCAAAGTGCATATTGAGATGAACTCCCTCCATCCCATCTTAAGTACCATATATTTCCAATTTGGTTATTCCGCTCAAAGTTGCAAAGTCCCAAATACTTGTTAAATAATGGGCCCACTTGCCATACTACCAACAACTATCCACTTATTATTCTCTATCCGCTTTCTCTCTCCTACCCCACTATCCACCCTTTTTTTGTACGAAAAATGGTAGTAAGTGAGCTACCACTCCGAGTCGGGTAGAACCACAAGAACACTGCTTCATTCTCAAGGCTCGAACTCGAGACCTCTGGTTAAGCTAGAACACCCCATTACCAGGTGATCTAGGTGCTTGTTGGTATTATCCACAATTACAACACCTTAGCATTGAACACTTTTCCTTAATTCCCACGAATGACAGTTTTTTTTGTAACTTAAGGTGTGTCGGAGGGAGTATTACAATAAAAAGGCATCAGATTTTTTTTCCCTTTTTTCGCTTCCCTTTTTTCAATTGACGATTCCACATGACCGATTCATGTTAGCCGACACCCGTGTCCACAGAACATGGACATGAGTGTGGGTGTCGCTATTTACACTGCATTTGGTAATCTTCATATTTTTGAGGTACTCGGATCCGTACCCATTAGACCCTCGTACCCGAGTTTGAGTTTGAGCTTCTTATGCAATATCTATAGCTGCAGAACAACCTCTCATCTGTAATCAGACACTAGAACTTAATAAACAACACAATATCTAGGTACTTAACTCGCTTGTAATATATTATGGGCACAAAATTCTTATGATCACACACTTAACTTGAATACAAAAAATATATTACACCAATAATAAGCAACCATTGTATTGAGCTAGACAGAAGTAAAACGAACAGAAGAAGAAATATAACATAACTTCACCTTTTCAACAAGTAGACCATTAAAGGGCAAACCCCGGTGCGCCAAGCGCTCCCCGCCAAGCGGGGGTTGGGAGAGGGAACCATTTGCTAGAGCCTTCCCCTGACAATTGCCAAGAGGCTGTTCGCCAAGGTTCGAACCCGTGACCTTATGGTCACCAAAGGAGCAACTTAACCGTTGCGCCAAGGCTCGCCCTCTCAACAAGTAGACCATTAAATAAAGAAAATCTAGCAAAACATCAACACTCTCTTCATGAAAACATAAACTCCCTCTGACCTAATGAAGAGGGGCACTTTATGTTCTTTGGGTCAATTTGACCAAATATTGCACAGATATTTAACATGCTTTTGTGTAGTTAAAAAAAAAACTATGACTGATTACCTTTATAACCAAATTAAAAGTACTATAATCCACGTGTTCTCTATTTTTTAAAGAAAACAAAAATAGTTGCATCTTATCAACTATCGATCAGAGAATTGGTAAATTGACAAAAAGAAGTGAAAGAAACTTAAGAAACCTCTCTCTAGGTTGGAAATCATAGAAAGCACAAGTAACAAAGACCTAATGAGTGTGTGTGTGTGTGTGTGAGACAGTGAGAGGGAGCGAAGGGAAAGGAGTAGCAGGGGAAGGGGAGAGAGAAGAGATGGAAAAGGAGAGGGAGGGAGAGAGAGAATTACTTCGGACTCGAAAGGACAGCATGTGTTAATGTCGGTATTGGAGCAGAGCGAGGAACAAGCATTAAGTGGTCAATTAACACAATCAAAAACTGGATAAAGAGACCATTACTTGTTCCATTCCCGGACCAACACCATTACTTCAATCCTCAAATTTTTATTTATAAGCTTTGATCCAAAAAGACACATTAACAACAATACTTAACAGCCAAACTAAATCAAACTTTTGCAGATAAGAAGCAAACTTAAACAACCGCAGTTGCCTGACACTAATTACATACAAAATTCCCATTCAATCTCGATTGTAAACTAAAGAACAGATGGGCAAACCTCTCATCCGGAATCAACTTACAACTGAAATAATTACTGAACCACAATTACAAAAGCACTTAGATCACGAATAAAAAATCCAATAACAGTAATCAACCACAATAGAGAATTTCAATGAAACTTAAACAAACAGATGAAACAAAATATGTTAGAATTCTACTAGAGCACTTTAACAAGTACATCATCATTAAATCAAGTTAATTAACCAACCTCTCTTCATAAATGAAGCACAAAAGAGACATTAAATGATCAATTAACATATTTAAGAACTGGATAAAAAGACCATTACTTGTCCCGGACCAACACCAGTCATTCAATCATCAAATTTATTATATGTATAAGCATTGATCTAAAAAGGCACATTAAAAAACATACTTAACAAATACATAAAGTTGACAACTGCAAACTAAATCAAAAGCAAAAAACAAAACAACCTCAATCACCTCACACTACTTTCATACAAAATCCCTATTATATCTTAACCTGAATTTGAAGAACAGATGAGCAAACCTCTCATCCGGAATCAACGTTACAGCTAAAAATATTTACTGAACCAATATTACAAATAAGCACTTAAATCACGATTTATAAAATCCAATAACAGTAATTAACCACAATAGAAATTGTAGTTGGAAATTAAATAAACAAATGAAACAAAACAATACTCCCTCCGTCCCAATAAAAGCTTCACTAATTATCCAAAAAGGCGTCCCGTTAGAAGCTTCACCTTTCCTTTTTTGGCAAAGAATCTTTACTATTTCCTCCACTCATTCTCTCTCCTACATTATTTCAATACTCACAACACCATTATAATTTACTATTCCCTCCACTAATTCTCTCTCTTATTTTCAAATTACACTCACAATATTTTTTTTCCCTCCCATTTCCATAATTTGAGTGCCCACCCAAAAGGGGGAAGTACTTATTGGGACGAAGGGAGTATACAGAATTACAATATAGTAACTTCTAACAAATAAATCATCATTAAATCAAGTAAATCAACCTCTCTTCATAAATGAAGCACAAAAGATACATTAAGTAAGAAGTGCATGAATGGAGGTACTACGCCTAGTAATCAACAAATACAAAACGATCATCACATGAAAAATTTACAAACAGTAGAAATAGACGCTGTACCTCTTCAATGCCGGACCGGCGATCGTGCGGACGTTAAAAAAAGGTGTTCTCCGCCGGAGTGTGTGTGTGTGTGTGTGTGTTGGGGATTTACCGAGGAAAAGGCAAAGGAAAATCCTGTGAAAATGACAAGGTTTTAATATCGTGCAGAGTAGAGAGTGACCATCCGGCTCACCGGAAAATGGCCTTGAACGGAACTATTTATGTGTGTAATTTTATGTAAGTTCATGCGGAATTGCTGATATTCAAAAAATCTATAACTATCTACTCCCTCCGTCCCAGCGAAAGAGCCATTTATTTCCTTTTTGGGCGTCCCATTTAAAAAGCCACTTTCCCAAAAAGGAAACCTTAAATCACTATTCTCTCCACTCATTCTCTCTCCTACTTTACTTTTACACTCACAACATTATCTTTCTTACATCACCTCCCACTCATTCTCTCTCCTATTTAATTTTTCATACTCACAACATTTAAACTTTTTCTCTTTCCTACATCACATTTCTTATTTTGCGTGTCGGACAAATTTACCGACTCTTTCGCTGGGACGGAGGGAGTATATTATAAATGGCACCATGCCAACTAAGCAATGAATAGTACTATGAATAGTTTCAAGTGGCAAAATTTTCATTTTGTCCTCATATATTTATCTTTTTCCCATTTTACCCTTAAAAAAAATTTAAGTTAAAAAAAAAAAAACCCGTGTCCTTGAACACGGGCATGTACTAGTATAAATATTAAGGCGGAAGAAGTATTTCAACACACCCCCTAATTTCCTTGGTTTTCAAATGGTAAGAACTCTTAATTAGATGACGTGGAATTAATATTCCTATTGAAATTCAAATGTTAAGACCTCAATATATACTACTTCATTTTCTAGCATTTCAATTTCTAGATAATATGCAGGGCCGTTCCTAGCGTTTCGTAGGTCCGGGGCGAAACTAAATAATGGGCCCTAATGACTTTATATAGGTATACACATATATTTATATATCATTAAAAATAGTATTGTAGTATAATACGATAATGTATATATGTTCATTAGTTGTTCAAATTTTTATAACTTTATTTTATTTAATTATTCGTTATATTTTTTCTCGCTTTAATCAATAATAAAAAAAATTAAACTAACATTTACAAATTGAGAATATGTGTGTAAATTAAATATGAAAATATTTATAATTGATATGGTAATGTTATAGATAAAAAAATTACTACAATGGAATTTTAGAAAAATTACTTTAATTCTTCAAATTTGAAAGAAATTTACCGATTACGCAAGATGAAATTAAAAAAAAAGTACTATAAACATATGAAAACAATAAATATGAAACAAAAATTATGTATGACAATTTTATGTATTTTATTTGATCCAGTGAAAGAGAAACCAAGGGAGATGTTATGTAAAACTAAAATTTAAACTTGAGTTGGTCTCCTGTGAGAACAAGAGGATCCGTCTCATCGTAGGCAGATTCGACCTATGGGTGACAAAAATGCCTTTTAAAACAGGTATTACGTTTAGAAAAAGTAATAGTTACCATCTCTTAATGTAATGACTGTATACATATAAAGTAACATTGTTCATAAGTAAACGTAATACCTGTTTTAAAAAAACAAAAACTCGTTTTTACCCATTTTTTTAAATGTAATGTAAACTATATGTATTACATTTGAAATGTATTAACTTATGTATATGAATGTAATAGTTTATACAAGTAAATGTAACAATTTGATAGATGAAATTGTAACATATTTCTATAGATAATGTAATACTTTTACATGTATCATGATAAATTTGAACTCATTGTAACTTATTGTTTGAAAACATATAGATATCTATGTTTGAACTTGTGTATGGCTTCTTTAAGACTTAACAGAAAAAACTGACAGCAAAAGTAACGGAGATTGAAAACAAACGAATTCAAGTCGAGTCTTGTATTTAATACAATCTCCGTAAGAGTTATTTGTCCCGCACTGGTGCTTACGGTTGTATGACAAAACTCTAGTAAGATAAAACGACTTACTATTAGTTATAAGGAGCACTCCAATATAACTAATCTAGCGAACAACACAAGGTTTTAGAACTTTGGACTTGAAAAAATTGAATGCAACAATATGCAATGATTTGGATATGTTAATCTATCTCACTAGAGGGTAAAAGGCTCAGAATGACTGTGTATGTAAATTGAAATTCGGAGGGAAACTATTTAAAGAAAGTTAAAGGGTTCATGGTGGTTTTTCACTCCAAGAGGTGCCACAAGCTGTTCGTATAACGCGTACGGCGCGGCGCTCTTGCCTTGGAGCGCACGGCCGCGCATGGCTTATGCACGGCCGTGTTTTACTTGACTCGCGCGGCCGAGTGGCAAGGCAAGGCACGGAGCGCGGCCGAAGCCCATAAAATTGCACGCCCGTGCGTGCTTCTTCAGCCGCTCGGTCGATTTAGCCACAACAAGTTCACATCAATTTTGGAACCCAAATCATTTAACCCTTTATTTAAGTTACAAAAACACTTGTCATTAATTCTCATTCACACTAAATGGTTTAGAGACATTAAATAAGTATAATAATCTACAACAAATGTAGAATATAATTTGTAACAAGTCTCGTTAACAAATAACGAACTTCCGTTAGAAACTAGATCAAAGTTAAATCTTAACTTTCCGTTATCTATTTCCAACAATCCCCCACATGAATGACAATTAATGCATGAATGCAATTTCGTCCAAAGTTTCGGCGAACTATTATTACATCGGGATAGATAGCTTGTGGCCTTGAATCTTCCCTAGTGAAATATTATCGGATATACTAGCCATTTGGTAGCGCGTCGCTTGAACCAGCCGATCGTCGGGTGTATACCAAGACAATAATACTCACATAATAACAGCTCTAACAATTGTTGTTCTCACGTTTTGTCCATTTTGGCCTTGGACCGTATCTCATTCATAAGCGTTCATTTAGAGGCGGCCTAATTACCTCTCGCTTATATAGGTGATTCTCACAATAAGGAGTATCATGCACTACTCCACTCGTAGGTATAGAAATCATTAAAAGTTTTCTCAACTTACCCTTACCACTGCTGCATGTGCTTGTACTTGGATGTTCTGGGAATGAGTATTCAACATCTCCAGGTTAATAAACCGAGTTGTTGTTTCCAAGTAACTCTACTAGAACTTATAACTTGGTTGTCTCATTGAACCAAGGGCCTGGGATCTCCATTTCTCAAGGTTGAGTGTCCGCTATAAGTTCTTTTGTTGTGGGTTTTAAACCCATTCCCTTAACAGCTTATACAGCTTGATCTCTATTTATACCTTTGGTAAATGGATCCGCTAAGTTATCACATGATTTTACATAATCAATGGTGATAACGCCATTCTTGATCAATGCCTAATGGTATTGTGTCTACGACGAATATGTCTAGACTTACCATTGTACATACTATTCTCGTGCTCCTTCCAATTGCCGATTGACTATCACAATGGATTAGTACAAAGCAGTACATGAGTTTGCTCCAACAAGGAACATCCTCCAGGAAGTTCTTAAGCCATTCTGCTTCTTCCCAGCCTTTATCTAACGCGATAAACTCGGATTCCATCGTGGATCCGGCTATACACGTTTGTTTGGAGGATTTCCATGACACCGCTCCTCCACCTATAGTGAATACATATCCACTTGTGGACTTAGAGTCTTTTCGTGTCCGATATCCAATTGGCATCACAAGATCCTTCTAATACCGCTGGATATTTATTGTAAAGTATCCCATGGTTTAATGTATACTTTAAATATCTTAGTACTCTCATTAGTGCTTTCCAATGATCAAGTACTAGGATTGCTTGTGAACCTACTTAGTTTACTTCACTTCGAATATGCAATGTCCGGACGAGTACAATTTGTTAAGTACATCGATCGCCAATTATTCTTGCATATTCCAGTTGAGAAACCGGTTCCCCCTTTGTTTTTGGCTAAATGTAGAGCCAAGTCTACAGTGTCTTAGCCTGAGGGTCATCAAAGACATTAAATTTCCGAAGAACATTCTCTAGGTAATGGGATTGTGAAAGAACTAATCCTTCGATGTTCTAGAGATCTTTATCCCTAATATTACATCGCCTAATCCCATGTCTTTCATGTCAAAGTTCTTCTTTAACATGCCTTTGGTATTCATGATTAAATCATGATTACTTCCCATTATGAGCATGTCGTCTACATAAAGACAAACGATAACGAATGATTCGTATGTTCCTTTAATGTAGACACATTTGTCACATTCATTGATCTTGAATCCATTCGATAACATGGTTCTATCGAACTTCTCATGCCATTGTTTAGGTGCTTGTTTTAGTCCATACAAGGATTTTACAAGTTTACACACCTTTCTTTCTTTACCAGAACTATGAACCCTTCGGGTTGTTCCATGTAAATCTCTTCATCAAGTTCTCCATTTAGGAAAAGTCTTCACATCCATTTGGTGTATCTCAAGATTATGCACCGCTGCAATAGCTATGAGAACACGAATAGATGTGATCCTTGTGACAGGGAGTATGTATCGAAGAAATCATATCCCTCTTTCTCGTCTAAAGCCTTTGGCAACTAGCCTAGCTTTGTACTTTTCGATAGATCCATCCGCCTTATACTTCCGTTTAAGGATCCATTTGCAACCTAATGGTTTGCAACCTCGGAGGGAGATCAACTAATTCCCAAGTATTGTTGAGCATTATGGATTCTATTTCACCGTTAATAGCTTCCTTTCCGTAACGAACTATCCGGAGCGGACAAAGCTTCTTTAACAGCTTGATGGTTCATTTTCTAACATGTAAGATAGAAAATCAGGACCAAAAGTCTTTTCCACTCTTGCCCTTTTGCTACGTCTCGGCTCTTCATCTTCTATTTGAGAAGGACCGGTTGTAGACTCATGTGTTCTCTTATTAGAACCTACATCTTTCCCCGTCCTTAACATGAAAAATGTTTTCAAAGAATACCGCATTCCTTGATTCTATAGTAGTTCCTACGTGTATATCCGGAATGTCCGATTTATGCACTATAAACCGATAGACACTACTATTATTCGGCATATCCAATAAAAATACGCCAATGGTCTTTGGGCCAATCTTGACTTGTTTAGGCTTAGGTACTTCAACCTTGGCCAAACACCCCCACACTTTAAGGTATTTAAAACATGGCCTACGATTATGCCACAATTTATAGGGCGTTTTTATCAATACCTTTCTTGGGTATTTTATTAAGAACATAATTAGAAGTGAGTATTGCTTCCCCCACAAGTTGTCGGGTAAGCTCGAACCGATCAAAAGCGCGTTCATCATCTCTTTGAGAGTACGGTTTTTGCGTTCAAAGAAATCCATTAGATTTAGGGGCTATATGGAGCCTTTGTTTGATGAATTATGCCGGATTCCCAACATAATCCTTCAAACGGTGCTTCATATTCTCCACCTCTATCGCTTCTAATTTTCTTAATTTTCAAGTTAAGTTGATTCTCAACTTCTTTCTTATAAGTCTCAAAAGCCCCTAAGGCTTCATCCTTACTTCTTAAGAGATAGACATAGCAATACTTAGTGCAATCATCTATAAATGTAATGAAGTACTTTTTACCTCCTCGAGTTTGCACTAGTTTTAAATCACATATGTCGGTGTGAATTAACTCGAGAGGAGTTGTGTCTCTTTGTATGGCATTAAATGGCGACTTTGTCATTTTTGCCTCAACACAAACTTCGCACCTATTAGTCGAGTCGGATTTAGTCATTTGGATTAAATCTTGTCTCGCTAATTTCTTAATGGTGTCGAGGTTTACATGTCCTAATCTATCATGCCATAAATTAGAACTTTCCGACAAGTAAACATAAGGAAACACAACTTTTATTCATCGCACCTTGGCGGATCACGGTCATTACATTCAATTTAAAAAGGCCCTCCTCGAGGTAACCCTTTTCCAAGAAACAAACCATTCTTGGTTAGTACAAATTTGTCGGATTCGAATACTAGTCTAAAACCGGCCTTACTAAGCAAAGCGCCGGACACCAAATTTTTACGGATGTCCGGAACATGCAAAGACATCCAACAAGGTTACTTCTTTCCGGAAGTCATCTTCAAAATCACGTTTCCAATGCCTTGAACATCGGAGGTCGCAGAATTTCCCATGTAAAGCTTTCTTCCGGAGATGGGAGTATAGGAGGAGAAACTTTCCTTGTTACCACAAATATGGCGGGTAGCACCGGTATCTATCCACCATGATTTAGGGTTCTCCTCCAAATTTGCAACGTTGGCTTCAAAGACAACCGCCGCAAAGTCTAGGTCCATGTGGTCAACATTGTTCGCCTCTTTCTTCGGGAGACGACAATCCCTTGACAAGTGGCCCGGTTTGCCACAATTATAGCAAGACCCTTGAACCTCTTAGAGGTCTTCTTCTTCACTTTCTTAGCATTCCCGGCAGCTTTCGAATGCTTTCTCTTGTGCCACTCGTGCTAGCCTCGGCGAGATTGACCTTAGCCTCCATCTTGCCTTTAGCAACTTTGGCCTCATTCATTCTATTGTTCTCTTCTATTTGAAGACGAACAACAATGTCTTCTAAGGACATCTCCTTGCGTTTATGCTTGAGATAGTTCTTGAAGTCCTTCCACGAAGGAGGCAACTTTTCAATGATAGAAGCCACCTTAAATGGATCATTCATGATCATCCCCTAAGATCAAGCCCATGTAGAATGATTTGGAATTCATCTACTTCGAGTTGTTACCGATTTGGAATCGACCATCATAAAGTCAAGATACTTACCGACGACAAATTTCTTTGACCCAGAGGCATCCTCGATCTTGTACTTCCTTTCCAAGGTGTCCCACAACGCCTTGGCTAACTCGACTGTACTATACACATTGTATAGTGCATCGTCAAGTCTATTTAAGATATAATTCTTACAAAGAAAATTACCGTGAGACCAAGCCTCCTTTGCCATTTGCCTTTGGGGGTCCTGGATCACCTTTTTCTACCGCCGGAGGATCTTCCTTTAAGAAGCGGTGCAAGCTAGGTGGTCAAGTAGAAGAGCATCTTCTCGTTGCCATCTCTTGAAATCCACACCGGTGAATTTCGCGGGTTTCTCACCATGACTCGATGTGATGAGTTGTAGGAGCGGGAGCAACATTTGTTGAATGTAGTATCACCTTGTGATGGAGGTGTCACATTCCCTTGACTAGATGAAGTGGTGTCTTTCTCGTTTGCCATCTTGATGATCTTGAAGAAGCGTAAAATAACTCTTACGATTGTTTGACTTTATGTATGGCTTCTTTAAGACTTAACGGAAAAACTGACAAAGAAAAGTAACGGAGATTGAAAAACAAACGAATTCAAGTCGAGTCTTGTATTTAATACAATCTCCGTAAGAGTTATTTGTCCCGCACCGGTGCTTACGGTTGTATGACAAAACTCTAGTAAGATAAAAACGACTTACTATTAGTTATAAGGAGCACTCCAATATAACTAATCTAACGAACAACACAAGGTTTTAGAACTTTGGACTTGAAAAATTGAATGCAACAATATGATATGATTTGGATATGTTAATCTATCTCACTAGAGGGTAAAAGGCTCAAATGATCGTATATGTAAATTGAAATTCTGAGGGGAAGTATATAAAGAGAATCAAAGGGTTTGGTGGCTTTTCCCTTGAAAAGTCACAACTTTTCGGGTATAACAAAGATTTGCACGGCCGTGTCCAATGAACCGCACGGCCGCGCAAGGCAATATGCACGGCCGAGTTCATGGCTCGCACGGCCGAGCGGCAAGGCAAGGCACGTGCACGGCCGTGTCCTAGACACTTGCACGGCCGTGCGAAGCTTCTTCACCGCTCGTCGCCCTTTAGCCACAACAGTCCACACCAATTTTGGGACCAACCCAAAACACACTTTGACCCAATATTTAAGTTACAAATCATTTGTCATTAATTTCTCATTCACACGGAAATGTTTTTGAGACATTAAATGAGTTATATATAATCTACAACAAATGTAGATTATCAATTTGTAACTAGTTCCGTTAACACATAATCGAACTTCCGTTAGAAACTAGATCAACGTTAAGTTAAACTTAACTTTCCGTTATCCATTTCCAACAGCTTTCATGTCCTAATTTTATTTCCCTTGATTGATTTTGGTAATGGTGTTGCTAAGGATAAATTTTAAGAGCAAATGTGGCATAAAATGGGGCATGAGAGTGTGCTTCATGGCATTGCAGGGTGGTGTTTCTATTTTCATGGCAGTAATTAAAGGTTGAAGAAAGGGATACATTTGTCATTTAACGTTTCAAACCATTTGGTTAGATTTTGGTTATTTTTTAATGGAAACGTTAAATATTTAATGGATTTAATGGGGTTAATCACATGATGGCACATGAGCGAATTCCGTAAAATAATTGACGACTCCCTTAACGGAGGGAAGACACTGCAAAAAATGTGTACTTCAATGAGGAAATTGCAAAATAAATAAAAATAACATGAATGAGGACATTGAAAAACACGTATTGTTAAATGACCAATCAAGCAAAGTTTATCACTGCCAGATTTTGGGTGTCCTTGCTTTTACAAGAGACGAGATTGGTGCTAATTATTTTACGACTTCAATAAGATCTGGCTGCAACTCAATTTTGTCCCCATGGCAAGGATGACCAAAATCGGTTTTGGGTCCGGGCTTCAATTGGAATTGCTCTGCCTTTGGCTTGGCAAAAGGGTGAACTTTAATCGGCCCTTGCTTATCCCGGATCCGGCCGTTACCATAATTCGGTGCGCTTCCGGTCAATAATTTAATAAAGTTAAGCCTAAAATTATTGAAAAACAAGGAATTTTCGGTTCCTGCTCCGGTCCGGTTCACCATTTATGTGAACCTTAACCGGCCTTTATCCAAAACGGTTCCGGTTACCTCGGTTCCGGTTTTCGTGGCGGTTCATGGCGGTTCCGACTTTTCCGATCCGGTTTTCCTGTTCCGGCTCGATTCCTGGGTCCGGTTTGGCCATCCCTACCCCATGGCCCACCTCCACTCTGTTGTGTTCGTATTGGAGTATGATTCATCCCATACCAGGATCACAATTTTAATTACAATGGTGGAGAGTAGGAAAATCAAGAATCAAACTGATATGTCCGAAGAAAATTTCCTTTCAGCAAATGATCAAAACTAGACAAAAAAAAAAAAAAAATTAATTATAGTTTTGCCATTAGACTACTGATATGTTAGCTGCATTGCTTTAACACCTGTTAGATATTGCCTCCTAGACCAGAATAATTACTAAGTAGAAGCCCATCTTAAAGCTTTTGCAGTTTAGCATAATATGCCATGCCTTTTGACTGAGTGAATGCAGTTTTGGGAGGCAGGAGCCTGCTTTGAATATGTATCATTAACATATAATGATGACAACTCCTGCAAGGCGGGGAGCGCTTGGTGCACTGGGGTTTGCCCTTTTTTACTGTGATCAGAGCAGCTAAACTCCAAATTCCAGCATTTTGAACATGCTCTCAAGATTTCCGTATCAAAATTTTGACAAGGAACAGGTGAAATTCCTTATTTATATAGAAATGCGTCATGTTACTTCACGTAATTGGTTGAAGCGGCTTCACAAGCTATTTTTCATTTTTCTTAAATCTGATGTATTTCAACTATTTAGTTTCCCTTGATTTTGGTATGTTGTCTCAGAAGCTTGAGTTCATGAGCAAAGATGATATCAAAGAGGAATCAGAAGCTCTTTGTGAAATGGCCTTTAGGGAGCCTGAACAAAGCAGGGAGAAGATTTATCCAACTTGAACCATAAATCTCCTGTTGCCCAATATCACTTGAATTGATGAAAGATCCAATTGTTATGTGCACGGGACAGGTAAATGCATATATTTGTACTCCTTCCGGGGATATATAGTGAGTATGAAAAGTAAAATATGAGAGAGAATGAGTGGGATAAATAATAAGGGGATTGTTGTTGTGATTATAACAAGTGAGTCCCATTAAATATAAAAATAATATAAACTTGCCATTTTGGGATGTTATAAGTCGAATGAACGGACATCCAAAATGTCCACAAATTGTTTCTAAGTCGGATGGGACGGAGGGAGTAATTGTTTAATATCCAAAAATGATAAATAAAAAACTGTTAGGAAGCCAAAATAGCTGTCAAGTTTTTAGAAGATATGCATCATCTGCATGCACGGAACTTTCAAGCAATCAGAAAATTCAGCTTGAATAATGTGCAGGCGGCGGCCACTGAGATTAGGAGTTTAATCCTTAATTCATTTTCCTTAGCTAGAAATCTCTTAATGGCATCTTCCGTTTTGCAGACTTATGAAGGAGATTCTATAAAGAAATGGATTGAAGCAGGACATGGAACTTGTCCGAAGACTCAGCAGACTCTTCATAGCAATGCTACACTCACTCCAAGCTATGCTTTATACCTCTGGCTGAGCCTGAGCAGATTGAAACCCTGTTCAGCAAGCTTAAATCCAGCAACGTTGAGGACCAGCGAACTGCTGCAGGTCACAACTGTTTTGTCATATTTTCTTAATATCAACTGATGTTGTACTACGGTACTTCCCATTTTGCATAATTTGAAAACTAAAGTCAAGTATGTTGTATGGGTTGGTAATTTTTCCAATGAAAATGTTTTTGCCCCCCTTTCAGTTTTTTTTTTTTTTGGCTCCGCCGTCTTGCAGTAATTTCACTTTCAGGCCAAACGAGTTTTATTCGTTCTTAGGCAGGTGAAGTGCATCTTTTAGCAAAAAACAATAGCGAGAACCGGATTTTTATTGCAGAGGCTGGTGCTATCCCTTTACTTGTCAACAGATGCCCTTACACAAGAACACGTACGCTGTCACCACTCTTCTCAATCTCTCTATTTGTGAGGTTAACAAAACAAGTATTATATCTTCTGAGGCTGTTCCTGGAATTCTTCACGTATTAAAGAATGATAGTGTAATGGCTCCTCTGTTTGACTTGGTGGAAAATGGATGCACAGCTGCTTCAACTCATAGGAAATTATGAACATCTTCGCAACATTAATGAGCTGCGATCGGCTATGATCTGTCAGAGGGTCAAAGTCAAAGTCAAACTCAGCCATTTCGGATATCAAATGTTGCTTCTAGCTGAGGTACCCTACTTGGTTATTACTTTGTCCCCGTGGAGTACTATATAGATTTGGACATAACTAGTGCCTGACACTTTCTATGAGTATGTATGCATAAAATTGCACTTTCCTTTTTTGGACGGGTTAATAATCTACTGTACTCCCTCCATTTCAACGTAAGCTTTTCATTTTTTTTTTAGCGCAAATTAAGAAAATAGGTGAGAAGAAAAAATGTTGTGAGTGTAATTTGAAAATAGGAGAGAGAATGAGTGGAGGGAATAATAAATTATAATGGTGTTGTGAGTATTAAAATAATGTAGAAGAGAGAATGAGTGGAGGAAATAGTAAGGATTTTTTGCCAAAAAGAAAAGTGGAAGGCTTTTAACGGCGGGGCGAGCCGGGGGAGCATGGGGGCACTTGCCCCCAACGACGGAAATGCGGTGGAATTTTTTTTTTGCCCTCCCCCATATTTTTGTTATATATAATTAACTTCAAGATTAACACCAGTTAGTGGTGCGGTTCAGCGGTAGAAGAGGTGAAGTTAAAGCCTTTGGTGTTTCCTTTCAAATCCATGTTCGGGCCCTGCTACCTACATTTTCAATTAATTTTATTTGTCCTCCATCTTTGCTATTCTCTCTCTCTCTCTCCATTTCTTTCTCTTAACAGTTTTGTTTTTCTCTTTCTCCTAATTTCCTCACATTTTTTCAATCTTATTAATTAGTTAGGCTTTTCCCATTTTTTTTTGTTTTTGGTCTTTCTTCCTGTTATCCCAAGTTTAATTAGCAAATTTGAATTTCTTTTTTGTACGAGTAATATATTTTAATAAATTGTTTGCGTTAAATACTTCAACATTATTTCAATCGTTCTTTGAATTACTTACTTTTATCATTTTTGTTAACTTTCTTAATTCTTTACATTTTTAACTAAAATACATTGTATTTCATGGACCCGACCCATTTTTTACTTGTCCGACCTGAATTTTTTTTTTCGGGGACGCTGCACCCGAACCCCCCGTGTAATCTTGCCCCCCCCCCCTCGGGCAAATCCTGGCTCCGCCCTTATTTAACGGGACACTCAAAATGGCAAAATGGAAAACTTCTACTGAAATGGAGGGAGTATAAAAAACATAATAGTGGTTGACTTTGATTTTCTTGCCAAAATTAGTTGACTTTTCGCAAAAAATGGTGATTATTCTAGAAATATTGAGTACTCCCTCCGTCCCGGTTCACTTGGCACCAACTTTTTGGGTGTAGGAATTAAGGAAAAGTGATGTAAGAAAGAGAAAAAGTTAAATGTTGTGAGTATGAAGAATTAAATAGGAGAGAGAATGAGTGGGAGGAATAGTTAGGAGAGAGAATGTTGTGAGTGTAAAAGTGAAGTAGGAGAGAGAATGAGTGGAAGGAATAGTGAATATTCTTTTCCATTTTGGGCAGTGCCAAGTGAAGTGGAACGACCCAAAATGGAAATTAGTGCCAAGTGAAGTGGGACGGAGGGAGTATTCATTTTAATACTATTGCAAGACTATGAATTTTGGACTAGAATTTGAACTATTGTAGCATCAAATAAGGATTTTTTTTTCTCAAATTATTCTATCTTAAAAATTTTAATCCCAAAATAACTCTTTAATTTTCAATTATCTCTGATAACATAAATAAAGTTACTCGCAATTCTAACAAATTTTCTCAAAAAAATATTAAATTTTAATTACTAACAATACTTCACTCTTTAATTTCACTCAAATTTACAATTGTACATTCATTTATTAAAGACGGAAGAACTATTTACTTAAAGCTATATTAATGGTAAATAATCAATGGGCAATGGGCAATGATGTATATAAAGATTTTTTTGCGAAATTCATAAAATTCATTAAGTTGTTATTAGTTACTCCTTCCTTCAAAATTCAAAATGATTGTTCAAAACTTAATTTGTTTTTTCTCAGGAGTAAATTTTTAAAAAAAATTGAACATTCATTTTGAATAATGGTGTTACTTTATATTTTTATTTTAAAGTAATTAATTTTTATTCATGATCTATACAACTGTACAACGCACATGTGAAATACTATACGAGCACATATATACTCCATCCGTCCCACCAAAATTGATAGTCGTCCCAATCAAATTGATACTTCTCGAAAATGGAAGGGAATCTTTACTATTTACCCCACTCATTCTTTCTCCTATTTCACTTTTACACTCACAACATCCTCTCTCCTAACTATTCCTCCCACTCATTCTCTCTCCTATTTAATTCTTCATACTCACAACATTTTCTTTCACTTTTTCTCTCTTTTACTTTTCCTTAATCCGCGTGCCCAGAAATTTGATATCAGTTTTGGTGGGACGGAGGAAGTATATAATAGTACATGCCGTGTCGAGGACGAGGACACGGGTGTTTTTTTTTTTTAATTTTTTTAAATTAAATTTTTTTAAGGGCAAAATGGAAAAGAGACAAATGTATAAGGGCAAAATGGAAAATTTCCCGCTTGGCACTATTCACTCTACTGTAGCAAACACAGGCCTCATTTATACTATAGATATTAGGATTATAGCTGCCTAAATCATTTGTAAAACTCCACATAAACCATTGGGAACATTGTTTGGCGTTTAGATGAAATTTTGTTTGGCCCTTATTTTATTTTTTTCGTTATCGACGGTTTTCATTTTGGTGTCACTTTCTCTTCTATCGGTTCCACTATTTTTCTTTCCATTTTATTCGATCGTTTTAAAGCCACATAAGAAATATCGTTGCGTCCTGATTTCTTTTCTTTTACTTTTCTGCTTCGATGATTGGAGAACGCATTTGAGGAAATGAATCAGAGCCTCATACTTGGATCTCATTCTGGAATCAATTACAATCAAGCTTTTGTATATATAGGATATGTCTCTTTTTTATCTTTCTAATCTTTTAGCAAGATTGTCGGCCTCCTAAATAATTGGCCTTATATCAAAGGGGGTCAATCGGCCTAATCAATGACATAAGTTATCATAGTAAATGTCACTAGTAGGACGTTAAAGAAATAGAGCTTATCTCAATCATCATTTCGGGAAAGAAGTTTTTTTGTCACTCGGTACTTTTTTCTCTTTTCGTCTCAGTTGTAAGTTCAAAAAATGAGTGGGTTCAAGATTTAAGGAAATACTCTAATAAAAAAGACGATGTGTTGTGAGTGCAATCGTTGGGTAGGAGAGGGAAAGTGAGCTAGAGACTAGTTAATGGATAATTGTTGTAAATATGACATGTGGAACCATAAATAAAGAACTAATAAGAACTTTCAATTTTGAGATTTGGACTTTCGAATGTGACAATATAATACACATACTAGGATTATAATCAAAACTATTTAGTGTAGTGGTCTTGGAACTGCTCCTGCGAGCAGTTCCAACCTCTCCATGCCCTTCTTAATTACTTCCTTGATGGTCGAGATTCGTTTGGCAATTGTAGGCTCTACCATATTCGAAATTCATCGTTCTTTTAAGCATCAAAGTATGACGACATGACACGAGGAAATTGACACCGCACGCAAAAGCTCGCCGGAGTGAAACTCTGCATGAGTGGTGCCAAATTCCTATTTAGGGCTTGTTTTTATCAACGTAAACATCCCCTTCCCAAAAAAGACTGTACTACTCCCTCCGTTTCATTAAGATGGTCTCATTTTTCATTTTTTGTTTGTTCTAAAACTAAAGTCTGATTTTTAAATTTCAACTGTTTAAATAAGTAAAATTTTGAAACAAGTTTCCAATTTTTTTAAAGAAAGGGCGGGGGTAAGACTATTTTATTTTTTATTTTTTTATGTTCCTCAGTAATGGAAACAAAAATATATCATTAAATTGATTAAAAAGTCAAATTAAAATATTTTTATGGGACAAATGGTGTATTTGAGGAGTCAAACTTTTTATATACGGTGGAAGAATTACCTTGTTGTAGACTAATTTTGGTTCATGCAATTAACTCATAATTGATACTCCATCCGTGAATTTTTTCCCAAAATAACGTTATTTTAAAAAAAATTTCCCAAAATGACACTGTTTTAAAAATATTTCCCAAAATAGCCTAGTTTTGTAAAAACGCGGTTGGCAACTGCGTTTTTAAAGTTGAATTCACGATTGCCAAGCTGCGTTTTAAAAAATTAGAAAAATTATAAACCCGCGGTTGCCAATGCAAATTCATTAATGAAAGCATGGTTGTCAATCGCGAATTCTAAAAACTAGGCTATTACGGAAAATACTTTTAAAACAATGTCATTTTGGGAAAAACTTTGAAATAACGTCATTTTGGGAAAAACTTCCTCCATCCGTCCCATTTTATGGTTATCTTTTTAATCTATTTCATTTTAAGATTTTTAGTTTGTTTTATTTCTAAAATGATGAAATTCAATTGTTACATTCACAATAACAACCCACTTACTATTTACTTTACTGAAGTATCAATGATGATGCCAAAATCGTCAAAACAGCCCAAATCCAAGCGATGATTGCTCCGGTGATTGCAATGCCTGAAAATAAGAGAAAACACGTAAACTAAGCCGGGGCGGATCCGGCTAAAGGACCTCCGGCGTGAGAGTAAGTTCACGGTTTGTATAAGAGAAAACAAATGGACAGAGTTTTTCCAATGTAAAAAGTCACGTACCTAATAATGAGCCATGGGGCTTGTATTTATAGGGATGGATTGATAGAATCCATGTTGAAATTAACTTGTAAAGAGATAAGATGTAATCCTAAGAGAATTACATCATTTAAGGAGTCATTGTTTGACTTGGATTGGTGTAGTTGATTACAATCAGGATTGAATCATGAATGTGTAATCCTTGTTGTATAAGGACTGTATGTCTTGCTAGCTTAGGAGCGCCGAGGAACACGAGTGTTTTACCTCGGCCTTAGCAAATAGACCGAGGTAAATGATTACGTTTCCTCGTCATTTGTAGATTGGGTACAGTACGGAGATATGCGAGGTAAATGATTTTGTTTCCTCGTCATGATGGTGAAATGCCGAGGTAAGAACTTTTCTTTCCTCGTCACTTCTTAACGGCCCAAGCATGTTGACTGAAATTTGAGATAAACGTTCCTCGTCATACAAGGAAGACCTTACTCGGCCACGATACTTGGTTATTTAGATAATATTCTGGCCCAATTCAATTAGGCCCGGCTTGAGCAAACCCATATTTGTATCTCGGTTTATCTTTGTTCGGTGGCCCCAGACTTTCTAGCTCGGATTAGGACGAGTAGAAAGTCATCTCGTACTCGTCATATGGAATTCGAACGGGTTTGACACGTGTCCTCGGCGTCGCTTCATATAGCGACGGTTGCCATTGCAGGGCCCCGGTCTTGTCACGCCTCGAAAGCCGTCAATTTGCATTTAATTCTTGGGGCGCCGGACAGGAATGTTAACTTTACCCATGGGTTTAACCCGATTGAGGGGTATAAAAAGCTAAATTCTTCTCATTTTACTCTTTACAAACCCCAAATATTTGAGAGCGAGTGCGAGTTCGGGCGACAATCATTCGGTGACCTTGATCTTGTTCGAACCCGGTTTCGGCGAGCTAGCTTTACATTTGTGATTTCGTCAATCTCGTCAAACTCGGGTATGAAACTTCTCCCCTTTTGTGCATTTTGAATCTGATTTCCATCTTCTTAGGGTTTGTTGGGAAGAATCTTGAACACACACCGAAACAGTGCAAAGCCACCGTTGTTAAAGAATGAAGCTTTTCTTCATCAATTCAAAAAACTTTAAACCTTTGATTTTCATTGTATTTTATATGGACTTTCTTGAATATTGAATGAACTCCCCTTTCATTTTGATTCCCCTTAGAAATGGCTCGTTCTTGGGACCATTCTCCCGATTCCGTTATGGATATCATCTTGGAAATACGAGGGTCTATCGTAGAGAGAGAGGTCCATGGTTGATGCTCGCTCTGGATGATGTAAGCAAGCGGTTGAGAGGTTATGGTCGAACTCGTCTATTCCTCCAATACCACGATTCCACAAGAATAGATAAGATTGAGTCTGGTTCACTGAACATTATAGTTTTTGAGGATAGAGGCTGAGATGATGGAGCACGTCGAGTACATTCTACCCGGCCTACGATCGCGAAATGCGTGAGCGCTGAGAGGTACGGCTCCCTCCTCGGCCTTATTAAATGACGAGGAGGGAATCTCCCTTCCGTCCTAAATCAGCCGTGGACGAGGTTACTAACTTTGTCTCCTCGTCTTTATGCGGATATGACGGGAAGAGGTGGAGAACCCTCCTCGTCTACTCAAATAGTGACGCTTTCATGGATGAAGCACAAGCCGATGGCCGTTTGGCCCGAAGAAGAGGAGGCCGAGGACGAGGAGGCCAAGGTTTAGGACAAAGACAAGAGAGGACCCCAGAGCGGGGATCCCATGTTGGAAAAAGCTGTACTCCAAATACGGGGTAAACAAAGGTGAGTACGGGCTAACTTATATGGGCCGTATGGAGCTTAAGACGAAGAAGGAAGAGGGCGACTTTTATTATAACCAAGACTTTGTCCATTTCTACTTCAAACGGTTTCAACGGGGACTTCGTCTTCCACTTGGATCCCTTTCATGTGAGTTTTTGGACGATGTGAGGGCGGTGCCGGCCATCTTAGGAGCTAATGGTACCGGGTTCTTGTCGGCTTCATTGTCCTCTGCCGTAGCTTAGGGTGCGAGCCAACCATGGGAGCTTTTAGCTATTTCTACAATGTTCAATTTGTCGAGGAGAGTTGGCTCCTCGTCATTAAGAGCGCATCCAAAAAGCCGAAGGCTGCTCCTCACACATGTCTAGCAAAGTTGCTTGTTTGGGATAATCATGTTATAAGGGTTGAGAGCTACGAGGATGGGAGTTCCGGTCTCCTTGTAGGGGTCCAACTTCTTCCTTCCCGTCCAACAATATGAATGGACGAGGACTTGATCAAACGCCTAGAAGAATTTGCCGAGGTGGGGGTCCTTGATTGGTCGGTGATTGAGTCCTCGGACCATTATTATATACGAGGCGGGTTTGATGCCGGGAAGAAGGATGGGGTATCTCCCCTTGTCACCGTAAAGAGGGAGACAGCTGCAATGGCTGGGCAATTCACCCCGGCTGGTATTCCATGAGGATTGCACTAGGTGCAAGGCCCGAACGTCCGGGACCGATGTGCGGAGATGAGATAGACATAGTTGGATGTAACTATTTAACTCTTGGTACTTAGTTATTTTTGGATGTTTCTTCTTACTGCTCGTACTTAATCGAGTTTTCCTTGTCTTTTCGGTCTTAACACCAGGAAGAAGCGGCTATAGCCATGGAGTGGTGGTGAGGAGGAAGAGGAGGAGGCAAAGCAAGAAGTGCGGTTTTGGTGGAAAGGAGAGAGGAGACTAATGCCCGTAACACGGTGCTCAATGTTCGGGCGACCAACCCCTTCCCCTTAAATTACATGGGGAGGTAAATGCCGAGGAAGCGGCGGCGATGAACAAACCAACCCATCAGCTGTAGAGGGGCATAGCCTCCATGTTGATCTTGGGAAGAGGTAGGAGCCGAGGAAGCGGCCTCGTCCAAAGGAGATCGGGGCTCAGAGAACCCCACTGTCGGCGCCGAGGAGCCTGCAGCTAAACGGGCAAGTGTCAGTGGGGCCCCCAATGTTGAGGCTTCCCCTCCCTTAACCATTCAAAATATAAAGACCGTTGAGGAGGCCGACGAGCTGGCCAAGAGCATGTCCATCAATGTTCCCCGTCTTAAGGGACTTCCTCTGTTGGCTAGGGAGGGACCCTTAGTAAGATTGGACTGAGCTCCCATTCAGAGGGCTATAGACGAGGATGCCTACGAGGCATTTTGTAAGGAGGCTCCCAACGAGGATACCTTGCTCTGCCACAAGGGACTCTTAATCGCTGAGGTAAATGTTGATCCTTTTCTTGGTTATTGCCCTTGATATTTGTTTGCCTTTCTAATGACGATTTCTCTTTCAGTTGGCTTCTGTCAAGGCGTATGAAAATGTTCTAGCCAAGAAGAAGACTAGGCGCCTGAATGAGGCTAAGGCCGCCCAAGCGAAGAGTGAAAAAGACAAGGCTTCCTTGGCTAAGCTTTTAGAGGCCAAGGATGCTGAGCTTGCGGCGGCCAAGGCCAAGGTTGAGGCTGAGGTGAAGAGGGCCGAGGACGAGAGGATCAAAGCCGAGGAGCATCTCCGGCTGAAAAATGAAGAGCTTGCTACGGCAAGGAAAGAAATGGCCGAGGTCCAAACTAGGGCCGAGGAGGCTGAGGCCCGGTGCCGAGGGTTGGTAGCTACCCTCCCGGCTAGGGAGGAGGAGGCCGTTGCTCGGTTCAAGGAGAGCTCGGCTTTCAAGGAATTGATGATGGCGGCTCGGCCTTGGAGAGAGCGCGTGGACGAGCAGACGGCCACTATGTTTGAAGATGGCTATCTTCATTTGGCCCGGAGCATCTTGGCTGATCCTTCCACCGGTTTGGACATCAATAAGGTTGCCCAGCTTATTTGCAGGGACCAATATGCCGAGGAAGTCAGGGCTCTCCACCACTGGGTCCCCCTTTTAAGAAAGCAACTTGGAGATAATTCTTTGCTAAGGATGCTCAAGCTTGCGAGGGAAGTGTGGAGGCCGGCCTCTGTTGTCCGGCAATATAAAAGACACAGGTGGAGGCGATCCGGGATCTTTGAAGAGCCCGAGGCCATGGAAGCCGAGGTGGAAGGAGGGGCCGAGGAAACTAATGCCCTCACTGAACAAACGGTCCTTCCTCCCCCCGGCACTATCACTGAAGACTGGCTGGACAAGCCTTTTGATGATGTGCATCAGTCTTAGGATAGCTTCTTTTCTTTATTTTTTGTAATAGATGGTAGGACTTGTAATTTTTTTTTTTGAATATCAATGAAAATCCTTTTGTCATGATTCATGTTATTTCCATAGCTTGCTCATATTTTTGTATGCTAGGCCGAGGCACTAGACTTTAAGAAGTTGGGATCCAAGGAAGGTTCCTTGCTCCCCGAATGTTGGAGCAAAGTGGTTAGGTGAGGAAATACTCCTCGGCTTTAACTATGCCCTCCAGTTATTTAGGCCGAGGAAGGTTTCCTTGGCTGTAAAGTGTTGTAATCCTGAATCAAAGTGGACTCATGGTAGGAGGTTTGTTAAGCCATTAGGCCGAGGAAAGTCCTCGGTCTGGGCTGTTAGTCTCCTAAGTCAAGGTGGACCCTTGACTGGAAGTGTTGTAAGCCATCAGGCCAAGGAGGTTCCTTGGTCTTGGTTGTTGGTATCCTGAGTCAAGGTGGACCCTTGACAGGATGTGTTGTAAGCCATCAGGCCAAGGAGGTCCCTTGGTCTTGGGCATTTGGTATCTGAGTCAAGGTGGACCCTTGGCGGGGATGTGTTGTAAGCCATCGAGGCCAAGGAGGTCCCTTGGTCTTGGGTTTGGTATCCTAAGTCAAGGTGGACTCTTGACGGGATGTGTTGTAAGCCATCGAGGCCAAGGAGGTCCCTTGGTCTTGGGCATTTGGTATCTAAGTCAAGGTGGACCCTTGACGGGATGTGTTGTAAGCCGTCGAGGCCAAGGAGGTCCCTTGGTCTTGGGCATTTGGTATCTGAGTCAAGGTGGACCCTTGACGGGGATGTGTTGTAAGCCATCGGGCCAAGGAGGTCCCTTGGTCTTGGGCATTTGGTATCTGAGTCAAGGTGGACCCTTGACGGGATGTGTTGTAAGCCATCGAGGCGAGGAGGTCCCTTGGTTCTTGGGTTTGTTGGTATCTGAGTCAAGGTGGACCCTTGACGGGATGTGTTGTAAGCCATCGGGCCAAGGAGGTCCCTTGGTCTTGGGCATTTGGTATCTGAGTCAAGGTGGACCCTTGACGGGATGTGTTGTAAGCCATCGGGCCAAGGAGGTCCCTTGGTCTTGGCATTTGGTATCTGAGTCAAGGTGGACCCGACGGGATGTCTTTGTAAGCCATCTATCTGAGTCAAGGTGGACCCTTGACGGGATGTGTTGTACGAAGAGTCGGGGATGCGGTCCTCATCTTACGGTGTACGTATGAAGAGTTGATAGTTGCTTTGCATCTTTGGAAGAGCGCTTTCATAAAGCGAAATGCGATTACAACTAAGCTGCAATCCTATCAACTAATCAAAACTAAAAGACGGGAAATAAGAAACTAATCTCTTGTAAAATAAACTAGACTAGTGATAGTATTTTCTAAGGTTGTCGGAGTGCCGGGGATGCTTGAGGTCCTTCCCCTCCTTGGTCTTTAATCTGTAGGTCCCTTCTCGAATGACTTGAGTGATGATATAAGGACCTTCCCAATTTGGGGAGAGCTTGTTACATTACGCCTTTCGTCCGGTAGCTTCAATTTTTACGAGTACCCAATCGCCTACTTGGAATACTCTTACGATGACCCTCTTATCATGATACGCCTTGGTCCTTTGTTTATAGTTAACCATCCTCATACGTGCGGCTAGTCGTTTCTCATCTATCGGAGTCCGGGTCAAGGAGCCTATTGAACTTGTTGACTTGCTCATCGTAATGGGAATTTCTCACCGTAGGGATGGCCATCTCTGCTGGTGCCGTAGCCTCGGAACCGAAGGTTAGTGCGAATGGGGTTTCCCCGGTTGGCCCCGGGTGGTTGTGCGAACGACCCGTAAGGCTAGGGAAAGTTCGTCCAACCATCTACCCTCGCGTCCTTCAAGGTTCTTGGTGAGGGCGGTTAGGACCGGTTTGTTTCTTTATACGCTTGGCCATTGCCTTGTGGTGCACGCTTCTTGAAGATTTTGCATGGCGGACTTTTACTCTTCCCAACTCTGTAGTGAATCTTTGTGGAGAATTGCGAGTCCATGATCGAGACAATTGTATGTGGAAGGCCGAATACGCACCGGATGTTGTCATGGACAAAGTTGATCGCGTTCTCTTCCGTTATCTTGGCTAATGCCTTGGCTTCTATCCACTTGGAGAAGTAATCAACGGCTACTATCACGTACTTGCAATTACCGGGCGGGAGGAAGGGTCCGATGATATCGATCCCCACATATCAAACGGCCACGTAGGTATTACAAGTGTTTGCTCAGCTAGGTAGTCTAGGAATGTCGAGAGAATCTTTGGCACTTGTCACATTTTTCGAACATAGGCGTGCGCGTCTTCCCTCGGGTTTGACGATGGTACCACTAGTGATATGATTTTGTCGGCTAAGGTTACGGCCCCAGGGTGTCGCCGCAAACACCTTCATGTACTTACGCCAAGAGGTTCTCAATTTCCTTGGGATAGACACACCTTAGCGGGGGCTTTGTGAAAGATCTTCGGTAGAGGACTCCATTCAATCACCCACGAACCTTGGGGACCTCTTTTTGATAAGCTTAGCTCGAGCATCATCTTACGGTAGTTTTTCCTTCTCGATGTATTCAATGTAGTCATCGATCCAACATCTATCTTCTCCATCTAGGAGCATGATTTGTAGTCTTTCGTACGCGGGTTCCTCGGCATAAACCACATAAGGGTGGTCTTAGAGACATCCATGGTAGCCAATTTGGAAAGAACGTCTGCGACTTGGTTATCTTCCTGCCAATTTGTTTGAGCTCGAAAAATTCCATCTTCTGCGTCATATCTAGGACCGGTCTCTATACTTGGCAAGGGTGGGGTCTTGGGTATTATACTCTCCCTTTACTTGTTTGACAACGAGTTGGGAGTCGCAGAAGGCCGCCGCCTAGTCGCTCCGTAGAAGGAGGCTAATTGAATGCCAAATATTAGAGCTTCATATTTCGCTTGATTATTGGAGCGAGGGGAACTTGAAGCGGATGGCGTCTTGCGTAGTATATTCTCCTTAGGGCTTGCTAGCACAATTCCGGCTCCGCTTGTCCTTGGTGGCTGATCCGTCAGTATACGAGGATCCAACAGGTTGGATGGGAGTTGAATGGGAGAGTCTTTATCCTCAGTGCGTTTTGCTTCCTAGAGGTGGGGAGATGCTCGCCCATAAAGGCGATCTCGACCATGAAGTCAACCAAAGGCTGTGCCGGGAGGGTCTTCCTTGGTTGGTACGTGATATCGAACTCGGTGAGAGCGATGGACCGGTTAAGGAGACGCCGGAGCCGTCCAACTTATGTAGTATCTTCTTGATGGTTCATTTGTGTACACGGTGATAGGATGTGCGAGAAAAATAAGCACGTAGCTTCCTTGATGCAATGACTAGTGCGTACGCTATCTTCTCCACATTGAAGTATACGCTTTCCACGTCGAGATAGTGCCTTAGAGACATAGTAAACGAGGCTTTTGAATTCCTTCGTCATTTCGAACTAGGGCAGCTGCGACGGCATGATCGGTGGCGGCTAGGAAGACGTACATCATCTCGCGGTAGTCGGACTGCTAGCAAGGGAGGGGAACCCAAGTACTCCTTCAACGGAGGAATGCTTGAGCATTCGGGAGTCCGGAGAAGCTCTTGGTACCCTTGAATACCTTGAAGAAAGGCGGTGACTTTTCGGCGGATTTGGCGATGAATCTTCAGTCTTTGCGATTCTTCCATTAAGTCTTTGAACCTCCTTGATGGTGGTAGGTTCCTTCATGTCAACGAGCGCCTTGATTTTCGGGGTTTGCTTCAATCCCCCTTTGTGATACCATGAAGCCTAGGAACTTTCCGGTACATTACTCCAAACACGCACTTGCTCGGATTTAGCTTCATGTTATTAGCTCGGAGGTTGTGGATTGTCTCTTGCGGAGTCGGGAACGTGGCTGCCTTCCTTGGTCTTTATGACCATGTCATCAATATAAGCTTCCATGTTGCGACCTATTTGGCTTGCAAAAACTCGATTCACCGTTATTTGGTATGTAGCACCCGCGTTCTTGAGCCCAAAAGGCATCATGATATAACGGTAATTACCCCGGTGTTTGGAAGGCCGTCTTCTCAATGTCCTCTTCCGCCATTTTTATACGATGATAGCTGAATAGGCATCTAGGAAAATTTGAGAGTTTGATGTCCGTGATGGAATCAACCAACTTGTCAATTCTAGGAAGAGGATAGGCTGTCCTTGGGGCGAGCTTTGTTTAAATCGGTAAAGTCTATGCACATGCGCCATTTCCCATTTTGCTTCTTCACCATAACTACATTGTGCCAACCAAACGGGGTACTTAACTTCACGAATTATTCCGGCACTAAGTAATTTACGCACTTCTTCTTTTATAGCTTCCTCCTTATCCCTTGCAAAATTCCTCCTTGTCTGGGAGATAGTCTTTGCCAAAGGATCAACTTCAAGGCGGTGGAGAGCTACTTCTTCATTCATCCCCCTCATATCTTCGACTCTCCAAGCGAAGACGTCGAGACTGCTTTTCTAGAGGGAGATGATTTTCTTTCTCTTACGGAGATAGTTGGCCCAGAGCTTGATTTTTGTTCGGGATAGTCGGGATTGATGACTATCTCTTCCGGTTCGTCAGCAGGCTTCATTTCAAGACCGTCACGGAATTCAAGAGACTCGATGATGATCTCTCTAATTCTTCTCCCTTCCTTGTCATTCACGTTGAGGCCTTCTTCCTCCATAAGTTTATCAACATCTGGGAGACTATCCTTCTCTAGGTCGTGGTTGGCCCTCGAGTTCTGGCCGTTGAAGAGAACAGGGTCTTCTTCTGATATGGGCTGAATTATGCCTAGGTCATCTGCAATTTCTTGGACCATAGGGTCTTCCTCGGAGTACGAGATAGGAATATGCCTTGGTCATCTGCAATTTCTTGGACCATAGGCTCTTCCTCCTCACTTGAGGCACTTCACGAATATAGCTCATTACGGAGCTAGTTTCGGTGGTTTTACGAGACTTGGAGATCTTAATATTTTCCTCGGGGTATCTATCTCCACACACCTCTTGGATTTCTTTACGCTCTTCACGACATGTTCCAAGAAGTCCTTGGGGGTGGCCTTACGCATCCAATCCCTCGTTGGTGGGGAAGTGAGGCCACGGCCCAAGTTTGGCTTGACTTGGAATGCCTATGATCGCATGGTAATCACTAGTCAAATCCATGACTACAAAATTGTTGTGGCTTTGGCTAGAAAGGGATGATCACCGAGCTTGAGTTCTAGCTCCACGGTTCCTTTGGCTCCAACTTTGTGATTGGTGAATCCTTCTAGCCTTCCATGGTAGGGTTCCAACATGGTGTCTTTTCAAGCCCGTGTTGGAAGGTTTGAGTATCTGAGGATGTCACGAGAGGCCCCGTGGTGTCAACAAGAAGTCTTTCGGATTCAACGTTGTCTATTCGGCCCTTTATCACGAGGTTGTTCACGAGTTTGCTCGGCTTCCGGCTAACTTCATTAGGAGAGAAACTAATGACCTCTTCCGCTTTATGGATCAGCGGGAACATGATACACTTTGCTCGGCTCGTGGATCTGGTCCCTTAGTTTTACAGTAGACGTTACCTCTTCCTAGTATCACACGCAACTTGGCCACTAGGAGGCCTTCGGTCTTCAATCCTCGCTTTTGTCGTCATCTTCACTTTCCTCTTCCTTCCGCTTCCGCTTGTTATCTTTTTCATAACATAACGGTCTAACTTTCCCTCGTCGACCCATTTTTGGATTATTTTCTTGAGGGCCCAACAACCATCGGTGGTGTGCCCGTTGTCTTTGTGAAAATCACGGTATTTGTTCATGTTACGAGGGAATTTTGGCTTGTCGGTCATTGGTTGAGGTGGAGGAAGGTTGACCAGCTTTGCATGATTTCGAAATGGGCTTAGTAAGAGGAGTGAACTCAAGCTTCTCCGTACTCCTTGTTTTGTTTTCCCTTTGGAACCCTTGCCGTTTCCATTACTATTACGGCGGTTTTCTGTCGCCTCTGTTTACTGTCTTGTCGGCTCCCTCTTCTTTGTTTTATCCTCGGCCATGGAAATGGCATAAGCTACTTTGTATAGTTCGGACTTTGTTTGCGGTTCCCCGGGCGAGAGTTCATAAACGAGGGGACCCGGATTTTAAGCGGAATTGAAACAAACAATAACTTCCACTGTCGGTGAGGCTTTCTTGAGCACAGTCCGCCATTTTTGAACCGATTATAATAGGCGAGGTGGTCTCTCCCTTTCCACTGCTCAATGTTGGCCAAGTCGGCCCGGTCTTATCTTCCTCTTACAGGCGGTAGCAAAGTGGTCCAAGAACATTCTCCTCATGCCTCTCCCGGTAATCGATGCTACCTCTTTTAAGCTCACGGAACCGGGTCGAAGGCATTCGGAGAAGGTGCTCGCGAAAGCTTTACGGAAGCGAGGTCATCGGCGGTGGTAAGGAGATTCATAGTTTGTTCAAAACTCTGCAGCATGGTCTTTTGCATCGGTAGTGCCATTGTATTTTCAAAATTAGGAAGCTTGAGGTGAGGATTAGGTGGAGGCTGCGGTTATCCTCAAAGAGAATGGACGTGTTGCCCGGTCGTAGTCATCGTCATTAAACTTCTTTCCCACTTTCCATGTCATCTAGTCTTTGTTTCAACGGCTCCCATTGCTTGGTTTCCACTCCCTTGTCGCTACTTGAGCGGGTGCTTCGTTGGGAGCTTCGACGGATTTATCCTTGGGGGCGATCATTGACCCTGCGTGCTCCACGTCGTGTCGGTGGTGTCCCGTTTGGAAGGAGCTCTATCACGCCTTAATTCCAGGTCTTGACCGCCAAGTATCATTACATACGGCTCACGGTGTCCTTGGTCTTGCAAATTCTCGATGCCGAGGGACGAGGAGAATCCGGTCGATGAAGTCGAGGAGAATTTGGTCGACGAGATCGAGGTGGCGTGGGACGTTTAGGTGCCATGACAAGACGAGCGGGGAGATAGTCGTCTGTTCAAGGCTGAGTCTCGTTCTCGGGTCCACAGGAGTTTACTTCCTCTTCCCTAGGAGTTAAGTGGCTTCTCAAGTCGACTATTGGAGCTCTCTCGCTTCTTGTTGTGCCGAGGATGAGGAGAATCCACGGGGGTTGGCATTGGTAGGTCCACTGGTCTTGAGGGGAGGAGGTTGTTGCTCATCCTGTCCCTTTTCGAGGGTTGCCCACGAGATGGCCTAATAAATTCAGCCATGGAATGCTCTAGGATCTAATTGCAAGAGAGCAACTGTGTTTCATACATTCTTTGTAATGTCTCCATTTGCTTATGCAACAAAGAGCGTCTGGTCGTGGGTTGACTTCCTCCGGCTTGACCGGCGTCGGCATTCTTTGTTTTCTTCCTTCCCACTTGCTTTCCACGAGCACGAGTGGGACGAGGAAGCTTCGGCGCCTTCTCCTCGGCATTCACGACCCTTGGAACGAAGGGTCGTGGAGAGGGGAGGAGGGGCATCGGCCGAGGTAGAGGAGGAGGAGGAGGCGGTTCCTCGGCTCCTGTGTTCGCCCCATTCACCTGGGTTGGGTCCTCAGCCGTAACACTTGTAAACTGTCCGTCCATTGTGATCCAACAGCAAATTACCAAGTGTAAATTTCCAAAAATCACAATTTCAATAGAACCAAATTTATGGCCAAAATTAGGGCAAATTTTGACCACAAACAAACAATTAATTGTGATTTTTTCAACACAAAAGAATTCAAGCCAAAGGCGGGAATTTGGAATTTTAACGCTAAAAGACGTGTCCAAACGGAATCTGGGCAAAATCCGGTTGAAGTTTGCAAATTCCGGCGGTTTCAAGAACAGAATCTCAATGATCCAAAAATTCCGTTCACAGAAAGAAAAATTTCGGCAAGAAAATTGGCTTTTAGCGAGCGTTTTCCAGGCCAAACAAAGGGTGTTTGAATCGATTTCCCGGCAATGAAACCAATTGATGATGCCAAAATCGTCAAAACAGCCCAAATCCAAGCGATGATTGCTCCGGTGATTGCAAGGCCTGAAAATAAGAGAAAACACGTAAACTAAGCCGGGGCGGATCCGGCTAAAGGCCTCCGGCGTGAGAGTAAGTTCACGGTTTGTATAAGAGAAAACAAATTGGCAGAGTTTTCCCAATGTAAAAAGTCACGTACCTAATAATGAGCCATGGGGCTTGTATTTATAGGGATGGATTGATATAATCCATGTTGAAATTAACTTGTAAAGAGATAAGATGTAATCCTAAGAGAATTACATCTGTTAAGGAGTCATTGTTTGACTTGGATTGGTGTAGTTGATTACAATCAGGATTGAATCATGAATGTGTAATCCTTGTTGTATAAGGACTGTATGTCTTGCTAACCGGAACGCCGAGGAACACAAGTGTTTTACCTCGGCCTTAGCAAATAGACCGAGGTAAATGATTCTGTTTCCTCGTCATTTGTAGATTGGCTGGTACGGAGATATGCCGAGGTAAATGATTTTGTTTCCTCGTCATGATGGTGAAATGCCGAGGTAAGAACTTTTCTTTCCTCGTCACTTGCTGCTTAACGGCCCAAGCATGTTGACCTAAGGCTGAGAAAAACGTTCCTCGTCATACAAGGAAGACCTTACTCGGCCCTGATACTTGGTTATTTAGATAATATTCCTGACCCAATTCAATTATGATTATCTTTTTAATCTATTTCATTTTAAGATTTTTAGTTTGTTTTATTTCTAAAATGATGAAATTCACTTGTTACATTCACAATAACAACCCACTTACTATTTACTTTACTGAAGTATCAATTTTCTCTTATCTGTTTTACTTTTCATGCTATTTTTGTTAGTGTCCGTATATAATATAAAAAACTAAGAAATTTAATTCGCGACATAGGTAGTAAATATCTATTCTAAAGGCACACATAGCCGCATTTGATATGGAAGTGCTTCCTCACGTAAGCACCCATCGTATCATGCAAAAAGGAGCCACATATTTATATATTTATATATTGGTGATAAATACTACCCTCCGTTCATTACAATTTACACAATTGATCAACTGTGTAAATTTTTGACTAATGATTTTATGAATATTTAGATATTTTTTTTTGTAATTTTAAAAATAGTTATTGCTTCACCATTAAAAATACTATCAATAACTTTTTTTAAAATTGCATAGAGATATCTAGACATTCATAAAATTATGATCAAAAATTGATTCAGTTGATCAACGGTGTAATTTGTAGCGAAATAGAGGGGAGTATAGAATATCTATATCAAGCAATGCAATGCATGCATGCACTATTATTATTCTACTTCCAATAATTGATGGATAATCCAAAGTTTGTCGTCAACAAAATGTTTCTTTTCTTTTTCCTTTCCATGAACAACACCATCATCCACTATTTAAAAGGCTAGAAAATCTCAAGATCGCAATACAAAAGTCACTAAATTGTCTTCAGAATTTGCCCACAAATTTCTCATTGACATCAGTTGATTGGTTATTTTGTTGTGTCACCATTTATTTAGTTAGGGGTAAATTATAAAATAGGGAATAAGATTCACGAAATGATATCGGTTTAGTGTCTGACGTCCAAAATTTAGTGAAATAAGAACTGAATTGTCACTTTGTTTGCAAAGTAGGGCTTTTTGACGAATTTCATTAAAAAAATAGTCAAGGCACATGTGACTTGCACATGATTAACGAAATGGGTATTAGTTATTAAGACACATGTGGCTTGCACGTGATTGACAAAATGGGTCCGTGTTTGAAATGGGTATTAGTTTTTAAAGGGTTAAATGCAAATAATTAAACTTAAAATCTAAAAAAATATATAATTTTAAATTTTAAATAATCAAAATTTAAAATAAATTATTTATTAATAAAATTTTCAAAATTAAATAACAAGTAATTACATTAAAATAACACTACAACAAACTTTTAAACTTTTATTATTTAAAATTGAAAATTTTATATTTTTCAACTTTAAGTTTAAGTATTTGCATTTAACCCCTTAATAACTAACACTCATTTCAAAAACTGACCCATTTCGTCAATTACATGCAAGTCACATGTGTATTAACTGATTTTTCTAACGAAATTTGTCAAAAATCTCTATTTTGTAAACAAAGTGACAAATCAGGCACTATTTTGCTAAAATTTGGATATCAGACCCCAAACTGGTATCACTTCATAAATGTTAGGCACAATTTTGTAATTTACCCTTTATTTAGCGATTCTGTAATTCTGATATCAGTGAATGATTGTCATCATTTTTCTAAGCAAATTTTTATAACTTTTTTTGTATCCATTGTATTTGTAGGTGCAAATTAAACAATGCATGCTATTTGATTGGATTCGGGTGTCCATTAGGAGATATCTTGAGATTAATATTGAATGTGAAATAATAATTAAAAAAAAAGAAGGTGAAATGGAACTACTAAATTTGGGTAATTTGGAAGTCACCTTGACTTTCTAAACATCATATTCATGTAAAAGGAAAGCATGCCTTACGGCACAATATCATTCTTATTATTTGTCAATAGGAATTCCAACTCTCAATTTATTCAATAACGACAGGTATATCTCACTTGGCCAATTTCTTTTATTTGATTGCGTAGACTATAAGGAATTTACAAAGCATGAGTTATGACATCAGTGATTGGGATTGATGAGCCCGGATCTATTGGATCGGGCCCGCGCTCGATCTGGTTCAAGGAACCAGTGACGTGGCAGTACCTAGACCGCTGGGGGGGATGACCGCGGACAGATAGGCCCTTGAGGTCAAGACCGTGTCCCTCCCCGCATTAATCCTATCAAAGACCGGAAGGATCCTGACCGCCATACTCATGCCCGCACGACCTATGACCATTGGGTCCGTGCCCGCAGATTGTATGTCCGCAGGGACCCATGCCCGCAGGAGGCATGACCGCTCCATCTGTGCCCGCGTCAAATACCTTTGACCGCGGCTACAATGTTGACCGCGGGCACGTATGCGCTTCCGGTTAATATCGAGAAGCCTTACCGAGCAAGTTAGCTTACCGGCTCGACATGCAAGTTGCTGGCTCCCCATCACGCATTTAATGCGGCTCGATCGAGCGCCTACTATTTCATTTAATGCGCCAAGCCATCTACACGGCTCATGTCCCTTTCACCATTACCCCTCCGACGGTCAATGTTTCCTCCGACGGGCCAATTAGGCTGACACGCGTGTAGGCGGTCAAATACCAAAGTGCCCCCTAGGGCTGACCTCATTGCTTACATCAACAAGCACCGCTACATTGCCTATAAATAAAAGGTCTTTGTCCCCTTGGGCAAGGTAAGTTCCAAATATATTGAGTAAGCCATATTACTCTTAAACCCTACACACACACTCCAAGGTATTCAAAGCCTTATTACTCAGTATTCTTACTCTCACACCTGAGGGCCTGAGTCGGAGTAACATCCAACTTTGACCTTAACGGTGCTTATTTGTGTTGTGATCTAGGTACAAGCAAACCACAAAAATATCCTAGCCAGATATCCTTGAACCGCTCCTGACCCTGAAAAGCTTGGCGTCATCAGTGGTTCCATTGCCGGGAACCTTAGACTTTCATTAGTTTTTCCCTTTTAAAATTTTTGTTTCCAGATACACCTTGTATTCTAAACAACTGATTGTCAAAAGCTCTCCTTTTCAGTCATATTCCTTCTCTTCCAAACATGTCTAGAATATTGCAAAACGCTGATCATTTGACCCTAGAGGAGGATAACCAGGCCTCACCTTCTAATGCCAATAAGGGAAAGGCTACGACCTCTGTTTTTAATTGTATGGGGGCCCGTTCCCAGTCTGCTCATACCCTTTCTCCCGGCCAGATAGCTATACACAAACTGACAGACGAGGCCCGAGCTGAAAAAGCCCAAGCCCTCCAAAATAATAGCCCAAAAACCCCCCAAGCTCCTCTGAAAAATATCGCCTTAAACACTCCACTCTCCCTGAGCAAATCCCGAGAAGGACGAGAAATCCCGGCCTCCAAGGAGAAGCCGGTCGCAGAGGCCATGGCCATCGCCGACGCTCGGTGGAGATGTTTGAGATAGAGGCCAACGGAGGGCTCCGGTTCCCTCGGGGGTCACTAAGGTTCTCCCAACGAGCTCCCCTAAATCGCTTGCCGGTCAAGCTAGGGGGGCAAACCGGAGTTGAACCAACCCTTGAGCCGCGGACTGACACACGCCAAGCGCACGGTGGTGCAAGTGGAAGATAGCGAGGTGGTTGGAGAAGAGGCCCAATCCAATCTACGTGCGAAGTCCAAAGCCAGACCCTTGGCTCCGGCCAAGGAGAAGGCCGTGACTCCACGAGCTAAGAAGCAGAAGGTTGATAGTCGGAACCCTGAGTTTGCGGATTTCATGCAAAAAATGTGGGAAACCCATCAGAAAGCCGCCCAGAAATGTGGCCGCACCATGGACGCTTTCAGCGACAAAATTGCGCGGGCACCTATTCAGAGGGGCAATCCCCCCCAGATGGACACCTATGATGGCTTCAAAAATGCCAAGAGTCATATGGGACGATTTGAGGGGCAAATGGCTCTATTCTCCTCGGAGGAGTCCGTGATGTGCAAAGCCTTGGCTGCGACCTTCACGGGCAAGGCCCTATCCTGGATGCTGGCTCTTAAACCTCGGTCCATCCAATCATTCAACCAGTTCAGGAGCATCTTTCTTAACGCCTTTGCTGGTGCTGGTGTGCCCGCTAGACCAAAGACAGACCTTGTCCGTGTCAAGCAGGCCCCTGGCGAAGCAACAAAAGATTACATCTCTCGGTTCAGAAAGGTGAGCGAGGAGATTGTAAACTTAGAAGGAGGAGACATCAGACTCTGTTTTGAGGGCGGCCTCACCTCCTCTTTCCTCAAGATGAATTTTGCCTCTACCCGCCAAAAATCGTGGAGGAAATGTATGAAAGAGCCTCGGCCATAGCCTCTGCCGAAGAGCCAAACGTGCCCGCTCCCCGAGCCTCCGCAAAGGAGAGAATAAGCCAAGTCCAGGAGACCACCCTGAGCCCGCCCGCACCAATAATCGTGGCAAAACAGAGGTCGTGGGTCGACAAACTCCGGAAGGCAAAAGTAGACGGTACACCGCTTCACCGAGCTCACCGAGCCAAGAGTGGTAATAATGAGAGCCTCAGATTTCCCTCCTCCTCCCCCAATGCTCGAAAACCAAATGAGAGGAGTAGGGCTAAGTTACGTGAGTATCACAACGACCACGGCACCTGCATCGAAGATTGCTTCCAACTAAAGAGAATAATCCAGCGAGAAAATCAATAACGGGGAGCCGACCAGTGGGTTAAAGGGAACAACAACAATGCCCCCAACAATAATAACCAAAGAATGGCACGAAATACACGTGGCCCCGAAAGGAATGAGAGAGATAACTATGATGAGGATTTGGAGGATTATGACATTCATTTCATTGGCGAGGAGCCTCCCTCCAATAAACAACTCTCCCTTCAAATCCGCACTTTGGAGAAAGTTTTTCTGATTCCCCCCATGACTCCAGAAGAAGAGCAGGAAATAGGGTTCAAAAAGAGTGAACTTGCCTCCTCCCTGTTTCACTCTACTCAGCCCATTACCATCCCAATGAAAATAAACCGGGCCAACATACACCGAGTCTTAATTGATACGGGCGCGGCCAGAGACATCCTCTACTACCACACGTTGGTTAGCATGAGGATGACCGAGGCTAACCTGGCTCCTTATGCGGGCATGTTGGAAGACTTCACAAATCACGCAGTTGGGGTAAAGGGGACGATTGTGTTTGAAGTAACTATTGGGGAAAAACCCATGCAGAAGACGGCCAAAATCACTTTCATGGTGGTCGATCTTCCTTCCCAATACAATGCTATTCTAGGCCTAATCGGCCAGCCGAATTGGGAATAGTTGCTTCCGTTCCCCACCAAAGGGTGAAATTTAACACCCCGGGCGGGGTTGCTACCATCAAGAACCAGCCCGGGAGATTCCTACGAGCACTGGAGGAGAAGAGAAAGGCAAATAAAGGCCAGACATCCTGTCCGCAGATAGAGGGCGAGGACAAAACGAAGAAAGGGAAGGCCCTAGCACTTGTGCCACCGCCCATTCCAATTGGCATGCTTTCTTTCCATTCCACTAAGGTGGAGCTCAAGACGAGCAGAAAATCCAAACAGTTGGCCCCTATTGAGGGAGGATACACTACCAGAAACAGGTCATTTAGCGACGGAATTATCAGCGACGGACAGATTCCGTCGCTAAATAGCGGCGGAATATAGGCTTTAGCGTCGGAATATTTTTGGCGTCAAATTTAGCGACGGAATTTAATTCCGCCGCTAAATTCCGCCGCTAAAACGAATATTCCTCGAATATTCGTTTATTTCCGCCGCTAATTTGGCGGTTGATTTACCGACGGAATATTCCGCCGCTAAATCTTTATCAGCGACGGAAATATTCCGCCGGTGAAAATATATCATTTTTTTATTTTTTTATTTATCAGCGTCGGAAATATTCCGACGGTGAAATTAAAATATTTTTTATTTTTCTTTTTGAAATATTACACCGACGGAATATTTCCGACGCTAAATAATTAATTTTTTTTAATTTATTAGCGTCGGAAAAATTTCGACGGTGAAATTAAATGTTTTTTTTTATTAAACACCGACGGAATATTTCCGCCGCTGATAATTTAATATTTTTTTATTTATCAGCGACGGAAATATTCCGTTGCTGATAATAAAATGTAATTTTTGTTTATTTTTAGAAATAATTAACAAAATAACAAACTAAAAAAACATTAAAATATCATAAATATTTATGATATTTTTGAAAAAATAAATAAATCATAAATATTTATTAATTTTAATATTATAATGCCATTATTTTTATTTATATAAAATATGAAAGTTATTTTAAATTACTCTCAAAAAAATAAATATGAGTCAATAAATATTATTTTTGAAAAAATAAATAAATTCTAAACCCTAAACCTAATACCCTATAAAATATACACTATACCCTACACCATATACACTATACTCTATACCCTATACCCTATACTCTATACCCTACACCCTATACCCTATACCCTACACCCTATACCCTACACCCTATACCCTATACCCTATACCATATACCCTATCAATGACAAGGACTGCTGCCCACAATGCAAGGGCGAAAAGGTTGTACAGGAGAAGAAGGTCTTGGAAGTGGTTGTGGAGAAGGGTATGCAAAATGGACAGAAAATTACATTCTCAGGAGAAGCCGATGAAGCTCCTGACACTCTTACTGGAGACATAGTCTTTGTACTACAACAGAAAGAGCACCCAAAGTTCAAGCGAAAGGGTGATGACATATTTGTTGAGCAAGCGTTGACCCTTACTGAGGCATTATGTGGCTTCCAATTTATCTTGACTCATCTAGATAACAGGCAGCTCCTCATCAAATCCCAACCTGGAGAAGTTGTTAAGCCAGATCAATTCAAGGCAATAAATGACGAAGGGATGCCAATGTACCAAAGACCATTCATGAGGGCAAATTATACATCCACTTCCGCCGACTTCCCAGATTCCTTGACTTCCGAACAATGCAAGGCCCTAGAGGGTGTCTTTGCCTCCTAAGCCTTCATCGCAGATGACAGATATGGAGCTTGATGAGTGCGAGGAGACAACCCTTCACGATGTCAACATTGAAGCTTACGATGTAGATGATGACATGCGCGGTGATGGGGGGGCCGAGAGAGTGCGGTGTGCTCAGGCGGTAATGATGTGGGTCTTTGTTTTACGGATATCTTAGTTATGACTTATGAGACAATAATCTCCCGAGTGTTGTCTAATAGTTGATTAGTTCCTAGTTTTGGACTAATTTTTTTGTGTTTTATTTTGGATAAAAATTTAAAATTGTATGCAATTTACCAATTTGGGAATAGCTCTGAGAACCCTTGCAATTCTTATATCCCTAAACCCTAAACCCTAAACCCTAAACCCTAACCACAAACCCTAAATCTAAACCTAAACCCTAAACCCTAAACCCTAACCCTAAACCTAAACCCTAAACCTTAAACCACTAAACCACTCCCTAAACCCTAACCCTAAACCACAACCACAAACCACAAAACACACAAGCCACAAACCACAAACTCCTAAACCCTAAACCACAAACCTAAACCACTAAACCCAAGCCCTAAACCCTAAACCACTAAACCCTAAACCTAAACCACCCCAAACCCTAACCCTAAACCCAAACCCCTAACCCTAAACCCTAACCCTAACCCCAACCCTAAACCACAAACCCCTAAACCCTAAACCACAAACCTAAACCCTAAAAACCCTAAACCTAAACCACAAAACCACTAAACCCTAAACCACCCTAAACCCTAAACCCTAAACCCTAAACCCTAAACCTTAAACCCTAAACCCCTAAACCCTAAACCCTAAACCCTAAACCCTAAACCCTAAACCACATAGTGTATAACATAGTGTATAGGGTATAGTGTATAGTGGTATAGGGTGGTATAAGTATAGGTATATAGTGGTATAGGTATAGGGTATAGTGGTATAAATGTATAGGGTATATTGTATTATAGGGTATAGTGTATAGGGTATAGTGTGGTATAGGGTATATAGGGTATATGGTATAAGGTATAGTAGGTATAGGGTATAGGGTATAGTGGTATAATTATAGAATATAGGGTATAGGGTATAGGGTATATAGGGTATAGGGTATAGGGTATAGGGTATAGGGTATAGGGGTATAGTGTATAGGGTATATGGTATAGGGTATAAGGTATAGGGTATAGGGTATAGGGTATAGGGTATAGGGGTGTAAATGGTTCGGTTTAGCTCGGTTTGGACAAATTTAGGAGCCAAACCGCTAGTATCGGTTTGAAAAAATTCCAAACCGAGCTGAGCTAAAAAAAAATCGAACCGAGCTGAGCTAAATCGGTTTAGCTCGGTTTAGCTCGGTTTGAACCGCGGTTTGAATCAACCAAACAAATTTACAATTACATTTTGTCATAAACATAGATCCCAAAACAAATGCTAAAACATGCACTCACTGTTTCAACTTGAAATTCATCCATTGAATGCAATATATGAACTCAGCATAGGCTTTCTGTTTAAGAGCATAGTTCTGATGTATTGTTTCAACTTTTAAAAAATAATGAGGAACATACTATTGTTGGTTGAGCAAACATACTTATGATGTACAATTTCAACATTTTCAAATACTCCATCCTTTGCTTACTTAGTTGTACCTGTTTGTAACAGTGTAAAATTACTCTGAAAAATATCAGAGTTAAATTTTCTCTCTTAAATATATGAATACTAAATATATGTATGCATTTTATTGTTTGTTCATGTAGTAATCAGACTGTCAAGTCTTCGACTATAGAAAGCAAAAAATTAAAGACGAAAATTAGGATCAAAAATCAAAACTAGCAAAGTACTGACATCCGACAACTTGTCAAGCATACAAGCCTCAAAAAAATAAGAACAAAAATAAGAACAAAAATGCGGGTAGGTTTATGCCTCCATTAGGAGTATGTGCCACAAAAGGCTTGGTAATGATCTAAACTAGCAAAGTACCGAAGAAAACACATAAACCACTAAATGTAAGTTTCGAGTAAAGATACAATTTTAGCACAAAAAAGGGTAGTATCGTCTAAGTTAGGTGTATACAACATACCTCTACTTTTGTTCTCGACGGTGAGAAGGCGACGACGGTGAGAGGCGGCGACGGTGAGAGAGGCGGCGACGGTGAGTGAGGGGGCGACGGTGAGATCTACTTTAGAGAGAGAAGGGGAAGAGAGAGAAGGCGACGGTGAGCGGCGGCGACGGTGAGAGGCGACGACGGTGAGTGAGGCGGCGATGGTGAGATCTACTTTAGAGAGAGAAGGGGAAGAGAGAGAAGGAAAAGAGATATAATGAAAGTTCTCCAAGAGGCAGAAGTAATGTATTAAAGATTTTAGGGTTTTGAAATAAATTAAAGGTAGGGATTAATTTGATTTGGAATGAATGGTTAGGATTATGGTTTATGGTGGTTTGGTTTGACTTCATAGCTCGGTTTCGTAGGTCGGTCTCGTAGCTCGGTCTCGTAGCTCGATTTCGTAGCTCGGTTTCGTAGCTCGGTCTCGTAGCTCGGTTTGAAAGCTAAACGGTTTAGCTCGGCTCGGTTCGGCTCGGCTCGGCACCCTCAAACCGCAAGCTAAACCGAACCGCTCGGTTTGGCATTTTTTCAAACCGAGCTAAACCACTCAAATAAAAAAACCGAGCTAAACCCCACGGTTTAGCTCGGCTCGGTCTCAAACCGCGATTTGAGCTAAACCGCTTACACCCCTAATAGGGTATAGGGTATAGGGTATAGGGTATAGGGTATAGGGTATAGGGTATAGGGTATAGGGTATAGGGTATAGGGTATAGGGTATAGGGTATAGGGTATAGTGTATAGGGTATAGGGTATAGGGTATAGGGTATAGGGTATAGGGTATAGGGTATAGGGTATAGTGTATAGGGTATAGGGTATAGGGTATAGGGTATAGGGTATAGGATATAGGGTATAGGGTATAGGGTATAGGGTATAGGGTATAGTGTATAGGGTATAGTGTATAGGGTATAGGGTATAGGGTATAGGGTATAGGGTATATAGGGTATAGGGTATATAGGGTATAGGGTATAGTGTATAGGGTATAGGGTATATTATATAGGGTATTAGGTTTAGGGTTTAGAATTTATTTATTTTTTCAAAAATAATATTTATTGACTCATATTTATTTTTTTGAGAGTAATTTAAAATAACTTTCATATTTTATATAAATAAAAATAATGGCATTATAAAATTAAAATTAATTAATATTTATGATTTATTTATTTTTTCAAAAATATCATAAATATTTATGATTTATTTATTTTTATATAAATAAAAATAATGATATTTATTAAATTAAAATTAATAAATATTAATGATTTATTTATTTTTTCAAAAATATAATGACTCATATTTATTTTTTTGAGAGTAATTTAAAATAACTTTCATATTTTATATAAATAAAAATAATGGCATTATAAAATTAAAATTAATTAATATTTATGATTTATTTATTTTTTCAAAAATATCATAAATATTTATGATTTATTTATTTTTATATAAATAAAAATAATGATATTTATTAAATTAAAATTAATAAATATTAATGATTTATTTATTTTTTCAAAAATATAATGACCCATATTTATTTTTTTGAGAGTAATTTAAAATAAATTTCATATTTTATATAAATAAAAATAATGGCATTATAAAATTAAAATTAATTAATATTTATGATTTTTTTATTTTTTCAAAAATATCATAAATATTTATGATTTATTTATTTTTATATAAATAAAAATAATGATATTTATTAAATTAAAATTAATAAATATTAATGATTTATTTATTTTTTGAAAAATATAATGACCCATATTTATTTTTTTGAGAGTAATTTAAAATAACTTTCATATTTTATATAAATAAAAATAATGGCATTATAAAATTAAAATTAATAAATATTAATGATTTATTTATTTTTTCAAAAATATAATGAAAACAATTATATTTATTAATAATAGCGGCGGAAATTTCCGTCGCTGAATTTAAAATCAGCGGCGGAAATTTCCGTCGGTGAGAGTGCTATGTCATCGATCCAGGTGAGCGTACGTATAGTTTAGCGTCGGTTTTATCAGCGACGGAATATTCCGCCGCTAAATATTAATTATAGCGTCGGAATTTAATTTCCGCCGCTATAATTAATATTTAGCGGCGGAATATTCCGTCGCTGGGGGAAATTATAAATACTCATTTTATCCCTCAGATACCAATTACGCCACAATATTTCCCTCTCTCTCTTCCCGCTTTCTCACTCTACATTCTGGGCTCTCTGCAACTGCGACCTAGAAGAAGAAGAAGCTCACGCCGCCGCCGTCCGTCCACCTCTCCGCCGTTTCCGTCCGTCTCGAGCTGTCTAGCCGTCGTCTCCGTCCGTCCGCCTCCTTCCACCGTGTTTCTCTCTCTTCTCTGTACTCAACCAGGTATTTCGATTCCCCCTCTTAATCGATTTCTAGATCTTGTGTGTTGGATAAATTTGTTGTTTTCCCGTGAAATTGATTGGTTCCCGTAAAATCCTTCTTTTTTGAGATCCCATTTTGCAATCGTAAAATCCTTCTTTTTTGAATCGAAGTGTGCAACCGTAAGATCCCATTTTCCCGTGAAATTGATTGGGTTTATTTGTCAATTCTGGGCTCTTCTTTGGTACGCGTACGTTAACCGCTAAAGAGTTTGCCGCGGTCGAAACGTATGTTCTTCTTAACTGCGACGAGGTTGGGGAATATATCAAGTAAGTCATTGATGTTATGTTTACGCCTCGTCGATTAAATTATGCATGTTTAATTACCTGCATATGAAATGCCTTGTTTAACCCTATTGCAGAATGTTTGAAGATTTAGCTCAGGATTTATCTCCAGAACTCATCGCAACTAGGACAGAAAGAGAATTTCCAAACTGGCTAAGGAAATATGTAAATATTTCGTTTCATTTAAATTTATTCTATACACTTCTTTAAACATTCAATCTTAAAATTGTATTAAATTGGTTACAATATTGTCTTATAGATAGCTGAACATCCGGGTGATGCCAAAGCTGCGAGGTTAAGACATTTAGCATCATCTCCGTACTTGAACGTTCATTTATACAACGGTTATTTCGTGAATGGCTATGTGTTTCATACCAAAGCTTACGGGGGCTCTAAATTGACGTGGAATAGCGGTGTGAAGCTTATAGGGAATGATTATTATGGCATTCTGAAAGAAGTAGTCGAGGTGGAGTATTTGGGTAGAAACGGTGTTGTCTTGTTCAATTGTGATTGGCGGGATCTTTGTGCGAGGTGTTAAGAAGCACGCCATATTTGACCTCGTCGATGTAAAGGACTCGTCCAGACATAATGGCGACGACGTCTTCATCTTAGCATCTCAAGCACAACAGTATACATGACTCCCTACCCTCGTCCGCGACCCGACGGATGGTGGGCATTTGGATGACCAAGGCTAGGAGCATGATTGACAACCTACCCTCGTCGACAACTACAGAGCCGTCATTAGAAACACCCTATCAAGAGGATGAAATGCCGGTGCCACCTAACATTTCATCGGCTAATCATCCATTAGATGATGTCACTCATATTCCTCAAAATGTTGATGAACCCGAGGAGGATATCTTACCGGTGAATTTGCCAACTCCCGCCTCGTTCGGGTCATCTCGCGCACATTGATATTGATGAATCGGAGGAAGAGGAAGAGGAAGAGGAAGAGGAACCAGAGTTTGATTCATCGTAGTCCGAAGACGAAGATGAAGAACTCGAGTTTTGTAGTAATTCGAGTCCAGTGATGATGATGGGGACGAAGATTAATAATAGTTTAAAGTTTAAAATTGTATTGTGAATGCTTTAGATTATTAGAACTTTAAAGTTTTATATGTATTGTGAATGCTTTAGATTATTAGAACTTTAAAGTTTCATATGTATTGTGAATGCTTTAGATTATTTTTAATATCCGTCGTTTTATATATATTGTGAATGCTTTAGATTATTAGAACTTTAAAGTTTTATATGTATTGTGAATGCTTTATATTATTAATAGTTTAAAGTTTTATATGTATTGTGAATGCTTTAGATTATTAGAACTTTAAAGTTTTAGATGTATTGTGAATATATTGTTTCCTATTGTTAAAGTTGTATATTTTAATATTTTCTTGTAATACGTCTGAGATATGAGTTCTAGTAGAAAGGGCAAGGGTAAGAAGACTAAGCCTATTTACACATTGATTCTTGGGACGCAACCGTCCCGATCCGGTAGCGATGATGTCGACCCTTCACGCGGTAGTACTAGCTCCACCTCACGGGGCCGGTACTCGAGACTCTTGTCGATTACGAGGGGAGGATATTTGTCGGGATATCATCACTTTATGACCGATAAGTAACTCTTCATTAATTTGATATAAGTTGGTTCCTTTTTGCTTTATATATAATTCATTATTTAAGTTAAAATGTTATTGTATAAATATACTTGACAGGTTTGTAGGTGGATACCCCACCACGGGGACTAAGATCGGGCAATACCGGCGATCTCGAAAAATGACCGAGTTTTGGCCCAAGCGGAAAAAATTGCCACAGAGGCAGAAGGACGATGCGTGGGATGAGTTTAAGGTAATGTGTTAATGGTTTTTATTTAAAACTTAAATGTTAGTTTGTTATTAAAATGTTATAATTAATAATGATTATACTCTTTTAGTTTTGTAATGTTATCATTATATGTTGTAGGCTAAATATTATTGGGCGCCGAGACATCGGCGAGGCGACGGCTAGATATGTTTTCGATGAGCGAGGCTCACAAGCTATTTAAGGATTTTATTTGTAACATATTTATCTATCCTTAATTAGTTTAATTAACAATGATTATACTCTTTTAATTTTATAATGTCATCATTATATGTTTACGAGATATTCATATTTTTTATAGGTACCACGAAGAAAAATTATTATACTACTCGGCTCGCGGCGGGAGAACAGCCCTTGTGTCCTACTTTTATGACCGATGAGGTGTTTAGTCAATTTTGCGAATATTGGGGGTCGGATGCGGCGAAGGCTATATCCGAACAGCCAAGGCCAATAGAGCGAGCTCCTCGGGGTCGGCGGCGTTGCATACGGGGACGCTCACGGTCGCCGAGCATCACGACCGCATGGTATGTATGTTAATTTAAATGTAGTAGTGTATGGATGCTTTTAAATAGGTTTATGTACGTATGTTAGCTGGGAGCCATGTTGATGCTATGAAATCCATAGTTTTAGTGTAAATGTAGTGTATGCATTCTTTTAAATCAGTTTAAATGTTGCATTTATACAATTTCAAAGTAATAATCTCGCTTATTTTATTTATAGGAAAGGGAGTATGGTCCGAATATCAGTTTTGTGGATGTTTACGCTAGCACCCATATTCGGAATTCTACAGCGCCCGATCAACCTCCGCAATGGGTTGACGATCGATCTGCTAATGCCTTTGTAAGTAAACTATCATTAAATGACTTGATTTTGAATATGTAAATTTATTTATGTACCTTACATTGTGTATATGATTATAATTGTTTGTTTTATTTTGATAGGCTGCATATCAAGCCGCCGTTGTTCCCGAAGGAACGCCTCCCGGCGAGCCCGTCCCCTTCGTGCCTGATGTTTGGCACGAGGTCACCTCTCAGGGACATCCAAGGAGAGGAGCCCGAGTGTTAGGGATGGGGGATTACGGGCGGCAATGCCCGTCGACGTCGACCGGCCGTCGGCGAAATGTAGCCCAGCCCACGTTTCATGATCCGAGGGTCGACACTCTGGAGGCTGCGTTAGAGGAGGAGAAACGCGAGCGGGCAAAGCTTGCGGATGCTTTGGCAGTTCAGACGCAGATGCAGGAGGAGAACGATCGACGTCATGCAGAGATTCAAAGACAACATGCAGAGACTCAAAGACAATTGACGCTGTTGATGGCTCATCTCGGCCAGGACTCCCAGGGTAATTTCCAGTGTCCCCCAGGTTGATTGCGGATTTTTTTAGACATTTTTGTATTAATTTATACTTGTTTGTAAACATTTGAGACATTTGGTACCCGCGGGAGCCCCTCCCCGCCTCTCCCCCCGCTCCACCCCTCTCCCCCCTCCCCCCTCTCCCCCCTCCCCCTCCCCCCTCCCGAATTGGTACGGTGGTATTTAGTTTTTATTTGGTACGCTGATATTTGAATTTTAGTTTTTATAGTTTTAGTTTTATAAATTGAAATGTTATATCAGGTACAAAAAATTTTGGTTTATTGATATTTTAAATTATTTTTTTTAAATTTATTTCAGAATCGACGGAATTTTCCGTCGCCGAAATTATCTTTGAAATAAAAATTAATTAAATAAATTAATTTCAGCGACGGAATTTCCGCCGCTATAATCATTTAATTTTTATTTAATTTTTGATTTCAACGGCGGAAACTTCCGTCGCTGTAATAAAATTTAAATTAAAATTAAATAACTTCAGCGATGGTAATTTCCGCCGCTGAAATAATTTAATTTTAATTTAAATTTTATTACAGCGACGGAAATTTCCGCCGCTGAAATTAATTTAATTAAATTAATTTTTATTACAGCGACGGAAATTTCCGCCGCTGAAATTAATTTAATTAAATTAATTTTTATTACAGCGACGGAAATTTCCGCCGCTGAAATGAAAATTTAATTAAATTAAATTAATTTAGCAATGAATTTTTCGTCGCTGAAACCATTAATTCACCGGCGGAATTAAATTCCGTCGGTAAAAGAAAAAAATAGCGGCGGAAATTGACCCGTCGGAGCACTGCGACGAGCTGGTAGCGGCGGACCACCGACGGAATTTTTCCGTCGGTGATTTATTTTAGCGACGGAAATTTAATTTTAGCGGCGGAAATTTCCGTCGCTAAATGACCTTTTTCTGGTAGTGATACATTGATCGAGAAATTGAGGGAGAGATTGACCGCGATGTCATATACTCTATGGCAACACTGACCGGAGCTCAGGTCAACCCCCCGACTATTATCATTGACTCCTTGCACAATCGTGAAATCAGCGACCTTCAACCTAACGACGAGCTCGAGGAGGTGGTCATCAACCCCCACTTCCCCGAGCAAACTGTTAAGGTTGGGCTGGAAATTCACTGCGAGGAGAGAAGGATACTCATCGAGTTCCTTAGAGCAAATTGTGATGTGTTCGCTTGGAGTGTGGAGGATATGCAAGGAATCAGCAAGGACGTGATCCTCCATAAAATCAATGATGACCCATCCTTCAAAAACATCCATCAAAAATCAAGGTACTTCTCTCCGGAGAAAGAAATGGCGATCAAAGAAGAGGTGGAAAAATTACTCAAAGCGGGGATAATAAAGGAGATTACCTACCCAAAATGGCTTGCCAATGTGGTTATGGTCAAAAAATCCAACGACAAGTGGAAGATGTGTGTTGATTTCACTGATCTCAACAAGGCATGCCCCAAAGACTGCTTCCCTCTTCCTCGCATAGACAGATTGGTGGATTCTATAGCCGGCCACAGAGTATTGAGCTTCATTGATGCATACTCCGGCTACCATCAGATCCAAATGGCTCCTAAAGATGTCCGCTCCGTTGCTTTTATCGCTGCGGGCAAGACTTATTGCTACAAAATGATGCCCTTCGGGCTAAAAAATGCAGGAGCCACATATCAGCGAATGGTCAATCTGGTCTTCAAAAACCAACTGGGCAGAAACCTTGAGGCCTATATTGACGATATGGTTATAAAGACTAAGGAAAACTCCCACGAGCTCGACGTGGAGGAAACCTTCAAAAACTTGCGCCGCAATAACATGATGCTAAATCCCCTTAAGTGCGCTTTTGGGGTCAAGGCGGGCAAGTTCCTCGGATTCATAGTCAATCAAAGAGGGATAGAGGCTAATCCAGAAAAAATCCAAGCCCTATTGGACATGAAACCTCCTGCTTGCGTGAAGGATGTACAAAAACTCAATGGTCGCATCACCGCACTTGGCTGCTTCATCTCGCGGTCAGCAGAGAGATGCCTCCCCTTCTTCAAAACTCTAAAAGGGGGAAGAAGCGATGAATTTGCATGGAATCAAGAATGCCATCAAGCTTTTGAAGAAGTCAATACATACCTCGGCAAACCCACCTCTATTTCAAAGAGCTATGTCTCTGGGAAGAGCTTTTACATTTTAGCGATTCTTGATACGCGTGGCCGCTTGTTCTTGTAAGGGAGGATAATAACTCCCAAAAACCAGTTTAGTATGTATCTAAGGTGTTGTCCGCCGTAGAAGGGCATTATCTTAATATAGAAAAGTTAGCTTACGCCTTGCTTGTATACGTTCGAAAATTAAGAGCTTACTTTTACGCACACCCTATAACGGTGCGGCGAGGCCCCGCTTAGAAAGGTTTTACACAAATCGTAGTCCTCGGGGAGAATGCTAGCTTGGTCTATCGAGCTCACCGAGTTCCGGATCACCTACTCCCCAAGAAAGACAATCAAAGCGCAGGCCTTAGTAGATTTTGTGGTAGAATCATCATTCGGAATGGCGGACGGCGACACAGGAAAAAGAAAGCGGCGAGAATGCGAAGAAGTCCCAAGTAGCCCGAGCACGTAAATTATACAACCAAGGAACGTCCGGAGGAGGTATGGATTTTATACGTGGACGGCTCTGCGAGCAAGCTAATTAGTGGCGTGGGCATACTTGATCGCACTCGCGGGGAGAAATTTAAGAGGGCCTTAAGGTTCAAGTTCGAGGCATCTAACAATCAGCCGAGTATAAAGCGATTATAGCAGGCATGGAATTGGCAAGAGACTTGGGAGTTCGAATATAGAGATCAATAGTGACTCTCGGCTCATAGTTAATCAAATTAGGGAGTATGATACTATCAACCCGGTACTAACTCGATCTTGCGGCCTTGCAAAAACCCTCATCAAAAATTTCACCTACTATGAGTGAACCAAGTCATGAGAGAGGATAATGTGGAAGCCGACCTCCTCTCGAGAATAACCGATCAGAAATTGAGGAATTAGAAATAGATTGCCGGATTGAGTTCTCGAAAGACCTGCTATAGATCGAATTCGGATAAACAATCTTGAGGATCAAGTAAGGAATTTGGGTAGATGAAATCAAGGATTACATCGAGAAACAGAGACCCTCCCCGAGGATCCAAGAAAGGCTAGAGCCATCGAACGGTGTCCGCGAAATACCTCGTCCTCGAAGGGGTACTTTTTCGACGATCGTTCACCAAGCCTTTCTTTGAGATGTGTCAAAACTCACATGGTCACCAACTTACTCTATGAGGTCCATGAAGGAGTTTGTGGCGGACATCCAGGTGCTCGCACTCTCTCAGACAAAATCAAATTCCAAGGTTTCTTTTGGCCTACGATGAGGAGGGATGCACAAGAGTACGTCAGAAAGTGTGATAAGTGCTAGAGATTTGCGGACATTCCTAGACTACCATCAACAGAGCAGACTTTGGTAGTACCATCGTGGCCGTTTGATACGTGGGGGATAGATCTTATTGGACCATTTCCAACTGCTAGAGGAAGCATTAAGTATGCTGTTGTGGCCGTGGATTATTTTACTAAATGGACAGAAGCCAAGGGCTTAGCTACCATCTCCGAGGATAATACTATCAATTTCGCCCACGACCACATCTATTGCCGATTTGGAGTTCCCCGAGCAATAATTTCAGACAATGGCACTCAGTTCTCTGCAAAGTTCTCCGCGGAGTGTGAGAGAATGAAAGTACAACACCGCAAATCTGCAGTTGCCTATCCTCAAGGAAACGGCCAGGCTGAGGCCGCAAACAAGCTAGTCCTGACCGCCTTAAAAAAAATTTGGAGGGGCGAGGAGGACGATGGTTGGACGAGCTCCAGACCGCATTATGGGTTGTCCGCACAACTATAAGAAATTCTACAGGAGAAACTCCTTTCTCGCTCACGTATGGGTCAGAGGCAATGGCTCCAGTTGAGGTTGCCCTACCCTCGTACAGAGTCACATACTTCGACGAGTCTCAAAACGAGACAAACAGAAGGTGTGACCTGGACGATCTCGAAGGAAAGAGAATGCGGGCATATGAAAAAATGGTGAACTACAAGCAGAAAGCGAAGAAGCACCACGATAAAAGGGTGAATAAGAGGAGTTTTTCAGTGGGAGATTGGGTACTTAGAAGCGTAGAGGTCCAAGGGGCCCAACCTGGTTTCAATAAACTGTCCCCGAAATGGGAGGGACCATATGAGGTTACCAAAATTGTCAAGGAGGGTACCTACATATTGCGACCAAAAGAAGGAGAAGAGCTCAAGCACGCTTGGAACAGCGATCACCTTAAAAATACTTCTTTTGAAATCTTTGTAATTTTTGGAAGGAGTATAGACCCCTATATATATATAAGTGAGAAGTTATCATCATATTTTGATGCAAAAACCTATTCCCACCAGCCTCAAAAGCTAAAGTGGATGCCCGCAAGCGGATGCCAGTAGGTTAAAGAGCCATGAGCTCCTACCTACTGATGCGCAAAGATCCTTTAAGATCCGCAAGCCTATATGTGTACAAAGGGCCATTACGTCCGTACAAGATCGCGGGGAGGATACTCCGTCCTGCCCGTGTGACACCACAAAAAATAAGTGGATATAGATGCCAGCGGGGACAAAGACCGAAAGTCCGCCCCGCTCAGTGCGCGAAGGTCCTCGTTAGGGCCGTTACTCGTATGCCTGTATGTGACAAAGGCCTACATATAAGCCCGTTCACCTGATCGCCATGAGACCCTTACAAAAAACCTCAAGGGGTTTTGAATAAAGGGTCAAAAAGCGTGAACCTCCAATAAGGGGATACAGTTGCCGGTAGGTTAAAGGGCCTCTATGCTAAATATGCTCCTACCTACTGATGCGTAGACAATAGCCTCACGGCCACCTTCTACATGCCCTATGAAAGTAGCTTGCCTTGGTTACTTTTGACTTACACCACGGCTTGCAAGGCTGGGAATAAGTGTAAATGGATGGGAGTGATCAAAAGAGTTTAACAAAGCCAAATAGACAAACCAGGGTCAAGACCCCTAAATTTGCCACAAGGCTAAACAAACGCGGTCACAGAGAAATAGGGCTGACTCCCACTAAAAACCTCAAGGGGTTTTGAATAAAGAGTTAGGAAAACTCAAAAAATGCGGGCAAAGGGCCTATTAAGCTTTTGACCGCAGAAGGAGAGTATAAAATTTAATTGTTAGTCAAAAACGCTGGAAAAAGTAAAAAGCAAGAAAGCAAGTACTAAGGTGCTCAAAAATTGCTAAATACTCAAAATAGCCTACAAGACGAGCAATTAAGATAAAACAAATACAGGAAGGGAAGAAAAATTCTTGTATTAAGGAAAAATAAGTATTTACATGGGTCCTACCATCTATTACAAAAAGAAAAAAAACAAAAAAGACCTATACTGAGGGAGCTTGATCCTTGAGGGCCTCCGTGGACTCTGTGGCCGCAGCCTTACGTGCCCGCCTACGGCCGGAGTTGGAGAAGGAAGCCTATTCACCAACGGAGTCCGTTATGGGGTCGAGGTAGGCTCAGCCAGAGGCCGGAGCGAGGCTGCCCGGCGAGGAAAGAGATCACCAATAGCGAGGCCCGTTTGGAAGGACGCGAGCTATGGCTTCCCCCAGGGGTATAGGGTTTTCCCCAAACCTCAGCTCATCCCGGCTCGGGGATGAGGCTAAGGGCAGTCACCTCGGCCACGGGAGGCAAGGAGGCCGCTGCGGACAAATCCAGGCCCTTAACCTCATCCTCGGACAGAGGAACTAACGCATGCCCGGGCAAGCATTCATCATCTGTAGCAACAAGCGAGCCAATCACGACCAACTCCTGCACAGAGAACTTGCCCGTGGCCGCGAAGTTCCGAATCTGTGTCCGGACCCCGGCCTCATACTGAGCCAGATTCTCAGCAATGAGCCAGTTTTTGAACTCCTCGGAGTTCTTATATTCTTCCACCGCCTCCTTGCGGACATCATCAAGAGCGGACTTCCCCTTCGCCTCCAACCTTTTGTAGGGGAGCAGCTGCTCGGACAGCTCATCCACCTTTTTCTCCAAGGTGTCCACGGTCACCTTCATGGCCTCCAACTTGGCCACGAGCTCTTTGTTCCTGGGCTCCCACTCAGCCCTCTTCCCCCGGAGTTCATCCCTCTCCTCCTTAGCTTTTCTCAAGCTCTCCTCCACCTCCGTCAGCCTCTCCTGAAAACCCTTCAGGTCAGCCTCTTTGGTGGAAATGGTCTTCTCCTTGGCATCAAGAAGGGAGTTCAAGGTCCCAACCCTCTCTTGAGCCGCATCCAGCTCGCGGAGTTTGGCCGCCAAAATGGAAGTCTTATTTTCCACATCGGCGGACAAGGTATCGCAGCTCTCCCGCAGCCGCAGCACTTTATTACTCACCTGCGAGGAAGGAGAGTGAGAATTAGACAAAGATTGAAAGAGGGGAAAGGGTGAAGGCAAAGAAAAGAACGATTATCTACCTCGGTCAGGGCGAGGCCTATATCCCCCACCAGGGCAGAGGCATTTTCCTCGCGGCCACATTCTTGTAGAAGTCAGGGAGTAGAGACGGTTCACCAGCCCGATCCCCACGGAGGCATTGGCTGAATTACGGGTGTAAATGTCCACCCCAGTCACAGGCAGCACATCAGATAACTTTCTTCTGACGGCCAAAGTCTCCTCGCGGTCGGTCAGAGGGGCCACCGGGTAAGCAGCCGAGCAGATTGACCCCCCAATGGGGGGAGAAGTGGAGGAGAGGAAAGCTGGAGCAGTGGTAGTCCGGGGAGGAGCATCCCCAACTTTCTGAAGCTTCCTATGTCCTTGCCCCTCCTCCCCGTCCCTTTCATTCCTCTTCCGGGAATCCAAGTGATGGCCGCAAGAAATAGTGCGGCCTGGAGAGGGAACCCGGACAGCGTGAGCTGGAGGAGGACCCCTGGGGGGTGGAGGCAGATTCCCCGTGGTGGGGTAACCTTGGGAGCAGACAGAGGCTCCCCGCTTCTTCTGCTCATCACGGGCACAGTTTTGTCCTTGCCCGGGACACCTCCCAATTCGTGCTGCCTCTTCAAAGCAGCTTCCTTGTTGGCCTTCATGTTTTTGGCCTTCATCTGAGCAGCACTTAAAGGGGCCATCAGAAATTGTACTCTTCGGGATCTACTCTGGAGGAAAAGAAAAATGGTTAGCAGACAGTTCTAAAAATCAAAGGCAAAATAAATTAGCAACAGTTGTACAAAAAGAATCAGAGATCGATGAGTTCTGGAGGATCGCACTCAGCGCCCAGCATACAGGTCCTACAGTCGGCCTCAAATTGGTAGTGCTCGTGCACCCTCCAATCAGGGTCACGGGGCAAGGGCTCTATGTCTACTCTGGGGGCATGTGGGGCCCCCTCCCTGCGAGGAGCCACCCCCGAGTAGATCAAGAGAGGCTCGTCTTCAACGATAGAACCCACATCATAAACGGGCTCCTCCCCGCGGTCGAGATAGGTGGCCAGATGTTTCTCTAGGGCACATTGTAAGTGCTCCAATTTGAGCTTGTTAGAATTTTCGTTAGAAAATTAACAAAAGTTATAACATTCCTAACAATTCCTAACATTTCTAACAAAGCAAGGGCAAAGTGGGCATTGTTATTTAAGGATAAACCAAGAAAAGGAATCAAAAAAGTAAAAGAAATAGTCAAAAACCAAAAATAGAAACTGCTGGAACAAAAACTGGATGTTAATTTGATTTTTTTTTGAAAAATATTCCTTGTGTCCAAAGCCTGAAGCTGTAATTAATGAACAGTGCACGATGACAACCCTATCCGCGCGGATACCTTTGTCATTTTCAGAGGGCTATAAATTGAGCCCTCCAGTCTCAAAAAGAGAGAGAGAGAACACAATCCACAGTTGCACCTTGGCGAAAATACTTGAGAAAATAGTGAGAATTCCCTTGAATTGTCACTCTTTTCTCTTGATTATCTTCCCAAATCTCACTCACTCACTATCATATTCAAAGCTTCAAACATTCTTACATTCAAAGCCAAAGCTCCAAAACACAAAGAAGATAGGTATAACCTCCCTCTTCTTACCCTAAATCTCTCACCCATGCATGCATCTTCAAGCTACAAAATGTAGTTCATTCATCTTCTTGTCTTAGATCCAAGAAGATCACCATGGAAGTTCATCTCCATGGATGATCTTCTACAAGGATCAACATTATTTTCAAAGTGTTCTTACTTTCTTGCAAAGAAAACACATTTTCAAAACCCTAAAACTCATTTTCATACATCAAATTTCATTTTCAAAGGATAAAATTCCCCTTCCCAAGCAAATGAAGTGCTTAGTCCTAATGTACCCCAAGGATGGTTTGATATAGTTGATTCACCACTAAAATGTCAAGTGATCACTAATCAAAACCTATGGAAATGGGGACAAGCATGGATGCCAAATCCCCTTTTAAATCATGTTTTTCTTTCTTGAGAAGTTGCTGTCCAGTAGCAATTTTCTAAGACCCCAGTCCATGGTCTAAATTTTTGGACACAGATAAACTTGGAATTTGGTGTTGACTACAAAACAATTTTTGTAGATAACATCCATAGCTTTCCATAAATATTTTTACTTTATTTTTTTCGTGAGTAAAACTCCCTTTTTCAAATTTCCTTTTGAAGGTCAGATCACCAGTCTCTGGGAGTCCAGATCTCATATCTGAGATTTCTAGAAGGTTTTGAGTCCTCAAATCTTCTCCGAAATGGAAAATTCTTTCACTTAGATCTTATTTGAGGTGTTTGGAACAACTTTCATTCTCTGAGTTTTCTCAGATTATGAAGTTTTGAAGCCCTTAAATCCATTTCAAAATCAAGTATCCACTGCCTTTTTCATTCTGGCAGAAGTGCTCTTCAACTTACAAAAATCTTTTGAGCGCCAAAACTCTATCCAAAAATCACACCAAAAATCATGGGATCTGACCAAAGTCTAATAAAGAAATTCCAATTTTTACTTTTCTTAGTTTCAACTTATTTTGGCCAAAACACACACACACACACACAAATGATTTTCAGCTTGGAAGACTCGTTTTACGAGGCATTCCGGGTGCACACTAACGTCCTTCCCGGCGTCTAACATGACCTCCGAACCCAAATCTCTAATCTCGGGCATTTTTCAAAGTTTTGGCCCTTAAAACAAAAATGGCGTGGCGACTCCGTTTTCCGGTTTTATTTGGTTTTCAAAGAAACGAAAAATCGAATTTTTCCGCGAATGGCACATTCATCACAGTGGCGACTCCGCTGGGGAATTAAGCTTTTTCTAAAAAAAATGATATTTGGTATATTGGTGGAAACCATTAAACTTCCCATTATCGCCTCCTAACACGAGTCGGGGATAAATTGTGGTTTAACAATCCCACGTACCGGTATCATCGTTTTCAAAAAAAAAAAAAAGCTTTTGAGGGTCAAGCTTCCGTCCCGGCATTTAAAAAAATCATTTGTTGTGTGTGTTGATTTTTGCACATTTTCGTGTTGTTTTGGCCGCCTCGGAAAAAGTCAAAATTTTGACTGTCGAAACCATGTCCCTAACTGTTGGAATTTTTGTGCTTATGTGCTTATGTGCTCATTTCAAAAAAAAAAATTTCAAAAAAAAAAAAGGGATTTTCAAAAAAAAAAAAAGAAAATTTTCAAAAAAAAATCATGCATCATTCTTTTTAAGACACATGAAAAATTTCTATTTTACTCAAAAAAAGAAGATAGACTGCTTGCACACTACGCGCACGTGACCTTACACTGCACACTACGTTCCTAACCCGGGGAAATCCTTGTCGCGGCCCGTTTGGTCTTATTACGCCTCTCGGTGCAAGCACAGGACTACCCAAATATCCCATGGAGCCTCGTGTCGACCATGCACTTGTCCGTGACACACTCTGTCCGAGACCCGGTTGGGTTTTAGTCCGGTACGTGTCATGCCTGTACGTGTATAGACCTTTCCTTTCAAGCCTTTGTCGGCATACCGACTCAATATATTTCGGGGACCCTAATCAGTCGAAGTCATGCCGGTTTTCCGCCGCAGGCTTTGACCAAGATATTGACCGGCGCCTTGACTTCGGCTCTGACTGGCACAAATTATACACTGACTCCCAGCATTGACACTGAGTCATCAAGGATTAATGATTATTCCATGCCTAATTACGGCCTAATTGACGACAAGTCAAGATCAATCGTGGACATTTATCAGTCCAAATCATGCCGAATTTTTTGTCGATCCCTCGGACATGATCTTGACTTTTGACGTCAGCTTTGTCCGTAATTTACATCGAATGCTTGTTAAGACTCGATTACCCGCCAGACTTTTAGGATCGTTTTTCTTTCGGTCGGTGGGACCCGCTTGCCCTATAGGACCCTCGCCCGGGGCTGTCCACCCTTGGAGGTCGAAATACAGGTGGAATACGAGGGGCTTATAGACGTAGTGACGGGGCCCACTGATCCAGGATCCAGAGTAGTTGGCGAAAAAGAAGAGCAATCTTTTCCAATCGATTAGGTTAATAAAACATGTTTTAAGTAAACGTGAACAAATAACTGCATGTTGCATGAGCCCAAAGCCCAAACACCTACCTTCCTTCAATTCCCAGACATCTGAACCCTCGTGTCTTTCCCCATGACTCCTCACAAAGGTTGGTTCCGGACACCGGGTCATCGTTTGATTAGTTGGGAAGAGTCAAGCGCGTCATCAGCCTCACCGTTTGTTCAGACTCCGGGTTTCAGAATGTCTGCGTCAGCCGGTAATGATGGGGATAACGTCACTCCGCCTCCCGGGACCCCTCAGACAGAACAGCAGTGGAATCAGTTAGCAGAACAGATGAGGTTACGACAGAAAGCACAGCTAAACAACCTTATGGAGGCTATTAAGAGCCATGGTCTGGCCGCCAGCCTCAATCCCGATGGCACCTTCACCGTGGAAGAAGACGAGGATGCCAACCCCACTCTCAGTCGCCACGACTACTCCAGGATGCCACCACCCACCTCCTATGGTGCCACTACGAGAACCCATGCTCCTCGGTCTTCGGGTCGGCGGCTCCCAACCACGAGACCACCTGGATCCATGCGGCCGACGGCACAAATCAGTTCACAGTCCCTCAGTGGGGACAAAGTCAGTACGGAATGTCTTCTCATTGTTGGGGTTATCTCGGAATGCCCCAACAAATTGGAATGCCACCTCAGTTCGGAACCGATCAATCCGGACCTTCACAGCAACAGCCACAGTTCGGAATGCCGCCACAACTTGGTTCTGGGCCGCGGTCGAGCCCCTCCTCAGAATAGTACTAGTTTTTGCTCCTCACAGAAATCCGTTCCTCACTCAGACTTCTATGGGTTGCCAAGCCTCCATCCCGGTGTCATCCGAATCACCAGGACCGCAGTACCCCCCGGGTTATACACCCTCGCCTCGGCCCGGCCATGCAATTCAACGATCGGGGACGGCGGCCCACATCTAAGCCTACTTATGGGCCCCATTTTGGAAATCCAAGTTATCCGGCTACATCGGGGCTACCTCCACCTACTTTGCCAGTTGAAAATCAACAGCAGGCCGCAAGGTTCTATCCCTTCGCCCAGGCTCCTACTCATGCTCCCCCGGGCAATTTGGGCCAAGGACAGGTTTTCACCTACGTCCCCGGATCAGCCGTACCCTCCACCAGTCTGCCGCCGGTGGTAGCTCCTCTCTCTAACTCAGCCACTAGCTTGAATGCCATGGCTCCGCCACAAGACACTCATCTGGCCTGGTTCATGGAACAACACAAGGAAATGAAAGCGCAGATCGCTGAGTTGACTACCAAGAAGTCTGCTTTCCGGCCTACGGACCCAGACTCCATTGTTCCCCTGCCTCACAAATTTGTTATGCCAAATCTGGACCTCTTTGATGGGACTGCATGCCCGAAAACCCATTTGGACACATATACCTTGGCAATGAAGGCCAAAGGGTGCACCAATCAGCAGTTGGCTGACTATTTCAGCCTATCTTTGAAATCCAGTGCCTTAAAGTGGTTTTTCCGTTTGAAACCTGAAGCCAGGGTTACATGGGACCAGATTACTAACACCTTCACCGAAAAATACAAGGCCAACTTGGAATGGGAAACAAATAGGGTTGACCTACAAACAACAGTGCAGCGTCCCGATGAGAATGTTGGGGACTTCTACAAGCGGTGGAATCTGAAACTCAGTGAAATGGCCATCCCTCCTTCCGAAGAGGAACAACTGGACATCTTCCAGTCATGCCTGAAACCACATCTGAGAGCCTCCCTCAGTCACTTCCCGTACTCAGACTTACGGGCCATGGTTAACTCCGCAGCTAAGTTTGAAAAGGCTTACAATCAGCAACCGGCTGCTGCACCTGCTTACAGATATCGGGCTCCTCCTGCAAACACTGCCCCTGCTCCTGCTAAAGGCAAAGAAATGATTAACTACGCGGGACAGGAATGTAATAACACAACTCCTTTTGCTCCCAGAAAACCAGTCGAGCCCAGACCACGGGTCATGAACCTCGAAAACTTTGGAATGCCTCTGAATGACATCTTTAGGGGACTGGTGAAAGAAGGCTTGCTGCGGCCTTTGGAGAATTTCCAACCCAGGAATCCGAATGCTCCCGTGGATACCTCAAAGTATTGCGCTTTTCATCAAGCCCATGGACATCTAACAGATAACTGCTTTACTCTGAAAAAGGCAATCCAGGGGCTGATAGAGCAAGGAAAGTTGGAAGGCCCCGAAGGGCCTAATACAGTCAAAAATCCTCTGCCAAGGAACCATAATCAGGTAAATATGATTGAATGCGGAGAATCTTCGCATGCCCAGGAAGATGCTGATGAAGGTCCCCAAATACCCGTGGCCAACCTCGTCGAGGATCCTGAATTCGGATTCCCCCTCAGCCTTGAGGATATCGAACGAATCAACCCACCTTGGTCTCATGTCAGAGACTCCTTGCAAGAATACGAGGCCCGCTATTTCTCGGATGAAGGGAAAACCGATACTGAAGAGCTGGGGCTGTTCCGGTCAAAACATGAAAGAACCATTTACACAAGATGGTTAGAGCAGTCAAGAAAGATTGAACAAGAAAGCTTCAGGCGGGCGCCTGTACTGGGGCTTATCAGCAAAGAAGCCGAAGAACATCTGGAGCTAGTACACTTCTGCAAACTGGCTATTGGAGAAGTCGAATACGATCCCGAAGGCAGTGAAACTGAAGAATCAGAGGAGGAAGAATCCTTCTACATTCTACCTGGTGTCAAATACGTGCCACCCCCTCTCACTCTTCCCCCGCAGTTTCTGGGAGGAGAAGCTGAGTCGCATCTATCACTTCCGGGAATGGGAGCATATGACAATTTCTGCGGCTGCACGCACCCATATTCCCCTAACGGGTTTGATCGGCGTTCCCTCTCAGCCGAAATCCCGGTAGTATGGGAAGATGATTCCGATGACAGCGACGACGATGATGATGACGAGAGCGAAGAGTCAACTGAGGCCCCAGATCCGGAAACAATCTGGAACAATCATGCCAGAAATGAGCCCATGGGAGCCAGGCACAATGGTTGGTTGTCAGCAAGCGACGACGAAGACACTTCGGAAGACGAATATGAAACCGAGGACATGAAGGCCATGAAGTTTCCTGGATCTGAGCACGTGGATGTCTTAGAATTCAACACTGCCTACCATGCTTTGGGGAAAGGGTTTTCAGGCGTCCGATCCAGGCTGATAGTCGAAGATCTGATAGAGAGAGGGAAACTAACTCCCATCCGCCCAAATGAGAAAATAACCATGGTTAGATCAAATCCACCCCAGAACAAAGTAACACTCCTTGTCAGGGTTACCCAAGAAGAGGTCACCTTCCCCGAATGTATGTCAGCTTTCAGAGAAGTCCTAGAAACTGGCATGATACCGGATGCGCCTCCCACACAGAATGCTATAATCATCTCCAACTCTGAGTATTACAGAAAGGAACCAGAATGGCTGCACTATACCGGGGATGAGATCGAAAAGCCGCCGAGTCCCGACAATAGCGACTCTTGTTGTATGATAACTATGAGCAAGGCAGGCTATGGGAGCGAATCGGAGGACGCCCTAGCTCTGTGGGCCATCCAGGGGGCAACAACACAACCCCAGACTCAAAAGCCTGTGACTTGGGAAGCAGTTATAAGGGCCGCCCAGGAAGGAGCCAGTACAGCTCAGCCCCTCACCGTTGCTAGACTCCGTCAGAACCAGTGGCCGATAGCCAAAAAGGCTCCCCCGTTGACCTTAGCAGCATTGAAGAAATCTAGTCAAGAAGCAACTGATGAGGAAGTTAACCTGTTGACCCGATCCGGGCAAATCTTCCAAGGGAATCCCAAGGCAGATAAGAAGGCCACAGATCAAGCACCTGGGGAGAACCGCCGCCCCTATGCTAAGACAGCCGAAGCTCCTGACCCCGAAAAGGAGGATCCCGTGCTCACCCAGTTGAAGCAAACACAGGCCAACATCTCTCTATGGTCCCTGCTCACCTCATCCTATCCCCACAAGCTAAAGCTGGAAGAAAGCTTAGCCCGCACCTTGGTCCCTATCGATGCTACTCCCGATGACGTGGTACAGCTGATTGGAAACATCCACTACGGGAACATAATCACTTTCACAGATCTCGACCTCCCTCAATTTGGGGCTGATCATAACGAGCCTCTCTTCATCACAGTCCAATTGGATGAACGACGCCTCCCTCGGGTCCTGGTTGATAATGGGTCCGGAATGAACATTCTTCCGGCAAAGATCATGAGCCTGCTTGATATCAAGACTACAGACTTGAAGCCTTCCTCCCTCACAGTCAAAGCTTACGACTCGACATCTCGAGCAGTCCTTGGAGTTGCTACCTTGGACCTCTGGTTTGGACAGAAATTGATACCTGTGGAATTCCAGGTTATTGACATCCCGATCACTTTTAATGCCTTATTGGGAAGACCTTGGCTGCATCAGGTCAAGGGGGTCGCCTCAAGCCTCCACCAGTGTGTGAAATTCGTCTCGAATGGGGACCTGACGACCATTTACGGGGATTTAGTCACCTTGGAGGGCACGGACACAGGTGGAATACCTATTCTGGAAATCAAACATGACGAGGAAGGTCTCATGCTAACAGGCTTCACGGTCGAGCCTCCAAAGGCCCAAGTTTGCAACATAGATCTGACAATCACCCGGGATAAAATCCCACCGGTCTTGAAAATGATGAGAAAGATGAGCTATCTACCTGGCCTCGGTCTGGGGAAGCACCAACAAGGAACTCACAAACTCATCGAGGTGAAAGGACAGAAAACTCGCCACGGCCTGGGATATGAGGCCTCCTCAGTGGACACTGCAAAAGGAAAAAGATTTGAAGCTGCCACAGGAAGGGTCCCGGTCGACGACCCTAAATCTCTCCCCTTCAGTCCTAATTTGGCTGACTACTTTGTAAAGGGTCCCACACAACCGGGTAACATCACAGAGCCCACTCCTACAGAAGGGTGGCTGAAGCTACAGGATAGCCTCAACAAGTTCAGGGGAGCCAAAGCTAACCCGGTCCGCAGAATGTTCCTGGACCTACCCAAGATACCCGGGGCTACCACTACCATGAGAAGTGAGTACACCTTCAAAGGCGTGCCAAGCCTAGTGGAACAGTTCGAGAAACTCACAACCACAATTCCTACTGCCCAGGAAGGTCCGAAACCTGAGTTTGAATTGAACGTGCCGAAAGCCAAAGCCACAGAAGTCTTTTCAGATGATTGGGATGGTCCGATTATGCAACAGTTATTCGGGGAAGAGATCCAGGTGCCAGACCTGATTGATTTCAGCTCAGTCAAAGAAATGGTAGCGACAATCGAGGAAGGAGCACAGTATAATTCCCGAGTCGGGAGGTCACTGACAGCAATGCTCTCAAGCCCGTCCGCGACCAAAGAACAAATGATCACCAAGCCTGGATTGGTCTCCCGTCCCTTTGTGTCAACCTAGGAAGAGTCCTCCGAGTCTCTCATTGTTAAGGTCGAGTCTCTAGGTTCGTCCGATGGCCTTACGCCTGAAGACTACGAGTCTGTAGCAAATGCTGTACTTCCTTTTCGTTCCTAATGAAATGACGAACCTTTCTGAGTATCCCTTGATTGCCACTTTAACTAATGATGAATTAATTAATAAAAAAAACATTTAATAATAATTCATTAGATAAAGAAGCAGACACATTAAACAAAAAAAAATCAAACAAAAAAAATCTTTAAGCAGGTTGTCCGGAAAGAGGAAAATCGAGCCCAAGCTGCCGAAGAGATTTTGACGAGTATGAATTTGGGAACTGCGGAAGAGCCTAAAGAGACGCAGATTGGTGATTTCTTCGAAGGAACTGGAAAGGATGCCTTACAAAATCCTACAAGATCCTCAACTCGAAGAAAGTGGCCCTCTTCATCAAAGAAAACATCATATGCAGATACGGGTTGCCAGCCGAAATCATCTCAGATAATGGATCCCACTTCGAAGGGGAATGTGACAGGCTGCTGGCAGAATTCCGAATAACCCGTCACAAGTCATCTCCTTACAGGCCCCAAACCAACGGAGCCGTCGAGGCAGCAAACAAGACTTTGGAAAACATCATCCGGAAAATGGCTGTCCAAGGCAGAGATTGGCCCGATAAGTTACACCTGGCACTCTGGGGCTACAGAACATCAGTCAGAACGGCAACTGGGGAAACACCGTTTGCCCTCACATACGGAATGGAAGCCGTACTCCCAATCGAGCTAGAAATCCCCTCACTCCGTGTGTTGTTGGAGAGCCAGATCAACGAGGTCGAATGGCTCCAAAGTCGCCATGATGAATTGGCCCTGCTAGATGAACACCGATTAAAAGCAATGGAACACATCCGAGCCTACCAAGGAAGAATGGCCAGAGCCTTTGACAAGAAAGTAAAGCATCGGGAGATCCGAGAAGGGGATCTTGTTTTGAAAGAAAAGCCCCCGGTCCGTGTCAACCCGCTTGGCAAATGGGAGCCTGTCTGGGTCGGGCCATACATCGTCCAAAAGATCTTCTCCGGAGGAGCCATGCAACTTGCAGACCTCGACGGAAATCCCTTTGTACACCCAGTGAATGGTGACAAGCTGCGCAGATACTACGCATAAAAAAAAGAGTGCTAAAAGAGTAATACCCAACTAGGTTGAAAACCCGAAGAGGGCGGCCTAGGTAAAAAACAGGGTTGCACCAAAAAAAAAACAAACAAAAAAACAAACAAAAAAACAAAAAAAAAAAAAACAAAACAACAAAAAATAAACAAAAAAAAAACAAAAAAAATCAGGTTGAACTACGAAGACCTGAGCTCCTCAAAATGAGGGGAACGTAGGCAGCCGGAAACGGTTCGGTCTAAAACACAAATAAAAGTCATACTCTGACATCAATACAATTGATCAGACCATGAAAGCGTCTCGAAAAACTCTGAAGCAATTCAAATATTCATTACAAGTTAAAAACTTTTTGATGAGTCTAAGCCCGATTCATTCTTACAACTGGCAACCTGCTAAAAGAAATTAAGATACATAATTAAACTAATGTGTCTGCCATGACAAGAAAGGGATACTCGGAAGCCTCAGAGTCACTCCAAGCCACTCGAACTGGCCTCTCCCCTCTTCTTCCCCCTTCGAGTCTTCTTCTTCTGAACAGGAAAAATGTCCGTCTTCCTCCTACCGAGCTCTGGTATGGGAACAGGATCTATCAAACCAGCCTCTGTCAGGGCCCTGGCAGCCCTAGCGTCATCTCTCATCTCCTGTAGCCGGGCTGGTAAAGTAGGAGTCCTCCTCTTGTCTTTTGACATAAGCCTCATAGTCGGCCGCGCGTCTCCGCTCCTGTCATGAGGGTTGGCCCTCGCCTCGGCCCTCCTCCTCTCGGAAACTGTCAGGTCCTCCGCACCCACAATGGCCTCACGCCGTCTCAAAATAGCCATCTGAGTCTCTCCCAAATGCCTCTCGTACCAATCCAGATACCAAGTGGTCAAGAACACAGGTCTCGGACGCCTGAGGATAACCCGGGGAGGAAAGACGTCACACCTCCATGCTCGGGAAAGAAAAGAAAACACCGAAGGATCATCCATAGAAACAGGAGCCACCACCCTGGTGGCTATATCATCAAAGTCCTCCAAAGGAACCTGCTCCAAGCCGAACTGTCTCGAGAACCAAGGACGGAATATAGAAGCTGGACTGAGAAAGCCCCGGAAGCATGACCACATGAGACCCGTCCTGAAGCACTCTGCGAGTCTCCACCCGCCAACAAGGCGCGACCATCTGATATCTTACGTCCGGCGACCAGCCATCCAACGCTTCCCATGAGCCCCGATCATCAAAATCTACAGCAACCCCTCTCTGGCGAATGTCCAAGGCTTGATCATATCGGGAGTTTCCCGAAGAATCCCCAAGCGCTCCATCGGCCACGAGTCAAGAGGAACGGGCTGCCCCGTGCATATACCGCCTCCGTAGCTTGACCTATCGAGAGCGTGGAAAGTCTCCCCCAAGATCAAAGGTACAACATCTCTGCCCAAGCGACAATGAACGACTATATCCAGGAGAGACCGATGACAGATCCCAAATGAATAGACCATGAACAAGGTCCCAAACATGCAAAGTGCAAAGGCATCCCAATAGGCATCGTCAAGCAAGCCTAAGCCCCTAAACTTATCAGGGAGACCGAAAATATCAAAATGATCGGGACCACAGATCATACCTTGCGCTTCCTCCGGGGAAAGATGAAGGAGGTTGCACAATCTATCAACAAAAGAGGCCCCTCCAGGCAAAGGAACCGCTATCTCCTCCACCTCCGGGCCACCAAGCAAAGCCCGAAATTCTTCCACGGTCGGAACAACCTCATTGTAAGAAAGGCAAAAGACATGCCTTCTAGTATCCCAAAATGATGAAGAAGCTCTCAAGAGGTCGTAGTCCGGAACCAATTCATTGAGGGACCATAAGCACTTCACCTTGTATCTTTCTTCAAAGAATGACCTCCTCTCATGCATAATCTCCCGAGACCACTCTTTAAACTTGGTGAAGAATTGCATTTGAGAATTTTGGGATAATTTGGGTGGATTTCTCATGCTCACAATCCTCTCCATGGTTTTTCTCTCCTTCTCCTCGAAAATAGCTGTTTGAACTGGTGGTTGAAGAAGGTATTTGAATTTGAAATAAAGTGAGACCAGATCTGAAGCAAAATTAAAGGACAGTGTCAGATTCCTGTCCTATCCGCGCGGATGAGTTTGTCAAAAAAGAAAAATCTTTACAACAGTCCAAACTGCTACACCAAAGGAATATTTTGTCCCAGCCAAAGCCTGTCCAAGCCAGTCCATGCACCAAACATCTACACCCTTACCAAAAAAAAAACCTAGGCTCATGCAACATTGCATTCATACTGCATTGCATTCATAAAAAATAAAATCCTAAACTATTACATTCCAAAAATAAAAGGAGTGTGCAAAAAAAAAAGGGGTAGGTAACAATAATCCTAAATTATTACATCCAAAGAAAAAAAGAAAAAAAATGTGCATAAAAAAAATAAGCTGTATCTGTACAAATCTCAAATCTCAGAAATCAACTCAATCTCAAGTAATCAATCGGAGTCCCCAGCGGTCGACGTCTTCCCCCGGTCCTTCTTGCGACTCGGACCCGCCTCCTCAAGAGCCATGAAGATCTCAGGCTCAGAATCATCGTCCTCGTCCCCGGAAGAAGGCTCATCAGGACCAACCGGCACGCTCTGATAGGGCAAGCCAAGATCTGCGAAAAAATCATATCCGAAGGTGAAGGCGTCGGACTCCTGGACGTGCGAAGAAGATCCACCATGCTGCCAGACGTGTCCCTGCCCGTAAGGATCTCCGAGAATGACGTGGTCCGAAGGTAGTACCGCGCGAGGATCAAGGAGAGGAGACAGAGGAGTCTCGGAAGAAGTCTCTGAAGGAATAGGGGAAGCCTCCCGCCTGACAGGCGCCGGCCGTGGTCGCCTCGCTCTAGCCTGAGGAGCCCCACAAGCAACCATCCTCCTGATAAATCTCTTAGCCCCGATCACTTGTTTCGTCAGCTTCTCAACGACCACCTCCGAAAACTGCACGAAAGCAAAAGCGTCAGAAACAGTTGAAGCGAAGAATGATGACAGGAAAGAAAAGAAAAGACAAAAGCAAAAGAAAGAAAGGTGGAAAAGAGAAGCCGTACCTTCATACCCGGACGAGGCCGGTAAGCTCGCGGAAGCCGCTCAGGCTGAGGGATCTGCACCCTCAATCGGATCCCATCCTGGACATATGAAAAGTCCGTCCGAGGGTACCCCGGGACCCCTAACCCCTCTCTATCCAGAACCTGGGGCATCCTCAGCCTCCTCAAGACAAATACTGGATATGGCTCAATCGCCACAAATGCCGAGAAGTGCTGGCCGGCTCGGTAATCATCCCAGGTCGCAGATCTATCACTCGGGTGCATCATATCGGCGGGAGGCTCCACCGGTGTCATCAAAGGCAAATTCACGCCATGCTGGCGCGTTACCCTCTCTCCCAGATAATAGACGTCGCAAGTCAGACCTCTCAGAATCCTCCGCTGCACAGTCCATATCTCAGCGCCCTTCAGCTGCGCCACCTCGAAACGATCCCAGGGATAGAATATCATCCCCTCATCCGTCTCACCCGTCAAAGCGGGCGGTCCCATATCTGAGAGTCGTACGCCCCTTGGAGCTTATCTTCTCTCGGGCATGCTTGGACCAGGAGCGCATGGCCGGATACGCCCCGACGTACTCCGCCGGCTGTCGCCACATCGTGATGTGAAAGAACTCCAATGCCCATACCTGCGAAAGGTAAAGATCAAATCAATCCAGTGCAAAAGAAAAGTGTGTGCTCAAGAAAAGAGGGAAAGCAAAAAAGAAAACTTATACCTCCAGAGCAAACTCGAAGCAGTATAAGGAGCTCACAGCCTTCCGGCTGTATCTATCAAGAGCAAAGTAAAGCTCTGCCAGCCCGGCCTCTCCCCAAGAGACATCTCCAGCCATCTCCACATCCTCCAAACTCCTCAAGTAAGCAAACACCGCCGTCCGCTCGGCGTGTCCAAAAAGAGTGCTCGAGAAAGCAAACCATAAAAAGGCCCTAGCAATCTGCTCAGCGCCGATCCTCTCATCCCCAGCCTCGTAGCTCCCGATGATCTCCACAATCTTCCCATAAACCACGGCGTACTCCATCCCCATCCCCTTTTTGGGAATAGGGGTAAAGCCCAGAAAAGCCTGCAGGTCCACATCGCTGTAGCCGTCCCGCCACTCAATGCTGCGTCCATTGAAGGACAGACCCGTGATCGCAGCGTAGTCGGAAGGCGTAACCGTAGCCTCGCCCCAGAAGAAGTGAAATGTGTGGGTCGCATCCCACCAATGCTGCGCCAAAGCAAACATCAGGCCCTTTCTCTTAGGGAACTTAACCAACCCCCTCAAGCACTCAATGAACTCCCAAAGCCCGATCTCAACGACAATCTGTCTCGGACTCACCAAAGCTCCTCGGCCCGCATTCGGAAGCCGGTCCCACAGGTCAACTACAGACTCCACTGATCCTCGAGTCTTCATCTTATTCCACTGCTCCGTCACGTAGTTGTTTCCACCCTGCAATAAAAAAAAAAAAATGTCAAAAAAAAAAATAAAAAATTTTTGCATTTGCATTAGCACAAAAAAAAAAAAAGAAAGCATATACATGCATCATTCATCACAAAAGTTTTGAAGAAAATTCGGCAGCATAACGGCATGCAATGAACCTAGCCCCATTTTTCTCAAAAAAAAAAAAAGACAGTTTTCAGCAAATCCCAATCAAAATAAAAAAAAAATCATACAAGGAGTCAACGGAAGCAAAAACTCCGTCCCATTTTCAAAAAAAATGCATACATGCATATCATCCATCATCCCAAAAGATCCTACATTCATACATTCATACAAGGAATCAACGAAAGCAAAAACTCCGTCCCATTTTCATAGAATAACATGCATACATTCATTCAACGGGAGAAAAAAATCCGTTCCGTCTTTCAAAAAAAATAAAAAATCATCATACTTCTTTACAAAAAAAAGAGGAGCATGCACACATTCATATCAACAGTGCAAGAATCCTACATTGCAACTGTAACGACCCTAACCCTAGGCACTCATTTAGCATCATTTTGTGTGCTTTTAAATATTATTATTAATATTGTGTTCAATTTTTATATACTTGATTTCTTATATTAGAATAAAATGATAAGGAGATAAATAATGTTCTAAAGGAAAAATAATAATTTAAAATAAATAAAGTAATAGAATGGAGTGAAAATAAAATGGACAAATTAAATGTTGTGAGTTGGGAGGATATTTTAATAGTTGAAAGAGTAATTGGAAAAGTAGGGAAGGGGGACAAATTCCCCTAATTTTCTCTCTTTTCTCCCAAAGTCAACCAAAACCCATACCTCCCCATACTCTTCCCCTTCTAACCGGCCCCCCCTCTCCTTTATCCATTCATTACTCCACCTCCCCTCCTTCATCATCTTCTTCTTCTTCACTTCTCTCTAAATCAATCCAAGAAACCTCCATTGTTGAAGTCACCGTCCAAGACTTCCCTCAAGAGCAATCTTTCACCATTTTTAGATCCGAGAGTACTTTTGGAATCGGGAGACCAAGAGGAGTTCATCAAGCTCAAGAAATCTATGTTCCATCTCCCATTTTAAGGTGAGTTATTATGACCCCTCCTTTCTTTAAATGTTCATAAACTATTAAATGTTGTTATTGTTCTTCAAATGGCTATTTGATGCTTTGAGGAAACTTTCTTGGATTTGAGGAATGGATTAGTGTTATGGAAATTGTTGTTGTTCATGAAAGTAGTAAAGAGTGGAAGTAAATGGGTTGGATTGGATTAAATGGAAATCTTGAGAATTTGTAGTATATTGGATGGAAATCTAAGTGAGAATGATTTAGAATTAGGAAATGATACTTTGGGATTAAATGAGTTAAAATGAATTTAATAAAGTTAGAATTTCCTTTAAGTTCACAAATTAAAGCTCACTTGGTTGAAAAGTTGGTTTCTTGAGAATCATGTGATAAATGACTTAGAATTATAACACATTTGGGTTTAAAATGATTTATTATGTGAAAAATGAAGTTAGTAAGCTTTCTAGGTTTACACAAAATAAAGGAAACTTGGTTGGGAACAAATGGGTATAAGTGATGAAGGATTTACGCTTCTATGTTGATTTCGGGGCTCGTGTCACGAGTCGTGCCACGTGGCACGAGTCGTGCTGAGGTGTGGGACGAGTCGTGACTAGGGTTATAAGGAAGTCGTGCCTGTAAGGGACGACAGATTCGAGAGGAAGGTGCAATGGGCACGAGTCGTGCCACTGGGGACGAGTCGTGCCACGGCCTCGGTTTTTCACATCAAATTTAGAACTGTTTAAACCTAACCAAACTCGAACCGAAATAGAATCTCTTTAACCTAGATTAAAGTAGAATACTTTGGCTACACATTAATATCCTAAGTGATCAAAATGGAATGGGGGAAGTACTTTAAATGTTACTTGGAAAATGCTAGTTAACCTAGTTTGATAACTTAACGAAATGATTTCAACTTGGTAGAGTTAAGCGGGATCCTTATAGAGATCATATATTATTGTATAATGACTGAGTAAGATAGGTTGATGATATCTCATTATCTTACTGGAGTATTTATTCATGGATTGTATTATGCTTAGCGTGTTACATAAATGCTGCACTCGATTATTGGTTGAACATGAGTATATTTTACCATGTGACTATATTGCTTATTTATGCATAGTGTGTTAAAGAAATGTTGCACTATGATGTTGGTTGAGCATGAGTATAGTTTACCATGTTGCTATGTTGTTTATCCCCTTTGTGGATTTATTCAAGTATCTATTATGTGCTTGATTATGTGTGAGTCAGCTGACATTTGGGGGTATAACATAATACGATCAATTATGGAAGTGTGACCTAATGTGATCGGATTATGTTATACCTGTGACCGTCCCCTTACGTGGCCACGGTTTGGGGTATAGCATCTGTAGTGAGCCAAAAGCCTTACGAGTTGCTCTTTTTGTCTTATTTGGTTCCACTGAAAAACGGGTCTTATAAGACGTGAGTATTGCTTAAACGGCTCACTGTAAGATTGGAGTATTATTATACCCAATGTTGTACGACTCTTGTTCGGACGGGAAAAGGTAAACCAAGGTAATGTAAGGTGTTTGACTTTCCCAACGTGTTATGTGCAACTTGTTATGTGTTGCATCTTATATGGCATATTCTTTGCATTCATAGTAGCTTCTTTGAGATTTATTCTCACCCCTCTCCCTTTACTGTTTTAGATTCCGAGACAGGTGGACCGGCCAAGTAAGGGCGGTAAGGAGTTTGGAGGTTATATTTTGGGGATTGTCGGGTTGATTTGATTGGTATAGAAAATGTACTTTAGTATAAATCATTTATGGGAATTGTATTATTTAATCTTCATTCATTGTTATAACCGATGTCTTTTTGTAACTAACAGTTTCGTACTTTCTAAGTTAGTCAACTATTTCTCCGTTGTGAAAAGGTGTAGACTTATTTTGAAAATGGTTATAATACTTATATTTATTTTGAAAGTTTTAAATAAAGATTTTAAAAGTTTTTGATATTTGGGTTAGTTTGAGGACGCTCCAGCTTGGGACACGTGTAGGTTCCGGGTCGGGGTCCTCACAGCAACAAAAGAAGTCCGTCCCAAATTCGGGAAATCATTCATCATAGTCTCATATTTCAAAAAAAATGGCGAAAATGCCAATTCTTTTTCCAAGCAAAATGCACATTTTGAGTTACCCATATACTCATTACAACATGCAAAGCATCAAAATCAAGATTCAAAGCCAAGAACATCAATCATTCGAATTTTCAAAAAAAAAAAAAAAATCAAAAATCACCCAAAATTCAATTTCAAGCAAAAATCGACAAAGGGAATGAAAAGATTCGAAGTATACCGTTCGGAGACTCGGATCAGAAGCCCAATGTTGCCAAGCATCGGGGTAATGCTCCTCCGCAATCGATTGCGAAAGAGCGTAATGCCTCCTCATTCGGACGAGCTCCAATCGTCTCTCCGCGACCGGGCCACGTCCTTGGCCTTGAAAAGCACCTCCTGCGTGTTCCATTGCTTGAAAATCGAAGAAAAATGGAAGATTTTTGATGGTTTTTGGGCCAAAAAAGGCTCTCTCCTCGGTTTTCTCTCTCTTTCTCTCGTAATTGCAGAAAATTTGAAAAAGATGAGGAAGAAGAAGGGAGGGCGTTGGCCCTCATTTAAAACAGCCTGGGAATTCAACCCTATCCGCGCGGATGGGTTTGTAAAGGTCAAAATGACCCTTTTGCCCTTTAAAAATCCAGAACTCTGCAATTTGATCCTAGACTTAACAGAGTTAACCAAAGTTAACCAAAGTCGACCCTCTTTCATCAAAATTATCCCCCGGCAGTCAAACGTAAGACCGATTTCCCCGAGAAAGATAACGGAATCCCGTATCTTCCATTAAAATTATCCCCCGGCAGTCAAACGTAAGTCCGATCTCCCCGAGAAAGATAACGGAGTCCTGTATCTTTCATCAAAACCATCAACGACAGTCAAACGTAAGACCGATCTCCCCGAGAAAGAAACGAGATCCCGTATCTTTCATCAAAATCATCAACGGCAGTCAAACGTAAGACCGATCTTCCCGAGAAAGATAACGAGATCCCGTATCTTTCATCAAAATCATCACCGGCAATAAAACGTAAGTCCGATCTTCCCGAGAAAGATAACGAAATCCTGTATCTTTCATCAAACTCATTCAACGACAGTCAAACGTAAGACCGATTTCCCCGAGAAAGATAACGGAATCCCGTATCTTCCATCAAAATTATTCCACGGCAGTCAAACGTAAGACCGATTTCCCCGAGAAAGATAACGGAATCCCGTTTCTTTCATCAAAATCATTCCCCGGCAGTAAAACGTAAGGCCGATTTCTCCGACGAATACGTCTGATTTTCCCCCAGCAAAGGCTAACAAAATCCCCAGCAAAGTTAACGGAATCCCAAAAGCCAACGAAATCTTGGGTAGAACTCGAACTACGAAAGGGCTTGATTCCCACTTGGGATACGTAGGTAGCCTATCATTAGGTCCAGCCCCTCGACCAAAACGGTCACCCTCTCCTTCGGCAGCAGACAAAGTCCACCGAAAGGCCATTTCACAATCAAGGTCCGAGGCACCTAAAATGCCATCATCAAGGTTTGAGGCACCTAAAACGCCATCATCAAGGTTCGAGGCACCTAAAAAGCCATCATCATCCAGGTCCGAGGCACCTAAAACGCCATCATCATCAAGGTTCGAGGCACCTAAAATGCCATCATCTCCAGGGTCAAAATCCCGAACTACGACTGGCTTGATTCCTCTTAAGGATGCGTAGGTAGCCTATCATTAGGTTCAGCCACCAGACCAAAAATGGTCATTCCTATCCCCGGCAGAGCGGATAGCCATCAGATCGAAAATGGTCATTTCTTATCCCCAGCAGAGCGGATATACAATTTCAGCCGTCCGACCGAAAATGGTCATCTCTTATCCCCAGCAGAATATCTCTCCAGCAACCGACTGCAGAACTCGTTCATCAGGTTCGAGGCACCTAAAACGCCATCATCTCCAGGTTGACGCCTCAAAATAGTCATTCCAGGGTCAAAGACCCGAACTACGGCCGGCTTGATTCCTCTTAAGGATACGTAGGTAGCCTATTAATAGGTTCAGCCACTCGATCACTTGATCATCCTGCCAAATATGGAGCCTTACTCTTATCGACGACCCCGCTTCCTTCGAAAGCGCCGTCGCCGAGGGGCTACTGTAAGTGCTCCAATTTGAGCTTGTTAGAATTTTCGTTAGAAAATTAACGAAAGTTATAACATTCCTAACAATTCCTAACATTCCTAACATTTCTAACAAAGAAAGGGCAAAGTGGGCATTGTTATTTAAGGATAAACCAAGGAAAGGAATCAAAAAAGTAAAAGAAATAGTCAAAAACCAAAAATAAAAACTGTTGGAAAAAAAACTGGCTGTTAATTTGATTTTTTTTGAAAAATATTCCTTGTGTCCAAAGCCTGAAGCTGTAATTAATGAACAGTGCACGCTGACAACCCTATCCGCGCGGATACCTTTGTCATTTTCAGAGGGCTATAAATTGAGCCCTCCAGTCTCAAAAAAAGAGAGAGAGAACACAATCCACAGTTGCACCTTGGCGAAAATACTTGAGAAAATAGTGAGAATTCCCTTGAATTGTCACTCTTTTCTCTTGATTATCTTCCCAAATCTCACTCACTCACTATCATATTCAAAGCCTCAAACACTCTTACATTCAAAGCCAAAGCTCCAAAACACAAAGAAGATAGGTATAACCTCCCTCTTCTTACCCTAAATCTCTCACCCATGCATGCATCTTCAAGCTACAAAATGTAGTTCATTCATCTTCTTGTCTTAGATCCAAGAAGATCACCATGGAAGTTCATCTCCATGGATGATCTTCTACAAGGATCAACATTATTTTCAAAGTGTTCTTACTTTCTTGCAAAGAAAACACATTTTCAAAACCCTAAAACTCATTTTCATACATCAAATTTCATTTTCAAAGGATAAAATTCCCCTTCTCAAGCAAATGAAGTGCTTAGTCCTAATGTACCCCAAGGATGGTTTGATATAGTTGATTCACCACTAAAATGTCAAGTGATCACTAATCAAAACCTATGGAAATGGGGACAAGCATGGATGCCAAATCCCCTTTTAAATCATGTTTTTCTTTCTTGAGAAGTTGCTGTCCAGTAGCAATTTTCTAAGACCCCAGTCCATGGTCTAAATTTTTGGACACAGATAAACTTGGAATTTGGTGTTGACTACAAAACACTTTTTGTAGCCAACATCCAGAGATTTCCATAAATATTTTTACTTTATTTTTTGTGTGAGTAAAACTCTCTTTTTCAAATTTCCTTTTGAAGGTCAGATCACCAGTCTCTGGGAGTCCAGATCTCATATCTGAGATTTCCAGAAGGTTTTGAGTCCTCAAATCTTATCCGAAATGGAAAATTCTTTCACTGAAATCTTATTTGAGGTGTTTGGAACAACTTTCATTCTCTGAGTTTTCTCAGATTATGAAGTTTTGAAGCCCTTAAATCCATTTCAAAATCAAGTGTCCACTGCCTTTTTCATTCTGGCAGAAGTGCTCTTCAACTTCCAAAAATCTTTTGAGCACCAAAACTCTACCCAAAAATCACACCAAAAATCATGGGATCTGACCAAAGTCTAATAAAGAATTCACAATTTTTACTTTTCTGAGTTTCAACTTATTTTGGCCAAAACACACACACACACACAAATGATTTTCAGCTTGGAAGACTCGTTTTACGAGGCATTCCGGGTGCACACTAACGTCCTTCCCGGCGTGTAACATGACCTCCGAACCCAAATCTATAATCTCGGGCATTTTTCAAAGTTTTAGCCCTTAAAAAAATGGCGTGGCGACTCCGTTTTCCGGTTTTATTTGGTTTTCAAAGAAACGAAAAATCAATTTTTCCCGCAAATGGCACATTCATCACACACATCGCATGGCATCGGCAGAGGATGGGTCCGGATAACTACTAGAGGCCACCTTCATCAGGACTGGACTTGAGGGTTTGGATAAGGGCCAACCAAATCGGGACTCAATGACCAAAATATCCCTCTGGTTCCATTGGTCAAATTTGTTCGATGGGGGAGAGAAGGTCCTGGTAGAGTAATTCCTAGCCTTCAAGCTCAGAATGCCCCGGCTGATTTGGTTCTGATAATAGGCGTAAAGCCCGGCCAGGGTAGGTTCATAGCCCAAGAATCTGCAAACAGCTATGAAGGACACAATAGCCCTGATGGCGTTGGGAGTCAGGTGCATGGGCAGGCAGTGGTTGAACTCAAGGAAGAAGTAAAAGAAGGGGTCCAAAGGCAGCCTCAAGCCATTCTCAAACTGGGCCCCATAGAAGACGCAGGCTCTGTTGTCCTCGCGGACATCTGCTATGGTTTCTGGCCGCAGCTTGTCCTTATCCTTCAAATGGACATGCCCAAGGGTGCGGACACGGAAGGCGTTGCGGTCAACGTTGTAGACCTCATATATATCCTCCTCCCAGTCAATAGTAGCCACCTCCTTGGCTTTCTTACCGCGGCCACGGCCAGGGTTCACCTCAGCAGCTGGCCTCTTGCCTTTATTTCGGGCAGGGTCCACCACTATCTCCTCCTCAGAGTCAGGGTCAGAAAAGGCATCAACTATGTTCGTAGTCTCATTAGCCCTCTGGGAGGTCCCCGCAGCCCTCCTATCCTCAACCTCGCGGTCATCCTCCTCGGTCTCCGAGCTCGACGAGCCAAAGAGACCGGTGGAATCACCACGGGCAGAGGTTACTTCAGCCTCATTCTCCCCGCCTCCAGTCGCCTCAAAATTCAGAGGCTCCAGCTCCTCGCTGCTACTCAGATCGATTGGGTTATTAGGGGCCGCGGCCGCGGGCACATTGGGAAATATGGTCCTCAGGGGCAGAACGTCTAAAGGGTCATTCAGGTCCGTGCCCGGTGCCCGCGAGTCATTGGTTTGTTCAGGATCCATCAGTTCACACTTTTCCCAGTCACAAATTACTTCGGGGACGCGAATCGCTCTCCTCACTAATTCAACGGCGTTCAAAGCCTGATTTCTCTCGCGGGGAAACCTGCACAAAACCCCCATCAAAAAATTTCTTAGCCTACGGTGATCCCCCAACACCAGTACATCACGGTTGTAAATATACTTCCTCTTGGACTCCCACAACCGGGGTGGGACGAACGGCCCCCAATCGTCTTTCTCACAGAAATACAAAAAGCAGTGCAGGGATAGCCTTAGCCACCCCAATCCTACCTTCCTAAAAATCCCCCCAGTCCGTTTACAGACGGCAAAGATATCAGGGGTGAATCCATATCCTAATTCTAAGGGACGGCGTGGTCCAAACTCACGAGTGGTCATTTTACAAAACCCAAAAAAGAAAAACAGAAAGAGATGAAGAAGAAACACAGAAGGAACACCCCAAAATTACTTACGAAGAAAGACGTGAAGGTTGGATTCGGAGGACACTAGCACGGAATTCGCAGCAAGAAATTTCTCTCTCAAGGGCTCTCTGAAGGTTTGGAAACGGTAAAAGGGTTTGATGTTTAAGGGTTTGGTATTTATAAGGCCTACCTATACGGGTTAACCCATTAACCCGTATTAATTAGCCCACAAACCATGCCTTGAACCCTGAACCGTCTCCAAACGTTTGAAAATTCAAAAATTCCGCTGGTTAAGCATTTATTGCCCCCCTTGGATGACTGACACGTACCCCTGTACGTACCACGCCCCGTCTTTTCATCTGCCCAGGGGCCCACGTGATTAACCGGGAGGCACAACATGCAAGGGGCCACGTGTCTCTCACTGGTGCCTCCCGAACGTTCCCATAAGCCCATGAGGCCAAGCAGCAACCAACAAAAATGCCAACACTGGTGCTCGCCAAAGCAGCGGTCTAATCCAACCGAGCTTCTAGTACCTCCTCGCTCAGACCATAAATAATCACACTTGGAGCTAGGGGCCATTGATGAGCCCGAATCTATTGGACCGGGCCCGCGCTCGGTCTGGTCCAAGGAACCAGTGACGTGACAGTACCTAGACCGCTGGGGGAAGACTGCGGACAGATAGGCCCTTGAGGTCAAGACCGTGTCCCTCCCCGCATTAATCCTATCAAAGACTGGAAGGATCCTGACCGCCATACTCATGCCCGCACGACCTATGACCATTGGGTCCGTGCCCGCAGATTGTATGTCCGCAGGGACCCATGCCCGCAGGAGGCATGACCGCTCCATCTGTGCCCGCGTCAAATACCTTTGACCGCGGCCACAATGTTGACCGCGGGCACATGTCTGCTTCCCGGTTAATATCAAGCCTTACTGAGCAAGTTAGCTTACTGGCTCTGACATGCAAGTTGCCGGCTCCCCCATCACACATTTAATGCGGCTCAGTCAGGCGCCTACTATTTCATTTAATGCGCCAAGCCATCTACACGGCTCATGTCCCTTTCAGCCATGCCCCCTCTGACAGTCAATGTTTCCTCCCTGACAGGGCCAATTAGCTGCGGACACGTGTAGCTGGTCAAATACCAAAGTGCCCCCTAGGGCTGACCTCATTGCTTACATCAACAAGCACCGCTACATTGCCTATAAATAGAAGGTCTTTGTCCCCTTGGGCAAGGTAAGTTCCAAATATATTGAGTAAGCCATATTACTCTTAAACCCTACACACACACTCCAAGGTATTCAAAGCCTTATTACTCAGTATTCTTACTCTCACACCCGAGGGCCTGAGTCGGAGTAACATCCAACTTTGACCTTAACGGTGCTTATTTGTGTTGTGATCTAGGTACAAGCAAACCACAAAAATATCCTAGCCAGATATCCTTGAACCGCTCCTGACCCTGAAAAGCTTGGCGTCATCAGGGACATTCATCAAGTAAATTAGTTAGTTTACTTACTTTTGTTATTCAGAATAATGCTAATTAAAATGTTTTTGAAATTTATTATAAAGTCAAACAAACTAGAGATAAGTTTTTGCCTAGTGAGAGTAATTCTGAAGAGATTTTTGATTTAATTCATGATGATCTTTGGGGTGATTATCAAACACCTGTTTTTTGTGGAACAACTTATTTTTTTTAACTATTGTAGATGATTGCTCTCTCGATATGTGGATATATTTGATAAACTCAAAAAGTGATGAGCCTCACACTTTGAAAAATTATCTTGTCATGGTTGAGTGCCAGTTTAATAAATGTGTCAAATGGGTGCGAAGTGATAATGGGAAAGAATTCACATGTCTTGAAAAATACTTTGCTGAAAACGGAATTGTGTTTCACACCACGTGTATTCACACTTCACAACAAAATGGGAGAGTAGAAAGAAAGCACCGTCACATTTTGAACGTAGCACGGGCCTTACGGTTTCAAGCTGGATTGCCTATTAGATTTTGGGGTGAATGTGTTTTGACGGCCGGATATTTGATTAATCGCACCCCTTCAAAATTGTTGCATGGAAAAACCCCGTATGAAATCATTTTTGACAGAGCACCCACCTATAAACACATTAGGGTTTTTGGTTCTCTCTGTTATGCCCATTATTCATGTCGTGAAAATGATAAATTTGCTAGTCAAAAGTGTGATTTCTTGTGTTACCCTTTTGGCAAGAAAGGATGGCTATTGTATGACCTTGAGGAAAACAAAACACTTGTCTCCCGTGATGTTATTTTTGTATAATCCAAATTTCCCTTCATTGGTCAAAGTGACAGTCCAAATGAAGATGTTATTGGTCCTGATTTCATTTTTTATAATCCTGATGAGACGGTTATTGGGAGTACTGGCATTTCTGAGCGGGGTGCTGGAAATGAAAATCCTGAAGCGCCCCTAGTGAATGATGAACACACTGATGGAGCACCCCTGGAGCATAATGGAGCGCCCCTAGGGCATGATAAGGCACCCCTTGAGCACAATGGGGCGCCTCTAGCGCCCACCGAGGTGCCTAATACTGAGTTTGTTCCAAGTGAAGCGCCTGCAACCACCATGGAGAAGCTTCTGATAATTTGGGCAGAGGTTAACGTGCAAAGGTTCCCTATTTACGCTACATAAGCACTGAGTATGATTTGAGCATATCTCAGACACACTATACGGGCTAGCCCCTCGTTCAGTTCACTCACCCCAAACAAGTCTTCAGGTACTCGATATCCTTTATCACATTTTGTCAATTGTACTAAATTCTCTTACGGACATCATTGTTTTCTAACCGCAATTGATACAGGTGTTGAGCCTAGAAACATTGCAGAGGCTGTAAGTCAGAGGAGTGGAGGGCAGCCATGAAAAATGAGCTTGATGCTCTAGATCAATATGGGACCTGGGATCTGGTGGATGCTCCTATTGGTAAAAAGGTTATTGAGAACAAATGGGTGTACAAAATCAAATACAAGGCAGATGGAACAGTCGAACGATATAAGACGCGACTGGTAATTCTGGGTAATCGACAAGTGGAAGGCATATAATACACATAAACCTTTGCTCCAACTATCAAAATGGTTACAATACGAGTACTCCTGGCTATTGCCGCGACCCGTGGTTGGGAACTTCATCAAATGGATGTTCACAACGCTTTCTTACATGGAGATCTGAGTGAGGAGGTATATATGAAGCTTCCCTTGTGGTATCAACCCCGTATATTTGGCAAAGTATGTAAGCTCCGTAAGTCCTTGTATGGACTTCGTCAGGCGCCTCGTTGCTGGTTTACAAAGCTATCTGCTGCATTGAAGAAGTACGGTTTTGATCAATTGTACTCAGACTATTCGTTCTTTTCTTATCAAAAGGATGACATCGACATATATATCTTGGTTTATGTTGACGATTTGGTTATTGGGGGTAATGATTCCATTGCTATTATTGATTTTAAAGATTATTTATGTTGTTGTTACAAAATGAAAGATTTGGGCGCTTGAAGTATTTCTTGGGTATAGAGGTTGCACGCCACCCGGATGGGATCTTCTTGTCTTAGAGGAAATACGCTCTTGATATTTTCTCTGAAACTAGTCTTCATGGTGCACGTCCGGCGAATACTCCTGTTGAGCAGAATCATCAGTTAGCCTTAACAGATGACGATCTCTTGTATGACCCCGAACGCTATCGACGTCTTGTTGGACGTTTAATCTATCTCACTATCACAAGACGAGAGCTCTCTTACTGTGTTCATATTCTTGCACAGTTTATGAAAACACACAAGCTTGATCATTGGCATACGTCTTTACGAGTGGTTCGCTATCTTAAGGGACATCCTGGCCATGGGATTCTATTGCACGTCGACTCGGATCTTCAACCATATGCCTATTGTGACTCTGATTGGGCCAGGTACCCTATTACTCATCGCTCCTTGACGGCGTGCTTTGTATTCTTGGGTGGTTCTCCTGTGTCATGGAAGACTAAGAAGCAAACTACCATTGCTCGCTCTTCGACCGAAGCTGAGTATCGCTCTATGGCAAGCGCGACGTGTGAACTTACATGGATGCGTGGTCTCTTGTTGTCCTTTGGGATCAATCTCTAAGCTCCTATGACTCTCTTGTGTGATAGTCAGTTAGTTATTCACATCGCCCAGAATCCTGTTTTTCATGAGCGCACTAAACATATCGAGGTTGATTGTCACCTTGTTCGTGACGCCATTAAGTCTGGCCTCATCTCTACGAAATATGTTTACACCTCTGCTCAGTTTGCAAACGTACTTACGAAAGCGCTTGGAACCCGACAATTCACTATTTTATTTAACAAGTTGGGCGTTTGTGACCTTCACGCTCCTACTTGAGGGGGTGATGGAGGAGCGCGCCCATGGAACGCCACCTGGAGCGCCCAGATGACCACAGAAGGAGCGTTAGGAAGAGCCGAGGACCCAAGGAAGGCGCTGGGCCGCCTAGCCAGGCTCTGATATGGGGCGCTGGAGAGGATGGATGGGGCTCTGGAAAGGAGCCGAGCCGTAGGGCGCTAGGGCGCCGAGTGCAAGAAGGGCGACGCTAGGAGGGAACTCAGGCACTAGGAGGGAGCTCGCTCTCAGGATACTCTCGTTTCTCTTTATACATTTCTTATCATATATATATATATATATATATATATATATATATATATATATATATATATATATATATATATATATATATATATAGTATCAAGTAGTTAGCGAAATTTTAGGGACTCATACACCCACTTGTTATTATTACTTGAATAAATTTTAAATGATAATTTAATTATTTTAATAAAAAATTAAAACTTGTTATTGACATATCATAATAAATCTTATCAATAACAATTTTTAATTTTATTTATAATATATTAATTAATTTAAAATTATTGTTTAAAGTTCATTTAAAATAACAAAATTAAGTAGAAATATTATTTTGGAGCGATGAATATATATATATATATATATATATATATATATATATATATATATATATATATATATATATAAATGAACATGATGCGGTTGAGGATGCATTCTTGAAGAGTGTATACGAGACATGAACTAGTATTAGATCTTGCCAAGAACAAATCTTTTTTGGAATAACCCAATTTATTTGGAATCCTGGAAATCCACTCTTGAGCTTATCGGACGATTCGTCCATTGCCGTTCTGTTTTCACCTCGAGAATTCACAAATACATATCTAGATGAAGAGAAGTGGTTTTTTACTGGTGACATAAAAACTATGGAACAAAGCTGGTTTGTCGCTCAGACGCAAGAAACATACTGTCAATGGTTGATTCAGCGTCATAAATCGCTTAGAAGATCTAATAATTCATTATCGAAGGGATCGTTCCGTTTTACTGCTCTAGCCGAGAGTTATCAGTATTTATCAAATCTGTTCCGATCTAAGAAAACATTAGTGAATCAACTGCAAAAGCTATTGGTGAAAAAAAAAGATGGCTTTTCCCGAATGACATGCAATTTTTTTTTTTTGCATATATCTATATTACAATACACATAGGAAAAAATCGTTTGTAACCGCTGAGATAAAAAGCGGTCGAGATTGATTTTCAAAAATTGATCCGACGGCCTGAATTAACCAAAATATTCCACTTTTCCACTCCCAATTTTATAACTCCCCAACTTCTCCTCCCAAATATGTCTTTTAACTTTTCCCCACCCTTTTATTTAAAGAGGTTAGTTACAGAAAGAGAGATAAATTGGGATTGAGGTTGAAGTCGATCAATAGAAAAGCTTTGCATGGGTGGAAAAGGGTTTGGGGGTGAAATTTAGGGAAACTGACCGTGCCGCACGGGGGTTAGTACTAGTATATACTCCCTCCGTTCCGCTACAAACTGCACACTTTCTTCATTGGGCGTCTCATTACAAATTGCACACTTCCTAAAATGACAAAGAATCTTTAATATTTCCTCCACTCATTCTCTCTCCTACATTATTTTAATACTTACAACACCATTATAATTTACTATTCCCTTCACTCATTCTCTCTTCTATTTTACTTTTACTCTCACAACATTTATATTATTATTTTTTTCTTAATTTCTGCGCAAACAATTACAATAACTAACTGTGCGATTTCTATCGAGACGAAGGGAGTATATATATATTCAATTAGGTTGTGCTTTTGCAAGTGTAGCAGGAGGAGAAAGGTAAGGGAGAATCAGATTCTAGTTGACAAATAATGGAGTATAAGGAAATGGGCATGCAGTGGTGCTGTAATATATGAAATGAGCTTGTAGATTTGATTTGATGTCGGATAATATCCACTTCATATTCTAATGGAATCTTCTCCCTTTCGGCATACCTTGTCACAAAATGCTTCATCTGTTAAAAGAAAATAAAAAAATTGTTTCGCTTCGATTTTCCTTGTAGCTCCTTCGAACTTTGATTATAATTTTATAAAAATTTAAATATCTTTATACAATTCTAAAAAAAAAAAATATTATTTCACCTCTAGGAAAACTATCAATAATACTGTATAAAAATATATAAATTTTAATAAAATTATAATCAAAGTTCGATTAAGTTTACCATAAAAGTTGAAGTGAGACAATTTTTTTTAGACAGATGGAGTATGAAATATGATGTAGTAAGAGTTCAAAAGTAACCAAGATATAACATGTTTTTTTTTAATTGTTGTATAATCGAGATTAATTGAGTGGCTGATAAATCTTACATTTGTCCATAAATAAATAATCTTGATTGCAAAACTTGAAAAAAAAAATGGATGTGACCACATAAATTCCCTATCTCATCTCTCTCCTTCTAGTGGAATCGGATTTGCTCATTTGAGGATTTGCTACTCCCGTTGTTGCGAATGATCTTTAAATTTAAATTATGGCCATGTCCCTGTTGATCACTTGTTATTATTATAAGATAAAAATTACTTCGTCTAATAATGAATATCATTTTTCTTTTTGTTAACAACAAAATAGATTTATTTTTGTAAACAAATTTTTTGAGACGAAAGGGGTACCATTTATATCAAAAGTTGATGACGCCACAGCTTTTGGGGTCAGGAGCGGTTCAAGGATATCTGGCTAGGATATATTTGGTGGTTTGATGTACCTAGATCACAACACAAACAAGCACCGTTAAGGTCAAAGTTGGATGTTACTCCAACTCAGGCCCTCGGGTGTGAGAGTAAGAATACTGAGTAATAAGACTTTGAATACCTTTGGAGTGTGTGTGTGTGTGTTTAGGTTTTGAGAGTAATAGAGCTTACTCTATTGTATATGGAACTTACCTTGCCCAAGGGGGTAAAGGCCTTCTATTTATAGGCAATACAATGGTGCTTGTTGAGGTAAGCAATGAGATCAGTCCTAGGGAGCACTTTGGTATTTGACCAGCTACACGTGTCCGCAGCTAATTGGTCCTGTCAGGGAAGGAACATTGACTGTCCAGGGGACATGGCTGAAAGTGACATGAGCCTGTTGGGTTTTACGGGTCCATGCGCAGCGAAATTAAGCATTAAAAACATAAAACCCAAGAAGCCCTAGAATCCGTTCTATACAATTAATTTAAATTCCTATGAGATAGAATTAAACCAACCTTGAAACGCTTTCCGGTCTTGAGCTATCGAACGATTTGATTATGTGATATCGAATCACAAACTTCGTTCTTCAACTTGCTTAAACTCTAGGCCTTGATCGATGAACGAGCGAAGACCCTCTTTTGGTATCCACACCTTTGAATGAATTCAAGAACAACTTCTTGATGATTGCTAGATCTAAAACCTTGAAGAATATTGAGAGTATTTTGTTGTGAATTTTGATTGAAAATTTCGGCTGACCTTTTAGGTCCGATGTAACCCTTGTATTTATACTACAATAGTAAGAATACTTCTCCTAATCGTATTAGGAGAGACAGTCAAAAAATGCGTACAGGCCTGATATGTCGCGCGGTATATTAAGCCATTGGCTTAATATGTCGCGCGGTATATATAGCCAGATACAAAAACTCTCAACTATTCTTCCTCCGATTTAACCAATTCATTCTAGTCGTGTGTGACCCAATAGGATTACATTATGTTGGCAATGAGTTCGATCATATCGAATCTCATAAGACATAAGCGGACTCTAGCAAGCCATTATGTCTACCCAAATAATGTAACGTAAGAGTTCACGTTTCCAATGGTGTACTTCCATTTATCCCTTTGTCTCACGATGTTATATTGAACACAAGTCATGGTCCTTGTCAACTTGTTATTGTTCAATGCTTTCTCGATTCTTGAGTATAATGATAATTCCAATCATATTGGGGTACGGCCATACACTTTCATCATTATCACTCATCGAGGGGCCCAAGCATAACATCTCTCTTCCGAGGGACAAATTCCTTCTTGACTTATCATCCTTCCCATCATGAATCCGATCATGCCAATGATAGTCTTTATAGATATCGTGTTAAGATATCGTTTGACTAAAATCAAACATGACTTTCATCATATGTAAGGTTACGATAATCTTAGGTCTAGGAAATAAATGAAGTAACCGTATGAGATTTAAGTATGACATTTGACCATGACATAAATCTCATGCGGGTCATGTCCGATCACTTGTTCTCTAACAAGTACCCATAATTTCAATGTGCATCTCTTATGCATATAATCATCGCATGATTATCCATTGACAATTATACTAATTTATTCTCTTAATAATTAGGGACAGAGATTATTATAAACAAATATACAAAAACATATAATAATCAAATAATAAACATCTCATATAATAATAAATAATGTCAACACATAAGTCTATCAATCATAGGCCTAGGGCATAACACCAACAGTCTCCCACTTGCACTAGGCCCAATCTACCATGTATCGAATACCCATGGACCTAACATGACCATCATGTTTAGCTTGCGAGAGAGCCTTAGTTAGTGGGTCCGCCACGTTGTCATCGGTGTCTACTCGCATATCTTAACGTCTTCCCTTTCACATATCTCACGGATAATGTGGAAACGTCGAAGTATGTGTTTGGATCTCTGGTGTGATCTTGGTTCCTTTGCTTGTGCAATGGCACCATTGTTATCAGATAAAGTTCAATAGGGTCTCTGATGCTTGGAACGACTTCCAAATCACTAATGAACTTCTTAATCCAAGCTGCTTCCTTAGGCTGCATCGGATGCCGCTATGTACTCGGCTTCGGTTGTAGAATCGGCGACGGTACTTTGCTTGGAACTTTTCCAACTCACGGTGCCTCCATTAAGCGTAAACAAAAATCCAGATCGCGATCTGAAATCATCTTTGTCGGTTTGGAAGCTAGCATCTGTGTAGCCTTTTACTACAAGATCTTCTTCCATTCCTCCAAAGACCAAGAATACATCCTTAGTTCTTCGTAAGTACTTAAGGATATTCTTGACTGCTATCCAATGTGGTTCGCCAGGATCCGATTGGTACCTACTCGTCATGCTTAGAGTACACGAGATGTCGGGTCTAGTACATAACATAGCATACATGATAGACCCAATTGCCGAAGCATATGGAATACCATTCATTCTCTTTTGCTCATCATTAGTCTTAGGACTTTGATTCTTGCTAAGAGATATACCATGCAACATTGGCAAGTTTCCTCTTTTAGAATTTTCCATTTGGAATCTTCTAAGGACTTTGTCAATGTAAGTATTTTGACTTAAACCAATCATCCTCTTAGATCTATCTCTATAAATCTTGATACCAAGGATATATGCGGCTTCGCCCATATCTTTCATTGAAAAGCACTTTCCCAACCAAGACTTGACAGTCTCTAGTGCAGGAACGTCATTTCCAATGAGTAAGATATCGTCGACATACAACACTAAAAATAGTGCCACGCTCCCACTAATTTTCTTGTATACACAAGGTTCATCTTCGTTCTTGATAAAACCAAACTCCTTGATTGCTTCATCAAAACGTAGATTCCAACTCCTTGAAGCTTGCTTCAATCCATAAATGGATTTCGCAACTTACACACCTTGTTAGAATTTTCTCGGGTCGACAAAACCTTCAGGTTGTATCATGTATACATCCTCAAGTAACTTCCCATTAAGGAAAGCCGTTTTGACATCCATTTGCCATATCTCATAGTCATAATATGCGGCTATGGCAAGTAAAATTCTAATAGACTTAAGCATAGCTACAGGCGAAAAGGTTTCATCATAGTCAATGCCATGAGTCTGCCTATATCCCTTAGCTACTAGCCTAGCCTTATAGGTGTGCACCTTCCCATCCATGTCGGTCTTCTTCTTGAAAACCCATTTGCACCCTATGGTTTTTACACCTTCGGGTGGATCAATCAAGTTCCAAACTTGATTATCAGCCATGGATTGTAATTCGGACTTCATGGCCTCTTGCCATTTTTCCGAATCCGGAGCGGACATCGCTTCTTGATAGCAAGTGGGTTCATCATTTTCGATTAACTCCACTTCATCACTTTCCGTAACGAGAAATCCATATCTCTCGGGTTCGGATCGTGACCTACCACTTCGGCGAGGAACTTGTGCATCTTGAACCGGTTCCACAACGGTTTGTGAACTTGGTTCAGTTTCTACCATTGGTTCAATGTTGTTTTCGGGTTCTCGAACTTCTTCGAGATCTATTTTACTCCCACTGGTTCCTTTGCGAAGAAACTCTTTTTCTAAGAAAGTACCATTTCGAGCAACAAACACTTTGTTCTCGTTTCGGTTGTAGAAATAGTATCCTTTGGTTTCCTTAGGATATCCCACGAAAACACATTTATCAGATTTAGGTGCTAGCTTGTCGGAAGTTAACTTCTTGACATATGCATTGCAACCCCAAATCTTCATGAAAGACAAACTAGGTTTTCTTCCATGCCACATCTCATATGGGGTCTTTTGAACCGATTTGGTAGGAACTCTGTTTATAGTGAAAGCAGCAGTTTCTAGTGCATGTCCTCAAAAGGATAAAGGAAGCTCAACTTGACTCATCATAGAACGAACCATGTCCAACAAAGTTCTATTCCTCCTTTCAGACACACCATTCCATTGTGGTGTTCCAGGTGGAGAGAGTTCTGAAATGATTCCACAACTCTTAAGATGACTGTCAAATTCTTGGCTCAAATATTCACCACCTCGATCGGATCGAAGTACCTTAATAGTTTTGCCAAGTTGATTCTGCACCTCATTTTGAAATATTCGAAATATCTCAAACGATTCACTTTTATGTTTCATTAGATAAACATATCCAAATCTACTATAATCATCAGTGAATGTTATGAAGTAACGAAATCCTCCCCTAGCATCGCTACTCATAGGCCCACATACTGTTGTGAAATTGGTGCTCTCCGTTGCAATCAAAACAAAGAAATCAACACACCCACACGTACAAGAAAGAAACAATCACACACAAGAACACAAGAGTTGTTTACCCGGTTCATTCACCAACTCGTGAACTACGTCCGGGGGCAATTGCCAAGCCAATATGTATTAGTCTCCTCTCTAATATGTTGCTACAATGTGTTCTAGGCCGGATCTATGTTTATATGGTAATACAAGGAACCCTAAATCTAATTTAAGAAGAGTTCTAATCAAAATAGGAAACAAAATCAAGCTGCAGAATTTTCACCCGACACGTGGGCGGTCGCCCAAGGCACCATGGGCGGTCGCCCAAGCCAAAAAACTCCACGAACCCAAACCTCTGTACTCATGGGCGGTCGCCCACCCCCCCATGGGCGGTCGCCAACCACGGCAGAAAGTTTTCCCCAGATTTCCTTCTTGATTCAGCAATTCCTCCGACTTAGGCCCCTTTTCTCCTTGTAGTTTAGGACTCCAATCCCAACAATCTCCCACCGGAGACTAAACTAACAAACATAGAAACACCCATTAACTCCCACCACGGAGTAAAGACCTTCGAACACATTTCCCCCTCATCCATATTGGCTTGACACTGCCACACCTCTCCTCAAGTAATAAGGCGAGTTGAAACCAAGCGACGTTTCAACCTCTCCGTGTTAGATCGTTCTTGCCTCCCCAAATCAGCTTCTACCTTGATTTCTCCCCGCAAGTCTAACTTCGCCTTCTCCCTCCAGACCCACCTTCCTCGCAATGCTTCCCCTTGAAACTTGGACACACCTTGTTTCTTGCATCGACTGTTCTTGGTCTGAAACCGCTCTCTGTTAGGGCCCTTGGACTTCCACACCACGTTGATCAACTTTGAGTCCCCCCCAACATACCGTTTCTTGATGTCTCCCCTTTTCACACCAACAGGCCGGTTCTTAAGCCTCTTGCTCCCACCGGAACGAAAATCGACATTGTAGGTAGAGTACAACATCTTCCCCTTAACCCCAAGAACGCGATTCAAAATTAATCAACTAATGAAAAATTTTGAATCCTCCGAACCAAAGCTCTGATACCAGTTGTTGTGAAATTGGTGCTCTCCGTTGCAATCAAAACAAAGAAATCAACACACCCACACGTACAAGAAAGAAACAATCACACACAAGAACACAAGAGTTGTTTACCCGGTTCATTCACCAACTCGTGAACTACGTCCGGGGGCAATTGCCAAGCCAATATGTATTAGTCTCCTCTCTAATATGTTGCTACAATGTGTTCTAGGCCGGATCTATGTTTATATGGTAATACAAGGAACCCTAAATCTAATTTAAGAAGAGTTCTAATCAAAATAGGAAACAAAATCAAGCTGCAGAATTTTCACCCGACACGTGGGCGGTCGCCCAAGGCACCATGGGCGGTCGCCCAAGCCAAAAAACTCCACGAACCCAAACCTCTGTACTCATGGGCGGTCGCCCACCCCCCCATGGGCGGTCGCCCACCACGGCAGAAAGTTTTCCCCGGATTTCCTTCTTGATTAAGCAATTCCTCCGACTTAGGCCCTTTTCTCCTTGTAGTTTAGGACTCCAATCCCAACACATACATCGGTATGTATGAGTCCTAATAAGTCGCCCGCCCTTTCACCGGTTTTGGTAAATGGGTCCTTGGTCATCTTGCCAAGTAAACAAGACTCGCATGTCTCATATGATTCATAATCATGTGAGTCCAAAAATCCATCTTTGTGGAGTTTAGAGATGCGTTTCTCGTTTATGTGGCCAAGACGACAATGCCATAAGTAAGTGTGGTTTACATCATTGGGTTTAGATTTCTTGTTAATGTTATAGACATCATTATCACGATTTTCAATATCAAGAACATAAAGGCCATTGAATGAAACAGCAGTACAATAATGCATATCACTCTTGTGAATAGAAAATTTCTTATCACATATAAGAAAATTAAAACCTTCATTATCCAAACATGAAATCGAAATAATATTCCTACTTAAAGGCTGGAACGTAATAACAATTGTTCAAAACAAGTATTAGTCCACTAGGTAAAGTAACTTCATAAGTTCCTACGGCTAATGCAAAGAACTCTTGCTCCATTCCCCACACGTAGGTCCACTTCACCTTCCTTAAGCATCCTTCTCGTTCTTTAGACCACCGCACATTTAAACAAATGTGAGTTTTGCCATCCGGTATCCAATACCCAAGAACTAGAAGTAGATAGGAATATATCTATAACAAAGATACCTGAAGTTGAAGCAACTCCTTTGCTCTTCTTCAGTGCTTCCTTGTATTTTGCGCAATTTCTCCTCCAATGTCCAATCTCATTGCAATGGAAGCAGATTGCGTCCTCTTGGGACTTAGGCTTAGCCTCTTTAGGCTTGGAAGCCTCTTTGGGCTTGGCAACCTTTGCCTTAGGATTAGCAACCTTTGCTTTTCCTTTACCCTTGAACCCTTTCCCCTTGTTAACCATTAGCACTTGATCGGTCTTCTTCTCGACAATACGGTTTCCGCAAAGAGTCAACATTTGAACTAACTCGGAAAGGTTTCTATTCATTCCACCCATGTTATAGTGCATTATGAAATGACTAAAACTTTTAGGTAATGAATTCAATATTATGTCGGTAGCCAACTCTTGGCTAATTGGAAAACCGAGCCTTTCAAGATGCTCAATGTGGCCCTTTAACTTGAGAGCATGGGGACCAACAGCTTGTCCTTCACTCATCTTGCATGAGGTCAAGGCTGCAACTGTGTTGTACCTTTCTTGCCTAGCTTGAATTTGGAACATTTCCATCAGCCGATTGTTTAAGTCGACTGTCCCCAAGTGCTCAAGATTCTTCTCGAAGACTCTTGCACATGGCGGAGAGCATAAGGCAACTAACATACTCGTAGAGTCACGCTTGTGCTTCGAGATATTGTTCCCTTATTGCCCTAGCGGCATTGGCGACGGAGTTCGGTGGAATAGGTTCGGTGAGAACGTACGGTTTCTCCTCTTGTTTGAGAACAATTCTCAAACTACGGATCCAATCCATATAGTTTGTACCATTCTCTTTCCAACTTTTCCTTCTCAAGGATAGATCGTAAGTGAAAAGTGATTATTGTTTGATGCCATTTATTCTACAAAAAGATATACATAAAATATGAACACATATAAGTAAACATATCATATGAGAAGTATAGTGCATTTAAATAAATGCTCCCACTAAATTATACACCTTCAAATGCAAATAAGCATAATATACATTTAATGGGCTAAGATCCAACTTTAATTCAATTTCAAGTTTGCTATGGCAAACCGCTCAAAATTAAATTAATTAGGTAGAAAACATCAATCATATCACATATATGACTCTTAGATCTTTTATGAGATCAATTCAAGACATCATATGTCTAGGCATATTTTAATCTCATCTTATGCCTTGGGTCCAAAACCATTTTGATAACCCAATTAAGTTCATTCACTTTAAAACGTATAGGAACCACCATTTCCTCATCTTGCTCGCATTCGAATAGAATCAAAGCACCTTGCTATGGCAAGCCCACCCAAAACTATCCGAATGGTCTCAAGTGTTTTTTAATCATGAATTGGCATAAAGAACTTAAAAGTTAAATGAAGGTTCTTTAAAGGCAGATTATAAGCATGTCAGAAAGATAGTCAAAATCATGCACCAGGTAAGTTCCCAAGAAGATAGGTGAGCCACAAGGACTTCTTAAGTACCAACTCTTCCTTTGACAGAACTCTCCTAGACATGCATAATTAGAAATCAACTCTGATTAGGCAACATAATCCCTACCTTTTATAAACAATCAGTTTCCTTTTAAATTTCGCGTATTTATGACTTGTTTCCATAAACAATCATAAGATCCAAAATTTACAATGTCTAAATCTAAACATATTAGGAAACTAAATATCATGTTTCAACTAAACATCTAATTAAAAAAAAATTCTTAACATGTAAGAACAAATAAAACATGCATCGCAATAATTATTAAAATCATATTTTAATCAATTAATCATGCATATTAGTGAATCAATCTAGCATGGACTTATAAACTCAATTTTATAGCATCCAAATTTTCATATACATTGCAATAATTATTAAAATCACATTTTAATCAATTAATCATGTATATCAATGAATCAATCTATCGCGGACTTATAAACTCAATTTTATAACATCCAGTTTTTCATATCAACATATCAGATTGTAAAACACAATCACAGAATAGCAGAAAAATTGAACAAACCGATTCGCCGGTTTTGGCTTTATTATGTCGCGTGACAACATCGGCCCGAGGCTTGATATGTCGCGCGACCTAACAGCCGATTAACCCGAATTCCACATGGCTTAATATGTCGTGCGACCAAAGTAGCCGTGTTACGGTGAATTTCCAAATTCGAACCAATACAGATTACATGTAATTAAATCAAGTAAAACATCCTTTTACAGATTTAATTCAAGATAATTCAAAACGATTTTCACATTGTTTCACATAAACAATTAAAAATTCTATCGCATACAAAACATGCAATAAGCATATAAACAATTTTATATCTTAAATCTAGCATGTTAATTCAAACTTAACCATACGAACGGGGCTGCGATACCTTTGTTGGGTTTTACGGGTCCATGCGCAACGGAATTAAGCATTAAAAACATAAAACCCAAGAAGCCCTAGGATCCGTTCTATACAATTAATTTAAATTCCTATGAGATAGAATTAAACCAACCTTGAAACGCTTTCCGGTCTTGAGCTATCGAACGATTTGATTATGTGATATCGAATCACAAACTTCGTTCTTCAACTTGCTTAAACTCTAGGCCTTGATCGATGAACGAGCGAAGACCCTCTTTTGGTATCCACACCTTTGAATGAATTCAAGAACAACTTCTTGATGATTGCTAGATCTAAAACCTTGAAGAATATTGAGAGTATTTTGTTGTGAATTTTGATTGAAAATTTCGGCTGACCTTTTAGGTCTGACAGAACCCTTGTATTTATACTACAATAGTAAGAATACTTCTCCTAATCGTATTAGGAGAGACAGGCTGTCAAAAACGCGTACGGGCACGATATGTCGCGCGGTATATTAAGCCATTGGCTTAATATGTCGCGCGGTATATATAGCCAGATACAGAAACTCTCAACTATTCTTCCTCCGGTTTAACCAATTCATTCTAGTCGTGTGTGACCCAATAGGATTACATTATGTTGGCAATGAGTTCGATCATATCGAATCTCATAAGACATAAGCGGACTCTAGCAAGCCATTATGTCTACCCAAATAATGTAACGTAAGAGTTCACGTTTCCAATGGTGTACTTCCATTTATCCCTTTGTCTCACGATGTTATATTGAACACAAGTCATGGTCCTTGTCAACTTGTTATTGTTCAATGCTTTCTCGATTCTTGAGTATAATGATAATTCCAATCATATTGGGGTACGGCCATACACTTTCATCATTATCACTCATCGAGGGGCCCAAGCATAACATCTCTCTTCCGAGGGACAAATTCCTTCTTGACTTATCATCCTTCCCATCATGAATCCGATCATGCCAATGATAGTCTTTATAGATATCGTGTTAAGATATCGTTTGACTAAAATCAAACATGACTTTCATCATATGTAAGGTTACGATAATCTTAGGTCTAGGAAATAAATGAAGTAACCGTATGAGATTTAAGTATGACATTTGACCATGACATAAATCTCATGCGGGTCATGTCCAGTCACTTGTTCTATAACAAGTACCCATAATTTCAATGTGCATCTCTTATGCATATAATCATCGCATGATTATCCATTGACAATTATACTAATTTATTCTCTTAATAATTAGGGACAGAGATTATTATAAACAAATATACAAAAACATATAATAATCAAATAATAAACATCTCATATAATAATAAATAATGTCAACACATAAGTCTATCAATCATAGGCCTAGGGCATAACACCAACAGAGCCGTGTAGCCGGCTTAGTGCATTAAATGGAATAGTAGGCGCCGGACTGAGCCGCATTGAATGCATTATGGGGGAGCCGGCAAGTGGCCTGTCAGAGCCAGTAAGCTAACTTGCTCAGTAAGGCTTGACATTAACCGGGAAGCAGCATGTGCCCGCGGTCAACGTTGTGCCTGCGGTCAAAGATATATGACGCGAGCACGGTTGATGCGGTCATGACTCATGCGGGCACGGATCCAGCGAGCAGGGTCCCAATGTCCTCGATGGGGACGATGCGAGGAGGGACGCGGTCTTGACCACAAGGGCCTATTTGTTCGCGGTATTCCCTCCAGCGGTCTAGGAACTGCTACGTCACTGGTTCCTTGGACTAGACCGAGCGCGGGCCCTGTCCAGTAGATCCGGGCTCATCAATGGCCCCTAGCTCCAAGTATGATTATTTATGGTCTGAGTGAGGAGCTACTAGAAGCTCGGTTTGCTCCAATTGTTCCTCGAGCGAGCACCAGTGTTAGCGCTTTTTGTTGTCTGTTGCTTGGCCCCATGGGCCAAAGGGAACGTTCGGGAGGCACCAGTGAGTGACACGTGGTCCCTTGCATGGCGTGCCTCCCTTGTTAACAGTGGGCCTCGCGTATGAAAAGACGGGTTAGTGGTACGTATAGGGGTACGTGTCGCTCATCCAAGGGGGGCAATAAATGCAAAGGGTATTTAATTTTTCGAATTTTCAAACGTTGGAGACGGTTCAGGGTCCGAGGTTGGATTTGTGGGCTAATTAATACGGGTTAACGGGTTAACCCGTATAGGTAGGCCTTATAAATACCAAACCCTTAAACCTCAAACCTTTTTTACCGTTTCCAAACCTTCACAGAGCCCTTGAGAGAGAAATTTCTTGCTGCGAACTCCGTGCTACTGTTTTCCGAATCCATCTCTCAATCTTTCTCTCGTAAGTAACTGTTGGGTGTTTTTTCTTCTTCATCTCCCTCTATTTTTCTTTTTTCTTTCAGAGTAGATCCGGAAGAGTATAACTTCTGATGACCCCTCTAAGTGCTGCTCAGTTGAAGGCCAAGAACCAGAGGGCCAACAAGGAAGCTGCCCAGAAGAGGCAGAATGAGATGGGAGGGGTCCCCACAAAAGATAAGACTGTGCCTGTAGCGAGCAGGAGGACTGGGGAGGCTCTATCTGCTCCCAAAACTATTCTAACCACCGGGAATCTGCCTCCACCTCCCCGGGGTCCTCCTCCACCCAATGCTCTCCGGGCATCATCTCCCGGCCGTACTATTGCCTCCGGGCATAACCAGGAGCAGTCCAAGAAAAGGACTGACAGAGATGCGGATCTTGCGCATAGGGAGAGGTCCTCCAAGACCCAGAAAGTGGTGGATACTTCTTCTCGCAGCCCCCCTGCTGCTGCCACCGCTTCTACCACTGCTCCCTCCACCGCGGGGACAATATGCTCGGTAGCCTACCCGATCTCCTCCCTGGCCACCCGCGAGGAGACCTGGGAGAAGAGGAAACAGGTGGGATCTGTGCCCGCCATTGAAGGGGTGGACCTGTATGCCCGCTCTTCCCACAATTCTGCTGTTGGGATCGGGCTTATCAATAGGCTCTTCGCCCCGGACTTCTATCATACCGTGGCGGAGAAGGAGAACCCGTCAGCCTTGATGGGAGACATTGGGATTGCCCTCACTGAGGTTTGACTCTTTCTGTCTGTCCCTTTGTCACTTTTAGCCTTCCTTGCTCTAACTATCCTCCTCGCAGGTGGGCAATAAGGCTATGTGGCTCCGGGAGACCTGTGATAGCCTGTCCGTTGAGCTTGCCAATAACACCAAAGACATGGCGGGTAAACTCCGCGAGCTGGAGCTGGCCCAGGAGAAGGTGGGGACTCTGAGCTCCCTCCTGGATGCCAAGGAGAAAGAGTTCGCCACCAAGGAGTCCGATCTGAAGGGCTTCCAGGAGCGGGTGACCGGAAGCCGAGAAGAGCCTCAAAAGGCAAAGTGGTCACGTGGATGAGATCAAGGGCCACAAACTCCAGCTGGAGCAAAGAAATTCCGAGCTCATGGTCAAGCTGGATGCCACCCAAAAGCAAGTCGAGATCCTGGAGGCCAAGGCGGATGACCTCTCCGAGAAGTTGCTGCCTCTGACGCAGTTTGGCTTGGAGAAGGAGAGGATGCTGGCCGAAGCTCGCAAGGAGGCCATCGAGGAGTATAAGAACTCCGATGAGTTCAACGCGGAGTGCCTGGCCCAGTATGAGGCCGGTGTCCAGACACAGATCCGGAACTTCGCGGCCACGGGTATGTTCTCCGTGCAGCAGTTGGCCGTGATCGGCTCACTGGTTGCTACTGACGCGGAGTGCGTACCCGGCATGCGCTAGTTCCTCCGTCCGAGGACGAGGTCAAGGGTCTGGATCTCTCCGCCGCGGCCTCTCGCTCCCGTGGCGTAAGTGACGCCCTTGGCCTGATCGCCCAATTGGATGAGCTGCGATTCGGGGAGAACCCTTTATCATTGGGGGATGCCCTGGCTCAGGTTCTTCCATAGGGACCAGCCATAGGAGATCTGTTTCCCCAGCGGGCAGCTCCCGCTTCAGCCTCTGCCGAGCAACAAACTGCTCCTACTACCGAGGTGCCTCGGGGACCGGCTTTTGCCTTCCCAACTCCGGCCTCAGACGCGGGCACAGGTGGTGCGGCCACTGAGGAGCCAGAAGCGGGCACAGGTGGTGCGACCACTGAGGAGCCCAAGGAGAATGCTCCACTAGTATAGGGTTTTTGCTTTTTCTTTTTGTAATAGTTTAGGACTTTGTAAATATTTCCTCAACATTAATAGAAGAATTTTTCTCCACTTGGCTCCTTTACTATTTATCTTAATTGCTTGTCTCGTAGGCTATTTTGAGTAGTTTGGCAATTTTCGAGCACCTCAGTACTTGCATTCTTGCCTATTACTTTTTCCAGCGTTTTTAACTTGCAATTAACTTTATACTCTTCCTTCGCGGCAAGAAATTAGTAGGCCCTTTGCCCGCATTTTTTGAGTTTTCCTAACTCTTTATTCAAAACCCTTAGGTTTTTCGTGAGAGTCAGCCTTATTCTTCTATGATCGCGTTTGTTTAGCCTTGTGGCAAACTTTGAGGCCTTAACCTCGTTTGTCTGTTTGGCTTTGTTAAACTAGTTTGATCACTCTCATCCATTTACACTTATTCCCAGCCTTGCGAGCTGTGGTGTAAGTCAAAAGTAGCCAAGGCAAGCATACTTTCATAGGGCATGCAGAAGGTGTCCGTGAGGCTATTGTCCGCGCAACAGAAAGGTAGGAGCATATTTTAGCATAGAGGCCCTTTAACCCCTTGGCATCTGTATCCACTTATTGGAGGTTCTCACTTATTTGACCCTTTATTCAAAACTCTCTAGGGTTTTTCGTGAGGGTCTCGTGGCGATCTGGTGAACGGGCTTATATGTAGGCCTTTGTCACATACAGGCATGCGAGTAACGGCCCTAACGAGGTCCTTCGCGCAATTAGTGGGTCCGGACTTCAGGTCATTGTCCCCACTAGAATCCGTAGGCACGGGCATCATGGCCTTTGTACCTACGTTCATCTATATCCACTTATTTTTGGTGGTGTCACGCGGGCAGGAGAGAGTATCCTCCCCGCGATCATAGTACGGATCGTAATGGATCTTTGTACATATATAGGCATGCGGATCCTTAGATCTTTGCGCATCAGTAAGTAGGAGCTCATATGTTGGCTCTTGAACCCACTGGCATCCGCCTGCGGGCATCCACCCTAGCTTTTGAGGCTGGTGGGAATTGATTTTTGCATCAAAATATGATGATAACTTCTCACTTATCTATATATAGAGGTCTATACTCCCTTAAAAAATTACAAAGATCTCAAAAGAAGTACTTTCTAAGGTGATCGCTGTTCCATGTATGCTTAAGCTCTTCTCCCTCTTTTGGTCGCAATATGTAGGTGCCCTCTTTGACTATCCTTGTGACCTCATATGGACCTTCCCATTTCGGGGACAGCTTGTTGAAACCAGGTTGGGTCCCTTGGACCTCTACGCTTCTGAGTACCCAGTCTCCAACTGAAAAACTCCTCTTATTTACTCTCTTGTCATGGTGCTTCTTCGCTTTCTGCTTGTAGTTCACCATTTTTTCATTTGCCCGTATTCTCTTTTCCTCGAGATCGTCCAGGTCACACCTTCTGTTTGTCTCATTTTGAGACTCCTCGAAGTAGGTGACTCTGTACGAAGGTAGGGCTACCTCTACTGGAGCCATTGCCTCTGACCCATATGTGAGCGAGAAGGGAGTTTCTCCTGTTGAATTTCTTATTGTGGTGCGGACAACCCATAATGCGATGCGGAGCTCGTCCCAACCAACGTCCTCCTCGTCCCTCCAAGTTTTTCTTTAGGGCGGTCGAACTAGCTTGTTCGCGGCCTCGCCTTGGCCATTTCCCGAGGATAGGCAATCAAGGACTTACGGTGTTGCACCTTCATTCTCACACATTCAAGCAGTTGAATTTTGCGGAGAATTGGGTGCCATTATCTGAAATTATTGCTCGGGGAACCCCAAATCGACAATAGATGTGGTCGTGGACAAAACTGATAGTGTTATCCTCGGAAATAGTGGCTAAGCCCTTTGCTTCCGTCCACTTGGTAAAATAATCCACGACCACCACGGCGTATTTAACGCTTCCTCTAGCAGTTGGAAATGGTCCAATAAGATCTATCCCCCACGTATCAAACGGCCACGATGGTACAACCAAAGTCTGCTCTGTTGATGGTAGTCTAGGGATGTCCGCAAATATCTGGCACTTATCACATTTTCTAACATACTCCTGCGCATCCCTTCTCATTGTGGGCCAAAAGAATCCTTGGAATTTGATCTTGTCTGAGAGTGTGCGAGCACCTGGATGTCCACCACAAACTCCTTCATGGACCTCATAGAGTAAGTTGGTGACCATGTGAGTTTTAACACATCTTAGCAAAGGCTTGGTGAATGATCGCCGAAAAAGCACCCCATCGAGGACGAGGTATTTCGCGGACACCGCTCTGATGGCTCTAGCCTTTACTGGGTCCTCGGGGAGGGTTTGCTTCTCGATGTAATCCTTCATTTCATCTACCCAAATTCCTTACTTGATCCTCAATATTGTTTATCCGAATTCGATCTATAGCAGGTCTCTCCGTGAATTCAATGCGGCACCGCCTCCAACTCACCAATTTCTTGCTCGGTTATTCTTGAGAGGAGGTCAGCTTCCACATTATCCTCTCTCATGACTTGGTTCAGCTCATAGTAAGTGAAATTTTTGATGAGGGTTTTTGCAAGGCCGCAGTACTGAGCTAGTACTGGGTTGATAGTATCATACTCCCCTAATTTGATTAACTATGAGCTGAGAGTCACTATTGATCTCAATATTCTGAACTCCCAAGTCTCTTGCCAATTCCATGCCCGCTATAATCGCTTCATACTCAGCCTGATTGTTTGATGCCTCGAACTTGAATCTCAAGGCCCTCATAAATTTCTCCCCGCAGGGTGCGATCAGAAGTATGCCCGCTCCACTGATTAACTTGCTCGCGGAGCCGTCCACATATAAAGTCCATACCTCTTCTGGACGCTCCCTTGGTTGAACAATTTCTGTGCTCGGGCTTTCTGGGTCATCTTCTGATTCTGCTCGCTTTCTTTTTCCGAGGTCGCTGTCCGCTAATTTGAATGATGATTCCACTACAAAATCAACTAAGGCTTGCGCTTTGATTGTCTTTCTCGGGGAGTAGGTGATCTGGAACTCAGTGAGCTCTACAGACCAAGCTAGCATTCTTCCCGAAGACTCTGGTTTGTTTAAAACCTTTCTAAGCGGAGCCTCAGCCAGTACAGTTATAGGATGTGCAGAAAAGTAGGCTCTTAATTTTCGAGCAGATACAAGCAAGGCGTAAGCTAACTTTTCTATATTAAGATAACGCCCTTCTACGGCGGACAAAGGCCTTACTTACATAATAAACTGGTTTTGGGAGTTATTCTCCTCCCTTACAAGAACAACGGCTCTTGCCCGGATCAAGAACGGCTAGATATAAAAAGAGCTCATCTCCGGCACCGGCCGCCGAGTAGAGGTGGCCGCCCGAGGTATGTTTTGACTTCTTCAAAAGCCCGATGGCACTCGGTGCTCCATGTAAATTCATCGGCTCTCTTCCCCCTTTGAGAGTTTTGAAGAAGGGGAGGCATCTCTCGCTGACCGCGAGATGAAGCGGCCAAGTGCGGTGATGCGACCATTGAGTTTTTGTACATCCTTCACGCAGCAGGAGGTTTCATGTCCAATAGGGCCTGGATTTTCTCTCGGATTAGCCTCTATCCCTCTTTGGTTGACCATGAATCCGAGGAACTTGCTCGCCTTGACCCCGAAAGCGCACTTAAGGGGTTTAGCTTCATGTTGTTGTGGCGCAAGTTTTTGAAGGTTTCCTCCACATCGAGCTCGTGGGAGTTTTCCTTAGTTTTTATGACCATGTCGTCAATGTAGGCCTCAAGATTTACGCCTAGTTGGTTTTTAAAGACCAAATTGACCATGCGCCGATATGTGGCTCCTGCATTTTTCAGCCCCAAAGTGGCATCATAGTGTAGCAAGATGTCTTGCCCAAGCAAATGAAAGCTACAGAGCGGACATCTTCAGGAGCCATCTCGGATCTCGATGGTAGCCGTAGTATGCATCAATGAAGCTTAGAACTACGTGTCCGGCTATAGAATCCACCAATCTCTACATGCGAGGAAGAGGAAAGCAATCTTTGGGGCATGCCTTGTTGAGATCGGTGAAATCAACGCACATCCTCCATTTACCATTGGATTTCTTAACCATGACCACATTGGCCAGCCATTTGGGGTAGGAGATCTCCTTTATTATCCCCGCCTTTAGCAGTTTTTCTACCTCTTCCTTGATCGCGATCTCCTTCTCCGGGGAGAAGTACCTTGATTTCTGATGGATGTTTTTGAAGGATGGGTCATCGTTGATTTTATGGAGGATCACGCTCTCGCTGATGCCTTGCATATCTTCCACCCTCCAAGCGAACACATCGCAATTTGCTCTAAGGAACTCAATGAGTATCCTTCTCTCCTCGCAGTGAATTTCTAGCCCAACCTTAACTGTTTGCTCAGGGAAGTGGGGATTGATTACCACCTCCTCGAGCTCGTCGTTAGGTTGAAGGTCGCTGATTTCACGATTGTGCAAGGAGTCAATGACAATAGTTGGGGGTTGACCTCAGCTTCGGTCAGTGTTGCCATAGAATATATGATATCACGGTCAATTTCCCCCTCTATTCCTCGATCAATATAACCTCCCTCAACAGGGGCAGCCAACTGCTTCGATTTTCTGCTTATTTTGAGCTCCACCTTTGTGGAATGGAAAGAAAGCATGCCAATCGGTACGGGTGGCGGCGGGAGTGTAAGAGTTTTCTCCTTTTTTGATTTGTCCTCGCCTTTTCCCTCTATCATTTTGTCCTCGCCCTGTGTTTGCGGGCAGGATGCCTGGCCTTTCTGCTCTTTCCTTTTTTCTTCCAGAGCTCGGAGGAATCTCCCGGGCTGGTTCTTGATGGTAGCAACCCCGCCCGGGGTGTTAAATTTCACCCTTTGGTGGGGGACGGACGCAACTATTCCCAATTCGGCTGGCCGATTCGCCGAGAATGGCATTGTACTGGGAAGGAAGATCGACCACCATGAAAGTTATCTTGGCCGTCTTCTGCATGGGTTTTTCCCCAATAGTTACGTCAAACACAATCGTCCCCTTTACCCTTACAGCGTGGTTAGTGAAGCCTTCGAGCATGCCCGCATATGGAGTAAGATGTGCTTCAGTCATTCTCATTCCCACCAAAGTATGGTAGTAGAGTATGTCGCGGGCAGCTCCAGTATCTATCAACACTCGGGCTATGTTTGCCCGGTTGATTCTCATTCTGAGGGTAAGAGGCTGAGTGGAATGAAAAAGGGTGGAGGCAAGCTCACTCCTTTTGAACCCAATTTCTTGCTCTTCCTCCGGAGCCATGACGGGGATGGAGAAAACCTTCTCTAATGTCCGAATTTGGAGGGACAGCTGCTTATTAGAGGGAGATTCCTCCCCTATGAAGTTAATGTCATAGTCCCCCAAATCGTCATCATAATTATCTCTTTCATTTCTCTCTGGTCCCCGCGTGTGTCGTGCCCGCTGCTGATCATTGTTATTGGGGGCAGTATTGTTTCCCTTAACCCACTTGGTTAGCTCCCCGTTATTGATTTTCTGCTGGATTACTCGCTTCAGCTGGAAACAGTCCTCAGTTCCGTGCCCGTGGTCGTTGTGATACTCACAGAACTTAAGTCTACTCCTCTCATTTGGCTTTCGACGCATGGGGGGAGGAGCAGAAAGTCTCGAGGCTCTCATGATCACCACCCTTGGGTCGGTGAGTTACGTAAAGCTTGTTTCGGCCATAGCCTTTTTGAGCTTTTCGATCCCCGGCCTCTGTTTTTGCCCCGATTATTGGTGTGAGCGAGGCTCAGGGTGGTCTCCTGGACTTGGCTTATCCTTTCTTTTGCAGAAGATCGGGGAGCGGGCACACTAGGCTCTTCGGCGGAGGCAATGGCCGAGGCCCTTTCATACATTTCCTCCATCGATTTAGGTTTGCTTTGGAGGCAAAATTCATTTTGAGGAAGGAGGAACCGAGGCCGCCCTCAAAACATAGTTCGATATCTCCTTCGTCCAGGTCCACAATCTCTCGCTCACCTTCTGAACCGGGATATATAATCTTTTGTAGGCTCGTTTGGTGCACCTTGACATGGACAAGATCTGTCTTTGGTCTAGCGGGCACACTGCTCCGGCAAAGGCATTGAGGAAGAGAACTACGGGCGGGTGAATATTTGGATACACCGGGGCTTGAGGGCTAGCATCCAAGATAGGGCCTTGCCCGTGAAGGTCGCAACCAAAGCTTTGCACATCACTAACTCGTCCGCGGAGAATAAAGCCATCTGGCCCTCAAATCTTCCCATATGACTCTTGGCATTTCTGGATCCGTCATAGGTGTCCATCTCGGGGGTTTGCCCCTACGGATCGGTGCCGCGCAATTTTATCGCCGAAGGCGTCCATGGTGCGACCACACTTACGGGCGGCCTTCGATGGGTCTCCCACAACTTCTGCATAAACTCCACAAACTCAGGGTTCGGATCATCAACCTTCTGCTTCTTAGCTCGTGGAGTCACGGCCTTCTCCTTGGCCGGAGCCAAGGGTCTGGCTTTGGACCTCGCACGGTGGTTTGACTGTGCCTCTTCCCCAATCTCCTCGCTATCCTCTACATGTACCACACTCCGCTTGGCCGGCTGTCCGCGTTCAAGGGCTGATTCAATCCGGTTTGCCCCCACAGCTTGACTAGCAAGCGAGTTAGCGGGAGCTCGTTGGGAGAATCTTTGTGACCCTTGAGGGAACTGTAGCCCTCCATTGGCCTCTATTTCAAACATTTCCATCTCCGCGTCGTTGATGGCCATGGCCTCCGCGACCAGTTTGGACTTGGAGGCCAGGATTTCCTTCCTTCTCAGGATTTGCTGCGGGAAAGTGGGGTGGTTAGAGTGGTGTTTTTTATGTGAGCTTGGGGAGTTTTGGGCTATTGTTTAGGAGGGCCTCGTGCTTTTTCGGCACGTATTTGGTCTCGTGAGTTGGTGTATGGCCCTTTGACCGGGAGAGAGGGTGTTTGGTGGGCAGGAACGTGCCCTCATTCTATTGAAAACCGAGTTTGGAGCCTTGCCTTTATTAATGACGGAGGGTGAGGCTTGATCATCCTCCTCTAGGGTCAAGTGACCAAAGCATTTTCCAATATTCTAGCCATATTCGGAAAGAAGATGATGGAAAAAGAAGAGCCTTTCGGCACTGAATTTGTTTAGGACACGTGAGGTGCCTTGAAAACAAAAGATTTTTAACGAGAAAACGAAAGAAAGTCGCTTCCCGGCAATGGAACCACTGATGACGCCACAGCTTTTGGGGTCAGGAGCGGTTCAAGGATATCTGGCTAGGATATATTTGGTGGTTTGATGTACCTAGATCACAACACAAACAAGCACCGTTAAGGTCAAAGTTGGATGTTACTCCAACTCGGGCCCTCGGGTGTGAGTAAGAATACTGAGTAATAAGGCTTTGAATACCTTTGGAGTGTGTGTGTGTTTAGGTTTTGAGAGTAATAGAGCTTACTCTATTGTATATGGAACTTACCTTGCCCAAGGGGGTAAAGGCCTTCTATTTATAGGCAATGCAATGGTGCTTGTTGAGGTAAGCAATGAGATCAGCCCTAGGGGGCACTTTGGTATTTGACCAGCTACACGTGTCCGCAGCTAATTGGTCCTGTCAGGGAGGGAACATTGATCCGGTCTGGGGGACATGGCCGAAAGTGACATGAGCCGTGTAGCCGGCTTAGTGCATTAAATGGAATAGTAGGCGCCGGATCGAGCCGCATTGAATGCGTTATGGGGAGCCGGCAAGTGGCCGTCGAGCGCAGAAGCTAACTTGCTCAGTAAGGCTTGACATTAACCGGGAAGCAGCATGTGCCCGCGGTCAACGTTGTGCCCGCGGTCAAAGATATATGACGCGAGCACGGTTGATGCGGTCATGACTCATGCGGGCACGGATCCAGCGAGCAGGGTCCCAATGTCCTCGATGGGGACGATGCGAGGAGGGACGCGGTCTTGACCACAAGGGCCTATTTGTTCGCGGTCTTCCCTCCAGCGGTCTAGGAACTGCTACGTCACTGGTTCCTTGGACTAGACCGAGCGCGGGCCCGGTCCAGTAGATCCGGGCTCATCAAAAGTAAATAGGGGCATTTACAAAAAACTCATTTTAAAAGATGGAAATTACAAAAAATTACACACAAGATGGAAATTACAAAAAACTTCTATAAAAATTACAAAAAACTACTTTTGTAAATTGAAAGGACTATTTTCGTAAAAAAAAGAAAGAAAAAGAAAAAAACATAAATAAACATAAAATTTAAAACATTCAGTTACAATAAGATACTTATGAATTAATAAAAAATGTAAATGCTGCTGAGCCAAATCAAAACAAAAAACAAAATGAAATTCCCATATGACTGCTAAGCACACTCATCACTAAATAGCTCACTCTGCTCAATTGCTTATAAATTTCATAAAATTACAAAAGAGAATACATCATAGGGCCAAGCTAGACCTTTTTTGGTCTACTCTTCGATCAAAAGAGCCTTGAATATAGAACCACAAATTAACCGATAAACAACTGATAAACATGATAAACAACTGATAAATAAATAACTGATAAACATGATAAACAACTGATAAACATGATAAACAACTGATAAACAACTGATAAACAACTGATAAACATGATAAACAACTGATAAACATGATAAACAACTGATAAACAACTGATAAACAACTGATAAACATGATAAACAACTGATAAACATGATAAATAACTGATAAACAAATGATAACAAACCTGATAAAACAACTGATAAACAACTAATAAACAACTGATAAACAACTGATAAACATGATAAACAACTGATAAACAACTGATAAACATGATAAATAACTGATAAACAACTGATAAACATGATAAACAACTAATAAACAACTGATAAACAACTGATAAACATGATAAACAACTGATAAACAACTGATAAACAACGAATAAACAACTGATAAACATGATAAACAAATCGATAAACAACTATAAACATGATAAACAATCGATAAACAATCGATAAACATGATAAACAATCGATAAACAATCGATAAACATGATAAACAAATCGATAACAACCGATAAACCCGATAAAACAATCGATAACAACCGATAAACAACTAATAACAACCGATAAACATGATAAACAAGCGATAAACAAGCGATACAAATGATAAACAACTGATAAACATCAAAATTCCGAAAACCTCCATCATTTTCACCATTAAACTCTTCTCAATTCATTACATAAATTCTCAAAAACCAATCATTACCAACAATAACAACCACAATCCAGGTCAAAATTTCATGGGTTTGGTCATTATCATAAATCAGACAAAGCTGGATTTGGATTTGGCCGCTGGATTTATCTATCTCCTGATTTATCTCATATTGATAGGTATGGAGTAAATCTCTTTCTCCATTTTGATAATATATGCTTTACGTTGCAGAATTGCTAGATTTGTAATAGGGGACTTGTGATTTTTGCAGTGTGAAATCATCAATAGCTGATGACGATGAAGTTAGATATATGTTACTTTGTCGGGTTCTCTTGGGGAGAGTGGAGCTTGTTCGTCCTGGTTCTGGGCAGTTCCATCCGAGTTACAAGAGTTTGATTCGGGGTTGATGACCTTGAATCTCCCAAGAAATACATTGTGTGGAATACTCACATGAACACTCGTATCTTGCCAGAATATGTCATAAGTTTCAGGATTCCTTCTTACTTAATTGGTGAGTAGTTTGATTTATGTTTTGGAGTCAGTGTTTGTCAGACAAGTAATTATTGTTTTTTTTCCTTCTACTCTGGTTGGTAATTTGAAATTACTGAATTGTTATAATTTAGTCTGTTTGAATGGCATTCTTCCCAGGGGATCAAAAAACCCAAGTTCCTCTCAGGAAAAGATCTAGGATCCCATTTGCAAGGATATTATCTGCTCTTCCCAAGTTTTTGCCTCCGCAAACCATCAGTTTGATTGCGGAGCATTACCGTGAATTTCGGGTGGGTATTTGTCAATGCACTCTGTTTCATTTTGCAAGATTATTACCCCTTCTTAAACTGTTACTTTTCACTGTTTTTTTTTTTTTACAGAAAAAAAAGATATCAAATGATGTATTTATAAAGCGAATCATAGAGATAGCAGGGGAACCATTGATGAAAAGAGTTGTACAATCTTTCTATTAGTTTCTCATATATTCTTTTGTCTTTGACAATTCAGATACAGAAGGTAGTTGTCGGAGGTGGGTTTGGGTAGAGAGAGAAAGTGGAGAGAAAAAAGTGTGGGCGGAGGTGGTCGCCGGAGGTGGGGAAGGTGGTCACCGGAGGTGGGGAAGGTGGTCGCCGGAGTTGGGTTGGGTAAAGATAAAGAGGGTAAAGAGAGATGGGTGTGTGTTTTGTGTGCAAAAATAGTTTTTTGTAATATTCATATTTAGCTAAATAGTTTTTTGTAAAATCACAACTTACATGTTTTTTTTTGTAAATAGCATGTTTTTGAATGAGTTTTTGGTAAAAAGTCCAAGTAAATATAGATACCCCGTCTGTTTCTAAATGATTTTTTTTATTTTTTTGTCGTTAATATGAAGGTAATTTGAGTTATAGTTTAAGGCTAATTTAATTATCCTAATTAAAAATTTATACTTGTTATTGAAATACCATTATAAATACTATGGATATATTTTTTTAGATTTTTATTAAGATAATTAAATGGATCTAAATTTTATACTCAAAATATTTTAATATTAACAACAAAAAAAATGTTTCGAAATGGAGAGAGTATTATTTTTAGAAGAGTACTCTAATTACTGAAAGACAAAACTCATATTTTGGTCACTAAAGAAATCATATTTTTGCAATGTACTCATTAAAGTTTAGTTTTTTGCAATATAGTACACAATTTTTGCAATGTCCTCACTTATTAAACGGAGATATCAAATGTTTAACGTTATAGGAGTACATGCTATTACGTGACCATTATAAACTTAGCTTTACGACATATTTTTGTTCATAAGTTATTTTTGTTCATAAGTTATGTTACAATCTGATGCTACCATGGCAAAATATTATTCCCGTTAAATGTCTGCCCGGCCCGAGTATATGGTCGTTGGGGGGCCCTATTTTATGAGGATAGGGGGCCCTATTTTATGGTCTATAGGGGGTCCACATTTTATGAGAATATTGTCAAAGTTCTAATTATGATTTGGTTCCCCTGTATTATTTGATATATGTCGCATATTACGTGTTATTTCTATATGCCGCATATCATATGTTATAAGCTATATGTTACATATTGCCAATGTTATGATTGTTAAGTATTGAATGTCTCAGGTCGCATGTCGCATGTCTCATGTGGCTTGTCGCATGTCTCAGGTCGCATGTCGCATGTCTCATGTGGCTTGTCGCATGTCTCCTGTGGCTTGTCGCATGTCTCATGTGGCTTGTCGCATGTCTCATGTGGTTTGTCGCATGTCTCATGTGGTTTGTCGCATGTCGCATGTCTCCTGTGGCTTGTCGCATGTCTCATGTGGTTTGTCGCATGCTGCATGCCTCCTGTGGCTTGTCGCATGTCTCAGGTCGCATGTCGCATGTCTCATGTGGCTTGTCGCATGTCTCCTGTGGCTTGTCGCATGTCTCATGTGGCTTGTCGCATGTCTCATGTGGTTTGTCGCATGTCTCATGTGGTTTGTCGCATGTCGCATGTCTCCTGTGGCTTGTCGCATGTCTCATGTGGTTTGTCGCATGTTGCATGCCTCCTGTGGTTTGTCGCATGTCGCATACCTCCTGTGGTTTGTCGCATGTCGCATGTCTCCTGTTGGTTCCCGCATGTCGGACATTGGTTCCCGCATGTCGGATGTCGCATGTCGCATCTTGGTTCTCTCAGCAGCATGTTGATGTCTCCAGGAGAGATCTGTGCCTTGACAAGTTTTGGACTCTTGACCTTATCCAAATGTAATCTCAGGAGAGATTTCCCTCCAATGACGGCGTGACACGTGGCAGAGATAAGGATGATGGTTATGACATCACCCCTGGATATATATACTCCCCCCATTTCATTTTATGAGGTATGTTCTAAAAGATGCCCACTCTCTCTCTCTCTCTCTCTAAAATATTAGATATTATGTCAATATATGTTATGAATCGGATTAATGATTCTCACGCCGGAGGGTTTTCGGGGGGAAAATCCCCCCGCCCTAACGGTGTTTTATTTTGTAGGTCCCACATTATTTAGGACCTCGTGGAGCGTGTATTTCCGGTCCGGTCACCGTTGCTACCCCGGTCAGTTCCGTGCAACACATTTTTCTGTGGCGCATCAATTGGTTCCGTTGCCGGGACTGACAATTTTCCGACGAAGTTTGGCCGGAATAGAGGAGTCGGGGGTATAAATTCAGACTACAACAGTTGGGGGTATCTTCATATGATCAACGGAGTTCGCCGGAATTGGAAGTGAGCTATTTTCGTTTTTTCTGGGCAAGGGAAAAAGGTAAAGCAAAATCTGGAAAGCAGATCTGTAAAGGAAGAAAGAAGATGAGGATTTTAGGTTGAGGCATTGAAAGCTTTTCTAAATCTTGGTCACTGGAAATGGTGGAGGAAGAGAGCGTGAATTTTGTTAAATTTCGTTTTTGTTATTTTTCGTGGGGCTTAGAGAGAGGATCGGGAAAGGCAAAGTCCATTGAAATAGATGAAGGTCCAGAGCAAATATTTAAGGAAAGAAGAGGAGTAGCAGATCTGGGAGAAGAGCCGGCGCCGGAGAAGACGAATCCAGTCGCCGGAAAAGTTAGAAAGAGAAAGTAACTGTAGTGAACAGTGGGCGGGGATACGTGTCGACGGGAGAAAAGCTTGGTCCAACGCGTGTCAATTGGCTAGGGCGTTGTTTCAATACGTGTCAAATAAGAGGGAAGCCGTGTTCCCAATTGTCGCCGGATTTGTGAAGACAGATTGAAATAGCGAAAAAGAGAATTGATTGTCGCCGTGAGTTTTGCGACCTGAGAGGTCGCCGTTGATGGCGCCGGTAGTGGCGAGAGCTGTAATTGTCGCCGGCGTTGGTAGCAGCCTTGGAGGTCGAAGGTAGTAGCCTTGGCTTGGTTCGTGAACGGTTGATGGATCTATGGAGAGGAATGAGAAAGGTGAGGCGTAAGGGTCACTCGGTTGTCGCCTGGCGGGAGTCGGAGCCGCCGTGAAGATCGCCATGCCTGATTTCGCCGTTGCTGGGCAATGGAGAAGGAAGGAGATCAGGGGCTGCTGAAGGGTAAAGGAAAGAAAATATAAGTGTAATTGTTTTGTTTTAAAATGTGGTGCAGGAAAAGAGGGTTGAAAAAGTCAAACAACAAGGGAGAGCCACAAAAGTCTTGTGGACAGAGGGTTAGCATGGATAACAGTTTTGATGTGTTATCTTTGTTGGCTTGGAAGATATATTAAGGGCCGCCCGTTAAAAAGTTCGTTAATTTTTTGACGGATCTCGTCAAAATTGCCGCAAATCCACATCAGGTCGCTTCTTTCCATTTTTGCCATATATAATGAATAAATGTTTGATATTGCATGCTTAGTAAATTGATGACTAGTATATGCAAATGTGCTTTTAATAAAAATATGAATATGCTTTGAAATATGTGTATCATGTTGAGTTGATGCTTCAACTTGATATTACCTTAAGTGATATTAAATCTTATGATCAGTTAATAAGAGTCATGAGATGAAAAATGTGCCGTGCGATTTGTTCTAGTTATTAGATGGAAAGAAAAGTGAAACACTAGGAAAAAGTGTGTAAATGAATATATGATTAGAAATTCTGGTGCGTAGTAAAATCAAATATGCTCTTTATTTACTATGCCAACTTGATAGAATAAATCGGCTCAATGCGTTATTTGCCTATTGCCTGTCCCTAACAAGAGATAATAGGATATAGAAATTTGAATATGAATGATTATAATCTAGCGGGAATAAGCTCCGTGAAATGGTTAAAGCATATTTTGAAATAAGGTTTTGATAATTGGCGATTTCATATGAAAAAGATAGAAAGAAGGGCTTTGCGACATATGAAAATTTATGTTTAGTTCTATATTCAAGATAGTTTGCCAATATCACCTTTATGTTTTTAAATGATATATTCTTGGTCAAGAAATAGCAAATTGCATGCCTTTTTTGGGAGAATTCGTTATCTTTTGGACAGTGAATTTGGTGCGGGAAGAGGAAAGCCGCCAGAGACAGTGATTGCCGACCAAATAAATCAGGTCAACTCTTCCTTTTTTCACTATAGCCTTTACTTTGATAAAATGAAAAGTAGACAAAATGGTATTGCTATTTTTCTTGGGCTAAGAATTTGAGACAGGAAAAGCGGACGGAGAAAGTTAAAAGTTAATGGGAAGGGCAAGTGTGGGACAGCCCTGGTGTTGAATCCATCTGGAATATCGTTAACCTCCGTCAGGTTGTTTCTTTCCATCTTTTCCAGTTATGTTGAATGGTTTTTCATATAAGCTCATTACGTGAGAATATGAATGCATGCTTAAAAATATTGTTACATAGCACAGTTAAATGTGTCCTGAACTGCTATGTTAAAATTATTGACTTAACTTGCTCGCCTACTTATGTCACTAAAAAGAGGTAATGAGTCGCTAAAGCTTTGTCGATCATAAATAGGCGTGACTGAAAATAAAAATAGTTAATGAGTATCTGATAAAGTAAAAAGTGTTCTCTGTTCACTATGCTTACGTGGTAAAATGGGTTGACCTTAAAATAATTCCTTTAGACAAAAAGTGAAAGTATGTTTAAAATGACTCGTATATGAAATTCTAGTGAGACGGTATGGGACTTTATTTAATTCTGGGGATATGAGTTATTTGAATTAGCGACCATCGTTTATAATGGGGTTGCGAAAATAAATTCGTAGAAAGATATTGGTTAAGTGAACCTATGAGTCAAAATGCGGATTTGATAAAATTTAAATGTGGCAACTGTTTTGAAATGGATGAGACGTAGGCAGTGGTGCATGCGTGAAAATGCTAAGTATCGACATCTATTAAGAAAGAAAATAATGGTGATTTTAGTATAAATGAGACAAACTTAATATAACTGGAATATATGGAGTTTATGATTCATTTATGAAATCGATTATGTGATATTATGATTGCAAAATGTTGTTGTTATGATGAGAGATATGCTTGGCCGCTAATATGGAGCGTGCTTTATAAATGTGATATAAGATCAATAAAGTAATGCTCAAGTAAACGGTTCACATAAGGATTTTCAATATGCCCCTCAGAATGTGTAATATGATATGGAATGCTTGTTGCCTATTTGCTAAAGTATGGATGAATATGGATTAGTATTATATGGCAACATGACGCGCCAATTTCTAAATTATGCCCTTGCTTGTTTGTTTAATTATGAAAGTCATCAAGTTAGCAAAATATGGATATTGATCGAGTTAAGTGTAAAAGAAGTATGGCGCGAGAAAAATGATATTTTCATAAAGAAAAACATGTGAATTTTATGCTATGTGTTTATAAGCAAAATTGCGTCAGAATTGTGAAAAGACATACTATATCGAATGAAAATGAAAGTACCGTGATATATGGGAGCGTTGACCTGCTACTTGTTTGAGATCTTAAAATGATGAGCAGTGAAAAGTAATGGTCATAACGACATGCTTAGTAAAATGAAAAGGACATTTGTAGTTCATTATTTCTCTCATTCATAAAAGAGTTGCGAAATGTTTGCTTGTTATGTCAAATATAAAGGAAGTGTCTACTAGATTTGCATATGACTACCTTGTGTTTTTGGCAGGTACTCTGTCAAGTATGAAAAAGTCGGCCAAGTTACTTTGCCGGATGGTAAAGCTCGAGTTGCTGATATGCCGGGCTAGCATCCCGAACTGCTCATGTGCCAAAGTTGATAAAGCGGCCCCAAAGTTGATAAAGATTGTTGCCGCTAAAGCTGCGACAAAGTTGATAAAGATTGTTGCCGCTAAAGCTGCGACAAAGTTGATAAAGATTGTTGCCGCTAAAGCTGCGACAAAGTTGATAAAGATTGTTTCCGCACTTTGGTTGTCGCATGTCTCAGGTCGCATGTCGCATGTCTCATGTGGCTTGTCGCATGTCTCAGGTCGCATGTCGCACCGCGACAACCAAAGTGCGGAAAGCAAAGTTAAAAGACGAAAAAGTAAATTGTTTTAGTATAAACCCAGATCAGAGAGAAATTTTCCCCCAAAAGTCAGAGGGATCGAAAGGTTTTTGGCAGAATTGTCGAAACAAATTGTAGGGAAGGAGAGTCTTTCGAAAGTCCAGCGACCAAGATTCATGTCGCTGGCACTTATAGATCTGAGCCGTATAATGTTGGCTCTCATATGATTGGTTTTCGCATATTTTACCAGCCAAAAATTTACAGAAATGATTGAAATGGGAAAGCAAAAGTGCAAAAAGTTGAAGTAAAAGGAGAAGTTGGTAATAAAAGTGTTGGAAAGATCAAGGAAACGGACCTATGTTCTGTACCGTGAGAGTTGACTCGATGTGATAAGTAATATTTTATTATGAATATTGTTTTACTCCTCAGCTCGATCATGAATAATCAAGCTAAGGAGTCGGGGGCTTCTGATGCTACCATGGCAAAATATTATTCCCGTTAAATGTCTGCCCGGCCCGAGTATATGGTCGCTGGGGGGCCCTATTTTATGAGGATAGGGGGCCCTATTTTATGGTCTATAGGGGGTCCACATTTTATGAGAATATTGTCAAAGTTCTAATTATGATTTGGTTCCCCTGTATTATTTGATATATGTCGCATATTACGTGTTATTTCTATATGCCGCATATCATATGTTATAAGCTATATGTTACATATTGCCAATGTTATGATTGTTAAGTATTGAATGTCTCAGGTCGCATGTCGCATGTCTCATGTGGCTTGTCGCATGTCTCAGGTCGCATGTCGCATGTCTCATGTGGCTTGTCGCATGTCTCCTGTGGCTTGTCGCATGTCTCATGTGGCTTGTCGCATGTCTCATGTGGTTTGTCGCATGTCGCATGTCTCCTGTGGCTTGTCGCATGTCTCATGTGGTTTGTCGCATGTTGCATGCCTCCTGTGGTTTGTCGCATGTCTCATGTCGCATGTCGATGTCTCATGCATGTGGCTTGTCGCATGTCTCATGTGGCTTGTCGCATGTCTCATGTGGTTTGTCGCATGTCTCATGTGGTTTGTCGCATGTCGCATGTCTCCTGTGGCTTGTCGCATGTCTCATGTGGTTTGTCGCATGTTGCATGCCTCCTGTGGTTCGCATGTCGCATACCTCCTGTGGTTTGTCGCATGTCGCATGTCTCCTGTTGGTTCCCGCATGTCGGACATTGGTTCCCGCATGTCGGATGTCGCATGTCGCATCTTGGTTCTCTCAGCAGCATGTTGATGTCTCCAGGAGAGATCTGTGCCTTGACAAGTTTTGGACTCTTGACCTTATCCAAATGTAATCTCAGGAGAGATTTCCCTCCAATGACGGCGTGACACGTGGCAGAGATAAGGATGATGGTGATGACATCACCCCTGGATATATATACTCCCCCCATTTCATTTTATGAGGTATGTTCTAAAAGATGCCCACTCTCTCTCTCTCTCTCTCTAAAATATTAGATATTATGTCAATATATGTTATGAATCGGATTAATGATTCTCACGCCGGAGGGTTTTCGGGGGGAAAATCCCTCCGCCCTAACGGTGTTTTATTTTGTAGGCCCCACATTATTTAGGACCTCGTGGAGCGTGTATTTCCGGTCCGGTCACCGTTGCTACCCCGGTCAGTTCCGTGCAACACATTTTTCTGTGGCGCATCACAATCATTTATGGGGGAAATGTCTTTTAGCGAATTACCATGTGAGGGACACATGAATTATTAAAATCACCATTTATATTACAAATGCTATTAAGGAATTACCATGTGAGGGACACATGAATTATTAAAATCACCATTTATATTACAAATGCTATTACGGAATGCTAAGTTTATAATGACGGCTAGTCACGTGATAGCATGTGCCACATGAGCGGACTTAGTAAGGGGCAAGGGGGGCCACTGCCCTGCTTGACTTTTTTTTTTATCCAACTACATTTCACTCCATAAATACAACTATACTCTTTCTATCCCACTAAAAAATACACTTTATTTTATATACGGGAATTAAACTTTTGTTTTGGACATGAATATTAAGTGTAAGTGAATAATTGTTGTTAGCATGTAGTATGTCCCGTTGAATTAATAAAATATTAAAATATTTCATTTTTGAAAAGTATAATTTTTAATAAGACACCCAAATAAGTAAAGAGTATAACTTTTAGTAGAAGGAGGAAGTATATGTTAAGTTAAAAGTTTTATATTTATAATTTTTTATTTGTGGGTGTGATTTAGATGTTGAATTACTATTTATGTTGAATCTTTTGATACATGTGTTGAGATCAATTGACATATTATTGTCACTATTAAACAAGATACTTAACTATATTTATGTTTAAAATTGTATTATTATATTTGAAGAAACAAACAAAAAACAAAAATCGGGGGCACTGCCCTTGAACCCCCATTCATCAATCATTTTTTAACGACCCTAAAAGTCCAACAATATAAATAATCATTAACCATAAATAAATTTTCAAAATACGGGTATCTCAAACGTCAACCCTAATCATAATTCATTACATAATAAATGTCATTCAATGCTAACGGCTAGTACAACCCACTAGCTCCAATTCAACTCTTCGATTATTAAATAATCCTAACTCTTCATAATACTGCCGCCAACCTTGCGACCAATCCTTTCTCCTACTCTTTACTTGGGAGGGAAAAAGAAAGAAGGGGTGAGCGAACAATGCTTAGTAAGTTCATACGGGATCTCTCCATATACTAAGAAAGAGATGACCGAAAGGAACGGAGCCAATCGAACACTCAACGAGTGGATAATTATAACAATTTAAAGTACAGTTACGAGTACGATAAAAAAAGATACTTCTCAAGTAAACAAGTTGTGGCACTATCACAAGAATAATAATGATGGAGACTGTATTCATATAAGTCCGTCAATTTCACAGTAACGATACACCTTTTCAAGGTGTTCTTTTAATAAGAGACCTTACGCCTTTTCAGGGCGCTCCCTTATTATGATATATCATGATAATCAAGACTACTTCATCAAGTAGCATACACGTGTCTAAGCCCTTTTTAATCAGGCTAGACAATTTTAATGAAGTCATTTTCAATCGGACGAGTTCCAACTAAGTCATTTTCAATTAGACAAAGTCAACTACATCCTTTTCAATCAGATATATCAATTCTCACACATAGTGCTCATAGGTATAAGAACACATTAAACAATTTCAATTACCATTGATACCCATTGAACAATACACATCAAGGGTAAGATATTCCAAAAGACGTTCATATCGAAGGAATATTTAGAAAATAACTACCGGCGACATTGATAGTATACACTTTTATAAAATCAGGGAATCCTATCATGTACAAAGGATGAATATATTCAAGTACTAAAGAACGTAGTCCCTTACCTTGGGTTGGTTGCACTTCCTTTGCAATACTTCGCGCACAATCTACAATCATGCGAAACGTATCTTAGGTACAAGTAACCTCTACTTACTTAAGTATCAAAACCTCTTTAATCCGTCTTGTTAACCTATGAGTTAATCTTCTTTAACTCCTTCTAAGGTTAACTAATTCCTATAAGGTTTATCAAACTACCCCTAGGGTTTTCTATAATCAATTCCCATTAATACTCTCTATTTCACATTCACACACACCGTTTACACCTTTTCCAGCACACACAAACACACATACTAAACCCTAGCACACACACACACACACACACACACACACACACTGCCACACATATACGGCAGTACACACACGACAGTGCACACACGCACAGACACAGGCTGCACACACACAGCACACACAAACACACACACTAAACCCTAACACACACACACACACATCCACCGCCACACATAAACACACACACTAAACCCTAATCTTTTCTCATAAACCCTAGCATGAATTATTTAGGTCAAAACCATTAATTAACATGCCCAAACCCTAATCATCAATCGTTAATGTTAGGTTCTCAATTTAGAACTCAAATTAATAATAATACCTTTGATTTTCAAAACCCTAATTCATACTCATAAAGGGAGTGTGTTTATATTCTTGGATTTCAAACTCTAGCCAAACTCCGGCCTTCTCTCTCTCTCTCTCTCTCTCGCCGCCTCCTCTCTCAGCTGCCTCCTCTCTCTCTCTCTCTCTCTCTCTCTCTCTCTCTCTCTCTCTCTCTCTCTCTCTCTCTCTCTCTCTCTCTCTCTCTCTCTCTCTCTCTCTCTCTCTCTCTCTCTCTCTCTTTCTCTCTGCAATTAATCAAGAAGATACTAGGGTAGGAAGAGTATTTATATTCTTGGATTTTTCAAAACCCTAGCCCGAAAGGAAGTTAATCAAACTCCTTAAATGATTTGAGTTTTCTAATCTGAACCCAAAACCAAAGCCAAATTACTCAATCCTTTTTATTAGAAACCAAATAATAAAATAAAAGGATTTAAAATTAAATAAAAGGGGTAGGTATTACACATTTACTCCAGATTTTTTTTGCCCCCCCCCCCTCCCCTTCATCAATTCCTGCGTACGCCACTAATTTGCCCCTCTGCCTTAAAAAATTGACATCTCCGTTTACGGAACGAAAATATTGAAAAATGTGTACTTAAACGACGATATTGAAAAAAAAATAAAATTTTAATAAAAATATTGCAAAAATATAATTTATTTAAAAACATGAGTTTTACCTTACTGAAATATGGCATCGAATCTTTTTGATATACGCATCTGACATGTATATTTGGAGATAGAGAGAGATTCTAATTAGTGCATATGTGGTTAAGTTTAACAAGGTCGTTAGAAAAGTGAAAGCTGCTACATGACCCTGACCCTGACCATGACCATGGCCATGGCCAGGAGAGAGAGAGAGAGAGGGAGAGAGAGAAATTTAGTTCAAACGTGAAATGAAGTGGGCATCAACATTCAATAACAACTCTCATGATGAACCTATTTTGGGCCATATTTTTGGATTTCTGCGCCATTTTATACTCCATTCTTCTCTTTTCTTTTCTTTTCTTTTCTTAAATAAGAATATTGTTATATTTTCAATACTTTGATAAAATCAAAATCGTTCCACACAAATAAACTGAAGGTGATAGATAAGGGATAAAGGGATGATTGATTGTTTGTTGCAGATTATTTATGTACTAATATTGTTGGTGGATCAATATACGAAATTAAATTGACTTAAAATGAATTCTACATCAATCAATATGGAGTGCAATTGTATTTCGTGCGTAAACTGTAATTGATTAGCAACAGCTGATCCACAATAATTTCATGTATCAAATTATGGACACAATTCAATCTTTCTTACCCTTAAAGAAAATAAACCTTTTATTTAAACATTTTAAAAGATAATAATTAATGGGCTCTTATTAAAAAAGAAGTATAAAGTAAAAATGTGAAGAAATTAACAATGTAAGGGAAATAAACAGATCGAAGAGATGAAGCTAAGAGGTTTGGTTGACGTTGCTTTATGGACAGCAGCCTTGGTTCTTGAAAAAGCTAAGAGGCAAAGATTCCTTGTTTTCAGGATGTATGCGAGTGACCAATCACTGTGTTTTGGACCAAAACTTTCATCATTATGCTCACAAGAATTCGTTTTAACAATTTATTATGTTTGTTATCTCTTCACATGCATGTGTTTAAATCAAGTGTAACTTAACATGCGTTAGCTAAATAGTTCTAACTCGTTCGACATTAGTTTTTGTTTTTTTATAAAACTAGAATAATTTCGTGTCCGAGGACACGGTTTTTTTTTTTTTTAATTAAGCCCGTGTTCGAGGACACGTTCTTTTTTTAATTTAATTTTTTTTAAGGGCAAAATGGGAAAGAGACAAAATAGTGAGGGCAAAATGAGAAATTCGGCCATTAAAACTATTCATTCAACTGTAGCAGACCACTACCATTTATACTATAGATAGGTCAGAAATTCAATCACTTTAAATGCAATTTTTAACATTTTCAAATTCAAGTGTCACTCTTATAATATATTAAATCATTCATTAAAAAAACCAATTATTTTTTTAGTGATGAGCCCGTACTTTCGGACCGTACCTAAATTATATGTAAGAAAAATGTGAAATCTTGATATATAATATTGATCTTAATCTTTTAGTGATGAGCCCGTACCTTTCGGACCGTAACTATGCTCGATCTGATACAAAGACCAATTATGACGTTGTTTTGGACAAATTTCAACAAGTAAATTTGCCTTTGATAAACTTTGGGCACAAATAGAATATAGTTTCTCTATCAAGATGAATACGATTATGTAACGAAAAAAACCCTTGAACAAACGTTATCCGACACAAAATCTTTGGGGGTTTTAGGAAAAACCTACCTCAATCAATATTGTTTTATTGAAGTTTGAGTTTTGGATACAAAGTGCAGCGTAACAGTGTGTGTGTGAGAGTGATAGCTAGGAGTGCGTGTGTATACATGTGTTGCCTCTTCCTCTTTAAATACTAAGAAAAGATAACGGAAATAACAAAATCAAAACTGTCCCTAATATTTCGCCTTGAATTGCGGCCAGAATGTTAATGCAGATCATGATGGACATTATAAAGTAACGGATTTTGACTTGGTCTTCACATGAAGTCGTGGTTGAGTAGAATCAGCGTAGACAAGGCCTTATTTTATGCATAACTTTGTCCCTGAAAAGTAGGAATAAAATAACAAACTGCTGCAAGACGTTAGTTCAAGACGTAATTTCAAGATGTAAGACGTAAGGCGTAATTTCAAGACGTAAGACGTAAGGCGTAATTTCAAGATGTAAGACGTAAACCCAAGGCGTGTTTCCAAGATGTTAATCCAGGGTGCTGAGTTTTCTACCCCAAACAATTGCCCCCCAAAATATTTGAATCTCCAACAAGAACACGGAGAGTCAAATATTTTGCCAACTGCCACCCACTCTGAGGAGTTAATGAGGCGGTTAGTCTAAAGATCATGTAAATATTATAACCAATTTGTAAAGATAACACGTATCAATGTTATAACCAATTTGTAAAGATAACACGTAACAGTGTTATAATCAATTTGTAAAGATAACTCGTAACAGTGTTATAACCAATTTGTAAAGATAACACGTTTCAGTGTTATAACCAATTTGTAAAGATAACATGCAACGATGTTATAACCTGATGATTGAAGGTGACATGTAGAAACGTCACAATCTTTTGGTAACATGTAAAATGTTATGTCCTTAGTTCACAACTTGATCTAAACCCAAGACGTAATTAATCACACAACATGATGAATTAAGTCCAACTTTTGAATCAAGTGTAAAAATCGTGCGCCCAGGCGATAATACGATCAAAGTTACAAATAAAGATTGACTTTAGTATCCAAGGTGTCAACAGGTTGCTCCATATGTTTTTTACTAACATGTTGGAAATTTCCATCTTGCAAAAAAGAAACATGTTAGGGTTGGGTGTTAGCTTAGCTAACACCCCTTCGATGCTTAAGTCAGTAAGGGGTTTATTAAATAAAATAAACAAGACAAGAAATTGAAAGATGTTAAGAAGAGATTCATACCTTATTGTCAAAATTCGAATAAATTTTGACTTACACGTAGTATCGCTTAAGATCTATGATATGGAGATTCTGCTTTTCTGTCAGGCTGTTCATATACAGGCGTCTTCTTTGACGCTTTGCCATGGACCATGTCATCTTCTTCCAGCCTGATGAAATGAACAGATCTTGTTCTGATTTCCTCCAAGCTCTTAGATGAATACATGACCAAATCCTGGTAGAACGGTGATCCTCTCCTCAGCCCCATCCTAAAGGCCTCAGTTGCAGTCGATATGTCAATATGGGGAACGCTCACGGCCTCCTTATTGGACCTAGACACATAATCCTTTAGCATCTCATCAGGATGTTGTACCACCCTGTAAAGGTCACTTGTTAGCTTCTCAAATGCACGGTTACATGAAAATTGATTTAGAAACATATTGAGTAATTGAGAATAAGATGAGATAGAGTTAAGAGGCTGATTGGTTAGCCACATCAAGGTTGGACCAGCTAGGGTCGATCCAAAGCCCCTGCACAAACAAACTTCTTTACGATGGTAAGGGATACTAATAATATCCATCTTCTCTTGGTATAGGGCTACGTGTTCTGCTGGATCCATAATGTCGTCATAGTGCTTCATTGGAGGCACTTGAAACCTCATTGGGATCTCCACACTGGCTATGGCAGAAACAAAACGAGATTTATGGTGACTGGTTGGAGATGCTTGATTGTAAGGCAAGGTGATTCCTGGAACATTCATGAGAATCTCCTTAATTTGCTGCAACTCTCTTGCCAAGGGGTTATCTGCAAAAGTGTTAGTGGCAACAAATTGATTCATAGGAGTACTAAACGCATTAAAACTTCATGTCTGCCCCATAGGAGGTGGGGTTGCAAAGGTGAAACTTGTTGACAGTGGAATCTGGCTAGATGTAACAGTGGTGCTTTCAGTCTGAACGATGCTAGCCATTGGAATAAAGCCACGATTGCCCCCTGCATTCGTCCCGACATCTGAAAAAAAAAATCCTAGGATGCAAAGGTGAAGTTTCAGGCATGCTGACTGTTGAACCGCTACGCCTTGAGGCTGCTAGCTCTTGCTGTACCCTGGTGACTGCATTGATAAACATGTTGTTGGTATGCTGCTGCACGTCCAACTGATTCTTCATCTGTTGCATCATAGCCATCATGTTGGAAATAACATCCAACGAAATCCCAGGTAGCGTCATGGAAGAAGAATCTCCTAAGTTTGATACACTGGTCCTTGCCCCCGTTGAAACTGTAGGCGTCGCAGAGTTTGAATTCCTCATCTTGATTGAAACCTAAAAAACCAAAGTACCCACAGACGACGCCAAATTGTTTTGGACAAATTTAAACAAGTAAATTTTCCTTTGATGAACTTTGGGCACAAATTGAATATAGTTTCTCTATCAAGATGAACACGATTATGTAACGAGGAAAGCCCTTGAACAAACGTTCTCCGGCACAAAACCTTGGAAGGTTTTAGGAAAAACCTACCTCAACCAATATTGTTTTATTGAAGTTTGAGTTTTGGATACAAAGTGCAGAGTAACAGTGTGTGAGAGTGATATCTAGGAGTGCGTGTGTATACATGTGTTGCCTCTTCCTCTTTAAATACTAAGAAAAGATAACGAAAATAACAAAATCAAAACTGTCCCTAATATTTCGCCTTGAATTGCTGCCAGGAAGTTAATGCGAATCATAATGGCCGTTATAGAGTAACGGATTTGGACTTGGTCTTCACATGAAGTCGTGGTTGAGTAGAATCAACATAGACAAGGTCTTATTTTATGCATAACTTTGTCCCTGAAAAGTAGAAAGAAAATAACAAACTGCTGCAAGATGTTAGTTCAAGACGTAATTTCAAGATGTAAGACGTAAGGCGTAATTTCAAGACGTAAGAGGTAAGGCGTAATTTCAAGACGTAAGACGTAAGGCATAATTTCAAGACGTAAGACGTAAGGCGTAATTTCAAGATGTAAGACATAAACCTAAGGCGTGTTTCCAAGATGTTAATCCAGGGTGCTGAGTTTTCTACCCCAAACAATTGCCCCCCAAAATATTTGAATCTCCAGCAAGAACACAGAGAGTCAAATATTATGCCAACTGCCACCCACTTCTGAGGAGTTAATGAGGCGGTTAGTCTAAAGATAACATGTAAATGTTATAACCAATTTGTAAAGATAATTGTGATGTCACCCAATTTTTTGAAAATCAACGGAGTCGCCACTCCGTTTTTAGTTTTAAGGGGCCAAAACTTTGAAAAATGCCCAAAATTAGAGAAAATGAGTTCTGAGGTCATGTTACACTCCGGGATGGACGTTTGACGTGCACTCGGAATGCCTCGTATGACGAGTCTTTCAAACTTGAAACTTTTGTGTGTGTGTGTGTGTGTGTGTTTTGAAAAGATTTTGGATAAAATGAGGTTTTACGGAAATAATGTAAATATCAAGGACTGGACTGGAAAATAGTTTGAAAAGTGACTAAACTGAAAATAACAGGAAACTGGAAAGCTGTTTGCAGAGGACAAAGTCATCCGCGTGAATGAGACTGTAGTGCAGTCTTATCCGCGCGAATAGCCCTGCAGTGTTAATATTTTATACAGTTTCCAGTTTAGTCACTGTAATTTTCAGAAAGTTAACTGGATTTACAGGACTTAACTGGAAATGTAACTGTAAACAGAAAATGAAAGAATTGCTTGGATTTTTGGCATTCATGTTTTGTCCTCTCTTTCCCTAGACTTTGATTAGTGGTCATAATTGATGAATCCACTTAACCAAGCCATCCCTGGGGTATATTAGGACTTTGAAAACATTTCATTTGCTAGGGACAAGGGGGATTTTGACATGAAAAGTAAGTTGACAAGAGAGCTAGGTCAAAATGTGTCAACTTTAGAGGAAGATCTCTAAGGTGGTCATAAGAATACCATTCTTGAGACCTATACTCAAGTGTATCTTATACATCTTGTATGACCTATTTTGTGAGTCTAGATGATTTTCATCCAAGTGTTCCAAGGTGAGAATCTTAGACACGGGAAAGGGGATTTGCAAGAAAGTAAATAATATGGACCTCTTGAGGTGGTCACCTATGGAGATGGACTCCATGGAGATCCTCTTGGATCCTTGGGACAATAGGGGAAGGGGAGTTAAACAACAAGTAGTAAGCAAGATTACATAATTTAAATATGGAGTAAGTGTATGAATGAGAGAGATATGAGTAGAGGGAGTGAGGGTTTACCAATTTTCTTGGGTTTGTGTTTAGGGTTTGAAGGTTTCAAGGGGTTAGAAGTAGTTTTGGAGTTGATTTGAGGTTGGATTTGGTGCGGAATTTGAGTTGTGAAGGTGTAAATGGCTGTTTGAGAATGGATTTTGACAGCATAACAGTAGATTTTCGTATTTTTTGGCCTTGTTAAACTGAGGGAGAAGGGCTGTATTTATAGGTTGGTTGGGGTACAATCTTATCTGCGTGGACGAGATTGTAGGCACAATCGCATTCGCGCGGATGGGATCAGCAGCGTGCCTGGTTTTTGCAGAAAGCAGTTTTGGCTGTTTGTTAAATGGTCAATATTCCTTTTTATTGGAAATGACAAATTTTCAGCGAGGTCCTATGCCACTTTTTTATTTTTAAGAGGTCCTTCCTCATTCAAATTGTCAAAATAATGTCCAAAATGCCCCTAAAAAATTATAAATCATTAATTTAGGCTGACGGAACATTAATGACCTAGATTGGGGCATTTACAGTAGCCCCTCGGCGACGCTACTTTCAGGGAAAGTGGGGTCGCCGACAAAGTGAGGATCCCAATCTGGCAAACTTTTACCTAGATGGGCGAGGAGGTGACCGAGAGGTGGTCGGATGGCTGGACCCTTTTAAAGGATTCCTACGTATCCCAAGTGGGAATCAAGCCGGTCTTAATTCAGGTCTTGTGGGGGAAAGGAGTGGTCAAACGAATGGACCTCCCACCTCATTTTCGTTGCCGAAGGTAGACTCGACTAACGGAGGTGTTTCCGAAGACAGGCTCGACTAACGGAGGCGTTGCCGAAGGCGGACTCTGATGCGCCCCGAACCGGGGACCTACTTGGTCCCAAGTCGAGACACGCGCTGAAGACGCCTTTCTTTTAGAAAAAATTTCGAAATGTCCTTTCTAAATATGTCAATTTTCAAAACCTGCTTAACGTTTAAGAAAATTTTTCTAACTACTAGTAAAGGTAAACCATTCCACTTTCAATACTAACTCACACCACGCTCAAACCATTACAAACCAACCAAACTTATTTACAACCCACGGAACGTAGTTCCAAATTTAAAAATATTTACAGTCATTTAAAAGTTTCAGAATAAGGATAACATGTTATAGTCTCGGAATACTACCCAAGTTTATACATTTACGTAATGTAACCTTACAAAATACCTTCCTCAAAACTGTCCCCACTAGGCGCCCTTTCTGCTCGACGTAGCTTAGCCCCTGGCTTGGCTATATCTAAGAAAGCAATAAAAGGACGGGGTGAGAAAAATCTCAGCGAGTTATTATGTATGCAGCAATATGAATGCAATCATAGTATGAGGCATATAAGAACAAATCATCACATATATATCACATTCTTATCAACACTAAGAAAGATATATACATAAACACATAAGTTCATTAACGTAACACTTAGAAGGATACTGAGCCAATGTTTAATCCCAAATGGATATAACAATCACAAGTGGATATCCCAATCTGAGCAGCATCAACAACTGAAGAAGCGGTTCTGGAACCCAATCACAGTAACAACAACAACAGGGGACTATGCCACAAAGTCATATCCAAATGTGCAACTAGACTTCCCTTGAGCTAGTCCACAACATCCCAAACCATGGCCAATGGATGGGGGAAACAATGGGAAACCAGTGTATGAATCATAATAAACTCGGCTCAGGTGCCATTATAATCCCATACCACTGCCCGAACAACCAAGTACCAGCTAGACTTTAAACATAAGCACAGTAATAAATACTTGCTTAATAAACAATCAATGTATGATTCCAAAGTAGGGAACCATACCAATATAGCATATCACAATGATAGCACAATGATAACAAGTATCAACAGCAAGTAGCACTAAGGCTAAACCATCCTTGAACCAATTCAATTAAACTTAGGATTCCAAAGTAAGGAACCCTAATCAAGTCCATCATAAAGATGTCAAACAAATGTAAAGGGTGCAACACATAAGGTCTACACACTTATGATAACCATTTAAGGATGTAACTTCAATCATATAAGAATATTGAGCAAGTTAGGTTCAATGGAATCAATGGTTTCAACCTACTTTAACCAAACATTTAAACATCTTCAACAGATCACAATTGAAATGTTAATATCTCATTTTGTTATTCATACCATGTACCTTGATGGTAGTGTTCCATATATAACCATGAGTAACCTCTATAATGGTGCAAGGTCAAATTACTAAACTTTGACTAACTTTGGTTAAGTTGCAAATCAAGGCTGTCAACCATTTTCCGAACAATATTTAAACTCCTTCCACAATTCCATTTTAACCAAGTAAAACATCATTGTATAGCTAAAGTATTCTACTTTAATCTTAGTTAAAGTGGGTTCATTTATCTCCTAGGTAGATTAGGTTTCTAGGCCTTGGAAAAAGCTTCAGAGGCTGCAGGGCAGGGCACGACTCGTGTCCCAGGGCACGACTCGTGCCCCTTTGACACCCACCAGAACCAGTCGTCCCTAATAGGGCACGACTTAGGAAATTCCTCAGGGGATGACTCGTGCACCACTCGTGCCACAGAGCACGAGTCGTGCCCTCTGTCCAGAAACCCAAAATTCAAAGAACAACATCAAAGAACCAACTTCCCAGTGACAGAAACCAAATTTACTCTGTTTAAAGGACATAAAATGGGTACTAAACTGGACCAAAACCAAAACCAAACCATTCCATACCCTTTCCATTACAATCCAACACTAACCAACATCATTTTGTTACAACACTTGGTTCCATTTGCCATGCAACCATTCCATTACCATGAATACCATAATATAAATTTTCCCCCATACTCTTTCTACCACCACAACACCATCATGACCACTTACCCTTTCCAAGCTTTCTAGTTCAAGGAAAATAGTTCCCAAAACCCCTAAAATCATTTTCTTTCAACAAGACATCCAATAGAATCATGGAATGAACAATTAATTGAAAGAAGTCATAATAACTTACCCAAATAGTGCGAAATGAAATATTTATTTGATCGGATAGATGCGCTCCCCTCGCCGCCACAAACAAGAATCAACAATTGGTTTTGAAAACGAAAAGGTATTGAAGGTTGTAGAATTTTTAGAAGGAGCAACCTAGGGTTTGAGCTTCCATGGATTTTGAGAAGAAGAAGTACTGAGGAGGTGACAAAATGAGGCTTTCCTTTAATTAAATCCAAGGATAATTATAAAACTTTCACTAAATCTCCTCCATAACCTTTCCTACCACACTAACAACCTTAACAATTAATCTTGGACACTCAAGCACCTCCACCACAATTAAACATTTTATTTAATATTTCAATTATTATTGTCTCACTACCACACTTTATATTTATTTCATTTAGACCCTTTATGGTTAAAAGTAATTCATTTCCATCTTGACTTCAATTAATTCGTCAAAACATAAAATGACCACATAAACATAACAAGTAACATAAAGGACATAAAATGATATACTACCACCCCAACCCCACGTGCTCAACGTGTGCTAAAATAGTGCCTAATATTAGGGTCGTGACAGACTCGACTAATGGAGGCGTTGCCGAAGACGGACTCGACTAACGGAGGCATTGCTGAAGACGGACTCGACTAACGGAGGCATTGCCGAAGCCAGACTCGACTAACGAAGGCGTCACCGAAGACAGACTCGACTAACGGAGGCGTCGCCGAAGGCAGACTCGACTAACGGAGGCATCGCCGAAGACGGACTCGACTAACGGAGGCGTTGCAGAAGGCGGACTCGACTAACGGAGGCGTTGCCGAAGGCGGACTCGACTAACGGAGGCGTTGCCGAAGGCGGACTCGACTAATGGAGGCGTTGCCGAAGGCGTTCGACTAATGGAGGCGTTGCCGAAGGCGTTCGACTAACGGAGGCTTTGCCAAAGGCGGACTCGACTAACGGAGGCGTTGCCGAAGACGAACTCGACTAACGGAGGCGTTTCTGAAGACAAACTCGACTAACGGAGGCGTCACCGAAGGTAGACTCGACCAACGGAGGCGTTTATACCTGAGGGAGACTATTTGAAGGCGTCTATTTGAAGGCGTCTATACCTGAGGGAGACTATTTGAAGGCATCTAAACCTGAGAGAGACTATTTGAAGGCGTCTGTACCTGGGGGAGACTATTTGAAGGCGTCCATACCTAAGGGAGACTATTTGAAGGCGTTTAAACCTGAGGGAGACTATTTAAAGGCGTCTATGCCTGGGGGAGACTATTTGAAGGCGTCTAAACCTGAGGGAGACTATTTGCAGGCGTCTATACTTGGGGGAGACTATTTGAAGGCGTCTATACCTGAGAGAGACTATTTGAAGGCGTCTATACCTGAGGGCGCATTTCATCACCGCAGACTTTCTTGGTTGGAAATACTTTGTCGCTTAGCTGGGGAAAAAATTTGGTCTTACGATGACTGCCAGGGAAAAGAGTGACCATGTCGGTCAAGTGGCTGGACCTATGGTAGGCTACCTATGTATCCTTAAGAGGAATCAAGCCGGTCGTAGTTCAGAGACTGCTGGGGATGGTCTTCTTTGCTGAGGGCGCACTTCATCACCGCAGACTTTCTAGGTTGTTGAGGACGTACTTTGTCGTGTTTCAACACCGTAGACTTGCTAGGTTGCTGAGGACGTACTTTGTCGTTGAAGGGAATCGGGCTCTCGCCAAGTTTTGTTGGAGGAGACGGGCTTACGTTGATTTCGCCTTTGGAATATGGAATTGATGATGCATATTTTTAATTGAAAGCATGGGTAGTAGGAGTATGCAATTTGTTCATGAAAAAACATGGGTAGTGGGAATAAAGTAGGTACAAATTTGCCGAATTTGGGACGGACTCTTGCATAAGAGATTTTTGTGATGAAAACTCAATTTGTAAAAATAAAGTGGGTACAAATTTGTCGAATTTAGGACAGACTCTTGCATAAGAGATTTTTGTGATGAAAACTTGATTTGTAAAAATAAAGTGGGTACAAATTTGCTGAATTTGGGACGGACTCTTGCATAAGATATTTTTGTGATGAAAACTCAATTTGTAAAAATAAGGTGGGTACAAATTTGCCGAATTTGGTACGGACTCTTGCATAAGAGATTTTTGTGATGAAAACTTGATTTGTAAAAATAAGGTGGGTACAAATTTGCCGAATTTGGGATGGACTCTTGCATAAGAGATTTTTGTGATGAAAACTTGATTTGTAAAATAAAGTGGGTACAAATTTGCCAAATTTGGGACAGACTCTTGCATAAGAGATTTTTGTGATGAAAACTGTATGCATGCTAAATGAAGAAAAAATGTGTCCGAAAATGGGACGGAGTTTATTTTCTCTTTTTTGTTTGTGTTCGTGTTATGTTTGCCATTTTATTGGCATGCTTGCACTGTGTTTACCTGTAGGGGAAATCGTATGTCATCCAAAGCAAGTAGGGCAAGCTAAAGACACGGGGCTCTGTGGAGGCGGTCGCGATAAAATCGATTGAGGGATGACAGACGATATCGCGCACGTATAAAGGGAGACATGAAGAATTATCCCACAAAACGAAAGTAGGCATGGAGAATTATCTCACCTAATGGCAGCGGGCGTGGAGAATTATCTCACAAAATGCAAGTAGGTCCTTCGGGTTGTGCTAATGTGCGAAGGGTGATCAACCTAATAGGGACAAGTCCGGAGGTATTTTGACCTGAAGGAGAAGTTTGATTGAGTGTGCGTCTTGCTGGTGATCGTCGATGTTAGTCAAATATATGTTTAAGTTTAGAATTGCTTAAACCCAATCACAACAAGCATTATTGAGGACCCCTAATTTTAATTAGACCAAATAGAATTTTTCTATGTATGATAGGATCCCTTAGTGCTAGTGCCAGTGTTTTTGAATCATGTAATTTTCTCAAGACCTTGAAGATTTGAAGATGTGAAGATTTGCCCCCTTTGATTTTTGTGAGTGACACGGTTTGGCTACCTAACCGATTGTTCTCAACCGGTGTTCCTAACCTAACCGGTTACCCCACCTTGCTGATGTAACCTTCACAGGTTATAACTTATTTCTTGCCGGTTAAGGCTTTCTCAGCAAGCTTCCCTCAGCCTAGCCTAACCGAAGCATTTATTGCTCCCAACTACCCAGCAATCCCTTTAGCTAAAGTTGGTAAAGCAAGCATGCTGAATAGACGCTGAAGTGACATTCCTGCGGCTGTCAGAGGCTCAAAATAGATTGTCAAAATAACCAGTACTCACATCCTTCCAACCACCCAAAGAAAATCTTCTCTCTCCTATCTCAGGCATTTAATGCAAAGATCCTTCATTCAAAGGCATGCCTGATCAAGTCATCATTGCAACCTCTTCAAAGACAACGGCTCCTTTTCAAAGTTCACTATAAATAGCTTCCCTGGAGCATTGAAGAAGGTTGGTGCATTTATGATTCTTGAGAGTGAGTTGCTTTGAATTACCTACCTGCAAACTCCATAGTTCAAGGCATTCAATTCAAGTCCCCTTATTCACTAGACATCTCTGTTAGGACTTATACACTGTGCACCTCAATCAATGTTGTAGTGTTCCTTCATTAGACTACCTTTGGAACACATTGATTGATTCACACACAACACCCTAGAGAAATCAGCTCAACTTGTGAGCACATCTCTAGAAAACACCAGGTCTTTATTGTAGCACGATCCGTTAGTGGTCACCTTTAGTTTGGCAGCCTTCAATCATTGGCTTGCAACTTGTAATAGGTAGGAACCATTAATATAGTAGTGCACTTTCACAAATCCAAGTTCTGACCAAACTTGGTAGAGGACGTAGCAGTTATTTAACACTGTGAACCTCTTCAAACAACGTGTCATTCTTCTGTGTGATTGTTTATTTTGTGTAGTTGTAACTGGTTGACATTCTCTCAACTGGTCACAACCTATTGGCTCAACTTACTGCTTAACTTGTTTGTCTTACTTGGAAATATAATTTGTTTTTGTTTGTATGAGGTTTTTAACTTACTGGTTTTAAAACTCTACCTAACCGGTTGTAAACCTAGCTTAACCGTATTCTCCGCTGTGCAAAATCATTCTAACGGTTAGTAAGAGTGTTACCTACAACCTTTTACAAAGAATCAGAGTTTTTAAGCTAAAAGTTTAAACAGGCTATTCACCCCCCCTCTAGCCTGATTCCTACCATTTGGGACCTAACAATTGGTATCAAAGCTTGCAATTTTCGAAAATCATTTTTCCAAGCTTAACCGCTTGAATTGCCAATTCCAAAATGGTAGGAAAAATCATGCAAACATAGAACTTGATATCCGTTCCCATGTTGAACGATAACGAATTTCCAGTATGGAAAAACAGAATCATGCGGTACTTGGACTCAATAGACGATAGGTTAACCACTGTAGTCAGAGATGGTCCCATGACACCCCTGAAAATCAATCTTGCAACTAGAGCACCCAAAACTCCTCTCATGGATCATGCAGATAAAGAGTCTGAACAAGATTTTGAAGTTTATGAAACTTATGTGCCAAAACCGCGAGAAGAATGGACTGAGGATGACAAACTTTGTGATTCATTGGACCGAAAAGCCTTGCACATCATAACCTCAGGACTTGATGACAGACTGTACAAACAAGTACAATGCTATGAGACCGCTCAACAAGTTTGGCAAAGTTTACTCAGATATTTTGAAGGAGATCAAGTGGCCAAGGACAACAGACTCTACAAAAGCATCGCTGAGTTTGAGTCCTTCAAGAAGAATCCAAATGAGACAATGAAGGAAACGTACGACCGATTATGCGAGGTGAGTAACTCTTGTGCATCTTTAGGTAGAGTCTATACCATGAAAGACCTAAACATGAGATTCCTCATTTCTCTTGGAGACTTGTGGCATGTGAAGGTTGCTATTTTGAAAGAATGCCGTGATTTGAACGTTACTCATATCCAGAACATTGTGTCTACTTTGTTCTTATATGAGGAAGAGCTCAATCGGCTGAGTGGAGTTCAAAAACAATTTAAAAATCTATCTCTGCCAGCTCAGACCGAGATCTTCCCTGGTTCTTCTATGCTTACCAGCCAAACTACTACCAATGACTCTCCCTCAATCTCTCAGCCTCAACCAACTAAGCCAATACCTCAACTAGTACACCTCTTGAGGTAGATGATGAATTTGCTGCATTTGCTAGAAATTACAGAAGGTTTAAGGATTTTAAGAAATCCCACAGCAAATCATTCCAACCCAAATCCTCATCATTTCATAGATCTGGGAATTATCAAAGAAAAGGCCAAACCTCAACCTCAACCGACGGTAAAAATGCCCAAGGTGAGCTTGTGTGTTACAACTGTAGAAAACCCGACCATTTTGCCTCCAAATGTCCTCAACCGAAATATGAATTTCTGAGGAAGAAACCTTTCAAGAAATTTCCTAAATCTAAGAGTTTAGTTGCGGAGGATGCAACTAAAAAGGCTTTACCTGTTTGGTTTGAGACCGACTCTGAGAACGAGGAAGCTGACTATGCTGACTCAGATGAAGATGCTGATGTCAGTTTTGTTGCTATGGATGGAACCTATGACAAACCCATCTCCCTACAGACTCCTATCTTTAGACACCCCAATTCCAATGAACTATCATCCTATGTTGACCAGACTCCACCTATGAGATCTCCCTTGACATACTTTGATGAACCCATTCCTACTCCCAAGGTAGATGCAGGTAATCCATATAATTTCAAAATTCAAAACATAGGTGGATCCCTTTATGGTCCAGCCTAAAACCATTCCCACTCTCGCACCGATGCAACCAATTCAACCGACCTATCAAGCTCAAGCCTTACCGATCGCCTCTTATCAACCGATGCTTGAGAACCGACTGATTCACTTAAAGCCTCTAACCGAGCCTAACCCTGAACCGATATCATCACTACCAAATTTTGATCCCAATTTTGAACCATCATCCTCTTCCTCTCAGCCTACTGTTGACCCTATGCCCAATATGTCAAAGTCTGAAATGGCAGAGGTGATGAATGAGCTCTTCTCCGATTTTGAAAAATTAAATGAAGCTCACAAAATTATGGCAGATAATTTCAAAATGATCTCTACTGAAAATGACTCTTTGAAAGCTGAAATAAAAAGTTTGAAAGAAAGTAAGCTAGAGTCTGATCAGTTGAAGAAAGATAATCAAGAACTCACTGAGAGACTAAACATTTCTGTTTGTCAAATTGCTGATCTTGTGTCAAGAAATAATTCTCTTTCTAAAACCATTGACACGTTTTCAAAATCCCGAGCTGCTATGGAGACCATTATTCAAGATCAGTTATCTCCTAACCGAGATGTTACAACTGGCATAAGTTTTACCTCCAGCAGTAATGACATTGACAGCAAAGATAAACCAGTTAAGAAGTCTGTCTCTGAGAACTTGATGGGTAAATTTGATGATGCTCAATCCAAATTGATTAAGAAAGAGTTAACTAAACCTTACAAAGCTGTCCCACACACCTATCCCAAGGGACGTGTACAGATGAAGGCTTATTTGGGCAAAAACAAATCCAAATGGACCGAGGAAGCTGATCCTGAGTTAGGACAATATGTTCCGCTCAGTGATGGTGACAGCAAAGGTGGAATTAAAATTGTTGATCATGCTGCAGGTCAGGAATCCTCAACCGGCAAGGTAACCGACACCAGTAAGGGTATGACCGGTCAGACAACCGTCGCCGGTCACCCAACCGGTAAAGGTAACCCAACCGGTAAAGTCATTCCTAAACCGATGCAACAGGTTAACAAAAGTAATTCCATCACCTTCGTCCCCAAAGGATCTGTTTCTGCTCAAGTAGTGAACTCTTCTGAAGCATTGGCTAAATTGAACATCAACTCATCTAATCCCCCTCAGCCATCTTCTAACAAATGTGTAAATTGTGGTTTTATTGGTCACAAGGCTTATGAATGCCTCTTGAAGCACCTATCTGGACCCACTGAGTCTAAAAGCTCAGGTGGTGGCCAGGTATGGCTGCCAAAGAGGAACTAACTCTTTGGACCCAAAAGAATAAGGGGGACCATAAGCTTACTGTTTTATTTCAGGAATGCTTAATGGCCTCAACCGATGCCGATAAGGATGTTTGGATTATGGACAATGGATGCTCTAGGCATATGATTGGTCATGCCGATCTCCTAACCGATCTGGAAGAAGCATCTGGTCCTCCAGTTGTCTTTGGTGACAACGCAAAGGGTAAAATTATCGGTCGTAGATCCATCAAAAGAGGTACAGTTGTTGTACAGAAGGTATCTTTGGTGGATGGTCTGAAACATAACCTTCTCTCTATTTCACAATTTTGTGATAAAGGTATGCATTGTATTTTCAATTCTTCCAACTGCTATGTGAAAGACATTGCTACAGGTGAAACACTTCTCACTGGATATAGAAAAGGTAACGTGTATGCTATAGACCTAAACAATGTTTCGAATGTTACTAATGTTTGTTTTGTAGCTAAGAACATCAGTGAGAACTCCTGGCTATGGCACAAGAGACTCAGTCACCTGAACTTCAAATATCTATCCAAGCTGGCTAATAAAAATCTAGTCGCCGGCTTACCTCAGGTGTCTGCTGATCATGGAAGGAAATGCAGAGCCTGCCAATTAGGAAAACAACATAAAGAATCTTTCCGCAGCAAGCCCTGCATGTCCACTTCTAGGTGCCTCCAGCTGCTACATATGGATCTGTTTGGCCCCACAACGACTGCCAGTTTAGGGGGTAGCAGATATGCCTTGGTTGTTGTAGACGACTTTTCAAGATATACCTGGGTAGAGATGTTTGCTTCAAAAGATGATACATATGAAGTTGCTACCAGACTTTTCCGTCTACTTCAAACCCAAAAGGAATGTGATATCATCAGTATGAGATCAGATAATGGAACGGAGTTCAAAAATCTTGGAATTGCTCAGTACTGTGATGATCACGGAATAGACCACAACTTCTCACCGCCGGTACACCGCAACAAAATGGTGTAGTTGAGAGAAAGAACAGGACATTGATCGAAGCTGGAAAAACAATGATATCCGAAGCTAGGCTTCCCAAGCATTTTTGGGCCGAAGCTATCCATACAGCATGCTTCACCCAAAATAGATCATTGGTCAACAAGTTTCACAACAAGACCCCTTATGAGCTGTGGCGTGGCAGAATCCCCAATATTAGTTTCTTCAAGATCTTCGATTGCAGATGCTATGTACTTTATAACGGTAAAGAGCGCCGAGGTAAATTTGATGAAAAAGCTGATGAAGGCATTTTTGTGGGATACGCCAAGCACAGTAAGGCATTTAGAGTTTTTAATAAATGGTTGTTGAAAATTGTTGAATCTGTTCATGTTACTTTTGATGAATTTGATTTGCTAGAGTCTGATAAGGCTCCAAATAGTACTGATAGTTCTGGTGTTTTTGAGACAGGTGAAACAGGTAATCAAAACTCTAATCAAACCACCAAAGAACAACGCAAATCAATCTCCAGCTCAACCTTCACCTCTAGTGGTGTAACTCGTAGAGACTTAGTTGATGACTCATTCTTTCCTCAATCGGTTAGGCATTCCAATGTTCAAACCCAGCCTAACCGATCCTCTTCCAACTAGTCCTCATATTACCATTCCAAATTCACCACCAGGAGCCGAACCGATTTCACCCAATAACTTACCATTTCCATCACCACTTACCGATCACCATCATCAGTCAGCTTCACCCTCACCTAACCGATCACCTCAACCGGTCTCTTCTCCCTTAACCGATTCCACTCCTCCAATAGAAACCTTAAGACATGAATCGGTCAGGCAAGACCTACCTAGGGAAGTGAGATCAGTTAGGAATCATCCTTTAGAAAATGTTATTGGTGATGTCTTTGGACCTAGAATGACTAGAGGCCAGTTAAGGAACTTAGAGGAACAACATGGATTATTTTCTTCTGCTATGGTCTCCAACATAGAACCAAAGAAGACTGAAGAAGCACTTGATGACCCCAGCTGGGTAGAAGCTATGCAAGAAGAGCTTAACCAGTTTAATAGATGCAAAGTTTGGGAACTAGTGCCTAGACCTAGTGATCAAACAGTGATTGGAACAAAATGGGTATATAGGAATAAATTGGATGAGTCTGGAAAAATTGTAAGAAATAAGGCCAGACTAGTGGCAAAAGGATATAGACAGGAGGAAGGAATAGACTATGATGAGACCTTTGCTCCCGTAGCTAGATTAGAAGCCATTAGGTTATTCCTTGCCTATGCAGCCTACAAAGAATTTAAGCTATATCAAATGGACGTGAAAAGTGCCTTTCTCAATGGTGAACTTCAAGAGCTTGTATATGTTGATCAACCACCAGGATTTGAAGACTCTAAGAAGCCTAATCACGTCTACAAATTGAATAAAGCTTTGTACGGCCTCAAGCAAGTACCTCGAGCATGGTATGAAACTCTCTCCAAATTCCTACTTATTGAGAAGTTTGAACGAGGTAAAATTGACACCACTTTATTTATTGCAAAGCATAATGGTCATTCATTGTTAGTTCAAATATATGTTGATGACATAATTTTTGGATCTACTAACGAAAAATTATGCAAGAGATTTGAGAAGCTTATGCAGAGAAAATTTGAGATGAGCATGATGGGTGAGCTAACATTTTTTCTTAGACTTCAATTCAAGCAAACCCAAGAAGGTATTTTCATTAATCAAGCCAAATATACCAAAGATCTAATCAAGAAGTTTGGACTTGATTCCGCTCATCCTCAAAGTACTCCAATGGCCACAAATGTATACCTAGACAAAGATGAGTCCGGTAAGAAAGTAGATATGACACTCTACCGAGGTATGATAGGATCTCTACTTTACTTAACCGCTAGTAGGCCAGATATCATGTTTGCCGTATGTGTATGTGCTAGATTTCAAGCTGACCCTAGTGAATCTCATTTGCAAGTTGTCAAAAGAATCATTAGATATCTTGTGGGAACTGCTAACTTAGGTTTGTGGTATCCAAAAGATTCATCATTTACACTATTTGGCTATTCAGATGCTGATTTTGCAGCTTGTAGGGTTACCAGGAAAAGTACTAGTGGAACTTGTCAATTTCTAGGTAACCGGTTGGTTTCCTGGTCGTGTAAGAAACAAGCATCAATTTACACTTCTACAACTGAAGCTGAGTACATAGCCGCTGGGAGTTGCTGTTCACAAATTTTATGGCTGAAGCAACAACTAGTGGACTATGAAATCCCTCAAGAAGTATGTCCCATCTATTGTGATAATACCTCAGCCATATCAGTTTCCAACAATCCTATGATGCATTCAAAGACCAAGCATATAGACATTAAATATCACTTCCTCAAGGATCACGTTGAAAAGGGTAACATTGTTCTTTTAAAAGTCCATACTGATTATCAACTAGCTGATATTTTGACAAAACCATCGACATTAAAAGATTTGAATTCCTTAGAGGAGAACTAGGCATGATTGATATTAGTTAATTTATTGTGCTAACCTTTGCCGTTCGTGAAAGCTCTCAACCAATTTTGGTGTTGCCTCAATTACTTATGCTAACCGATGCTATTGTCCTACTCACTTAACCGGTGTGCAAGATATCCTAAACCGACATCTCCTAACCGATTAAAAGTATCCCTTACCGATGGCCCTTAACCGATGCAAAAGCCCTCTCTCTTAACCGACCAACTTTTCATTGTCTAACCGATCATCTCTTTGATCGATCAAGCTTCAAGTGGTGACGTCAGCTCAACCGATTGATCATTACCTAGCCGACGAATTGCGGCTGGATTACTATTCACAATCCGTTTCTAACCGGCGCGTCCCTAGCCGATAAGTCCCATCAATCCTTTCAGCTGTCTACCGCTTCACTCTATCCTGACACATCCATAATTGCTGTTCCCTACTCCCTCCTACTACCGTCCTTTTATGCTTAGTTGTTGGTCAAATTTAAAATTTTGTGACCAAAAAGGTAACTTCTGTATCATTCCAATTTATCAAAAGGTTATCTTTTTGTCATTATTACATTATGGTTTAACTGCTGCACACACGTACCTAGTTTTAATTCCTCATATTTAAAATCGTGTTCAATATCTTTTTAAATATCTGTGCCATGCAGTTGAAACGTTTTTAAATTTCAAAAACCTCTCCATCTTCTCTCTTTCTCTCCTATATAAGGAAATCAAGTTTTTCATTTATACTTTCCGATTCATTCTCTCTCTACAAGAGCATCAAGCCTTCAAGCAATCAAACTTCATTCTTCCATTGTTCTTCAAACCCTAACCTTTTCTGGTAAAGATTTTTATATATCTAAACTCTTTCAACTTGAAGAACACGAACTATTTTCAAAATATAAAAACTCACGTCTATCTTTCTTTTGAAATGTGTTCTAACTTAGAATGTTTTGATTCTTAACTCTTTTGACAGATGGCTCCCAAACCAACCAAGAAAGACATCATCGGAGGTTACATTCTTCCAAGCTTCTTCGAATCTGAAGAAGGAAAGCTCCTCCAGCCATGCCGACCGCAGCCTGGCCCGTTGCCGTTCTTGATGCCGAGGGGAATGATGACATTATGTATGAGCTTGTCAATGAGTTCTTCAACAATGGTGTTGTAGATGATAATCCTAAGCCCGATGTTGTATCCCATATTACTTCAACTGTTGGTGGTTTTTCCGTTGATTTCTCACCAACTTCCATTGCCGAAGCTTTCCTACCGTTCCCTCAACCGGTTCTTCCTCCGTCACCTCGAAGGATATGGAATTAGCATGGGCTACCGTTCGTGGAACCGACCCATTTGTGACCGGTGAAGGAAACAAGAAAGCTGATCTAGATGTTGTTCACTATGCCTTGGCCGAAGTAATTGACCGATGCGTGATTTGCCGGTCTGGTTCCCATCATTGTATCACTATGATACAATGGGAAGCCATTGCAGCTGTTATGCTTCAAAGGAAGTTCAACTGGTGCGCTTTCATCTACCGTGTTATCTTGATTGCCTTCAAGAAATTTCAGAAGGAGAAGCCCTTGTCCAGATCAAACAAGGCAAAGCCCATTCATTATCTCCTGATGAGTAGAATCCTCATGAGAATCCCATCAATCTTTACCATTTCTGGTGGTCAGCCTTCTGTTCCTAAGTCCTTTGTCAAAGCTTTCGACAAGGCTGATCAAGCAAGGATTCTTAGAGAAGCTAAACCTTCAGCTCCCATTGCACCTCCAACCGAAGCTCAACCGGCTAAGAAGAAGCCTTCTCAACCGAAGAAGAAGAAGCCAACCGATACCTCCAAACCGGTCTCTGATCAACCTCAGCCTTCTCAACCGATCCCCTCACCGGCCAAGAGAAAATCTCCAGAACCTGATGTTGATGACAATGAACCCATCTCCACCGTTATCCGACCCAAAAAGACTGCTAGAAAATCATCCAAACCTCCTACTCCTCCTCCAACCACTTCAAAATCAAAACCAATTCCAAAAACTCCTTCCCAAATAGCCAAAGAAAATGCAGAAAGAAGAAAGAGAATAGAAGCCGACATTTCCTCATTCATACCCTTCATCCCAAACCGATTACTTGGCCATGATACCTTGACCGATGACATACCCATCACCGGTCATGCCTCTAATCCCTCTTACCGTAGATGCCAACCGATCAGGAATCCTACCTTCCACATCTTCCACAACAATCCTTGGGCTTTTAATCCTCAGTCTGCTCCCTCTCCTAGTTGGGTTTATCCAATTGATCATTTGCCACCATTTATTCGGAAGCTGCTCCAATTCCATGAAATCAACAAGTCTTCCGTACCGGTTGGCAACATTCAAGACTATATTGACTTTGGAAATTGACATGTTGAGAATGGTGTATACTTCAGTAGACCTTGCCGACTCAGAGACTTTGATCTTTCATCTTCTAGGCACAGTCTCATCAAACAGTACAACAAATTCTTCGATCAGCTTCCCCTCAAATGGAATGCTGTTTACTTAGCTCAAGATAGATTGAGGCAGACATGATGGTCCAAGCCGTATGGGCAGACTTTGCCATTCTCTATGGAGCTGAAGATACGTTGATTGAGACTGACTATTATCAGTCTGGGAGATATGAGATGGAGTTTGACTCTCTCCCAAACTTTGACTCTGAACCGGTTAGCCTTGGCCCAAGAAAGAACCAGTTGATCAGGAATGTGATGGATGTGTTAGATAATTTGCTAGATATGGATGCTGAGCTCAAAGCTGCTGGAAATGTCTCCCTTGCCGATTTCTTCTCATCAGTTCAGTCTAACAAAACCAAGTGGTCCACGGTTACTGATGAAGAGATTGATGCTATTTTTGAAGATGATGGGGAAGAAGAAGAAAAAGAAAAATCTGAGGAGATTGCTGAGTCTAGTTCTGACTCTAGTTCTAATGGAGATGATAAGCCTGACCGAATGGAGAGTACGGATCAAGCATTTACCACTCCTCAACCGATGGCAACGGTTAGAAGCCTAGGAGGAGGCATTACCGATACATCACCGGTTACTCCATTGGGAGGAGGCACTACTGACAAACCGGCCTCTACTCAACCGATGATGTCTCCACCGGTCTCAATCCCTCCAACCGATGTATCTACTGAACCGGTTGGAGTATCTCAACCGATTGATGCTGATGATGTCCTTTTGCAGCAGGCTGTAGCTGCTAGCCTATTTGATGTGGAGGAAAAACGGCTACAAGACCGAGCCGATGCTCTAGCTACTGCTCAAGCTCTTCAAGCTTCTATTCTTGACAGCCAGGTAAGAGAAATTCAATCAATGCTTTCAAGCCCTCCAAGAATTGAGGAGGAGATTCAGTCTGTGCCTCCCACTACTTCTACTCCTGATGACGAATCTGATTTCTTTGAAGTGGAGGATATCTCTGATGATGATGATGATGAATTTAATATTCTAGATCCTGTTGTTCCACCAGTCTATGCTGATCCTTGCCTCAATCAGAAAGATATATTTTCTCCCTTAAACTACTACACTTCAAAGTCTTCCATTCCTCGAACCTCTCATGGCATTCCCCTCTTTGGTATTCATGAGAAGATCTCTAGCCGTGTTGAGTACAAAATTGTTTCTGATCCCCCTCCTTTTTCCCAAGAGCTCAAGAAATTGAAAGAGAAAGATGTTGGTATTCCCTTCTACCTCCCCAGAACGGTTGGCCCTGGGGAAACCAGTTCTAAAGCCAAAAAACCGGTTGTGCTTAAACTTCGCAAACGGTTTCCTCTACCCAAAGGTCAACCGGTTAAGCCCTCCAAAACCGATCAACAGTTGGTCACCAACTTCCCTACCAAGCAGAAACCGATATTCTCTCCCTCCAAATCTCAAAGGCTTCGTCACATAAGAATTCAAGGTGAATTTACTCAGACTGCCTCTGGACCGATTGAGTGCACATTCTCATCTACAGATATTTTTATGCGTTATCTTTCGATCAACAACCGCATTTCCCAGGTTTTGGAGCTACGTATTTTGAGATGGTCCTATGAAGTTACTCACAGAGTTGGGTTAATGCCAAATGTGACCCAGCTTTCTATTATGAGAAATGGCAATCCTCGGCCATAGAGCAACATTCGGCAAGCTTCCCTACTTCTCCTTGCTATCAGGGTTATTCCTTTGATTCGATCAAGGAAACATGCGTTATCATTGGCTCCTACTGCTGCTGATCTGATTGCCTCAGCATTTGATGAAGCCCATGACATTCAGAATGCCATTGCTCTTAGCCTTGAGTCTGATTCACTTATCTCTTCTGACCCCAATGAATTCCTTGCGTTTAGCCCCTCTGCCTCTTCAGACGCTGATGAGGAGATTACCTTTTCTCCAACCGGTCAAGTCTCTAGGATCGGTCCAGTTCATGTCAACTCTCCAACCGATTCTTCAACCGATGCCTCTACCGGTTCTCCAACTCCATCCCTTACCGGTCGCTCTATTCCTCTTACTGCACATCTCACCGAGAAGCCTCCTGCCGTTCCCCATTCTCTACCTAACCCTTCCCTTGCCATCCAAGTATTCACTCCTCAATCGGTTCTTGCCTTGACAGTTGCAGCTCATCCAACCGGTCCTCCTGGTATATCGGTCAGCTCCTCAACCGTTGATTCCTCTTCTGATAGTGATGCCGTCGCGACGCCGATCCTTCACTCCGAAGCTCCACAACCAGCCTCGAAGAAGAACTCAACCGACTGGGCTTGTTGTTCGTGATCTTTGTGAACTTTATGATGCCCCGGTTGCGAGTATGGTTAATTTCAATCAGAGGAGGAAGAAAAGAGGTTAGACAGTAATGGAGCACCTTATGCTAAGGATCTAGCTAACTATGTGGCCGATCTTTTGACAAGGATGCCAAGATCACCGATCTCTCTACTCGCCTAGGTGCCTTGTCTCGCTGAACAAAGAGCTTATGAACACCGCCAAGGATGCCCAAACCGATTTGAAGCTTGCAATCGAGGAAATCAAAAGGTTGAACCGTAAGCTTACCGATCAAGCCTCTTGTTTAGAAAGACCAACACCGAGAGGATCAAGCTTAAATCGAAAATGATGTACTCAAGAAGATGTTAGCAGACCGTGATGCCGAGAAGTCTCGCTAGGAAGAAAAGGAAGAGAGATGAGAAGGAAGCCAAGAGATCATCAAAGAAATCTCGCACCCAACCGGCCGGGCCCCATCGGCTACTCCTCCTTCGCACCCCAAGGATTTGCCTCCAACCGACGACCCCTCGCTCTCCAAAGCCTAGAATGTAACCGATGATGAATTTGTCTTTCCATCTTTTGCCTAACCGGTTGCAAACTTAATCAATGAGATTTCCATGACCTCAAACTTTGTTGTTTTGAATGATTTGTCTTTCCTTATTTCCTTTTAATTGTTTTTGAATGTTCAAACTGCTCTAACTGCTTTCATTTTGCAGGTTTACTCATTCAAAAATATTTTACCTTTAACTTGTTTTAAATTTTAGCTTTCAATTTTTCTGTAAGCTTTCTTAGGTTACATCTAAATTGTTACATGACTTAGGGAATGACATATCTAAAAGATAAACTCTACCATTCTTTTACTAAGTCAAGATGATGCTAACCTAGGGTGATTGGACTTAAGCAATTAGGAGGAGATTGTTAGTCAAATATATGTTTAAGTTTAGAATTGCTTAAACCCAATCACAACAAGAATTATTGAAGACCCCTAATTTTAATTAGACCAAATAGAATTTTTCTATGTATGATAGGATCCCTTAGTGCTAGTGCCAGTGTTTTTGAATCATGTAATTTTCTCAAGACCTTGAAGATTTGAAGATGTGAAGATTTGCCCCCTTTGATTTTTGTGAGTGACACGGTTTGGCTACCTAACCGATTGTTCTCAACCGGTGTTCCTAACCTAACCGGTTACCCCACCTTGCTGATGTAACCTTCACAAAGTTATAACTTATTTCTTGCTAAGGCTTTCTCAAAGATGCTTCCTCATTTAGCCTAACCGAAGCATTTATTGCTCCCAACTACCCAAAGAATCCCTTTAGCTAAAGTTGGTAAAGCAAGCATGCCGAATAGACGCCGAAGTGACATTCCCGCGGCCGTCGAAGCTCAAAATAGATTGTCAAAATAACCAGTACTCACATCCTTCCAACCACCCAAAGAAAATCTTCTCTCTCCTATCTCAGGCATTTAATGCAAAGATCCTTCATTCAAAGGCATGCCTGATCAAGTCATCATTGCAACCTCTTCAAAAACAACGGCTCCTTTTCAAAGTTCACTATAAATAGCTTCCCTGGAGCATTGAAGAAGGTTGGTGCATTTATGATTCTTGAGAGTGAGTTGCTTTGAATTACCTACCTGCAAACTCTATAGTTCAAGGCATTCAATTCAAGTCCCCTTATTCACTAGACATCTCTGTTAGGACTTATACATTGTGCACCTCAATCAATGTTGTAGTGTTCCTTCATTAGACTACCTTTGGAACACATTGATTGATTCACACACAACACCCTAGAGAAATCACTCAACTTGTGAGCACATCTCTAGAAAACACCGTGTCTTTATTGTAGCACGATCCGTTAGTGGTCACCTTTAGCTCAAGGCCCTTCAATCATTGGCTTGCAACTTGTAATAGGTAGGAACCATTAATATAGTAGTGCACTTTCACAAATCCAAGTTCGACCAAACTTGGTAGAGGACGTAGCAGCTTATTTAACACCGTGAACCTCTTCAAACAACGTGTCATTCTTCGTGTGATTGTTTATTTTGTGTAGTTGTAACTGGTTGACATTCTCTCAACTGGTCACAACCTATTGGCTCAACTTACTGCTTAACTTGTTTGTCTTACTTGGAAATATAATTTGTTTTTGTTTGCATGAGGTTTTTAACTTACTGGTTTTAAAACTCTACCTAACCGGTTGTAAACCTAGCTTAACCGTATTCTCCGCTGTGCAAAATCAATCTAACGGTTAGTAAGAGTGTTACCTACAACCTTTTACAAAGAATCAGAGTTTTTAAGCTAAAAGTTTAAACAGGCTATTCACCCCCCCCCTCTAGCCTGATTCCTACCATTTGGGACCTAACAATCGACCTTGTAGAAGTTGTTGAACTTGTATTCACCTTGGGACTTCTTGCTGTAGAAGGCTTTGGGTTCGAAAAAATGCAAGAACCAGGTTTGAAATGAGAGGGTCCTTGTTAAAAAGGCATCCAACACTTGGTAAGAGGGAAACCAAAGGAAAGGTGTCAATTTGGTAGAGAGGGACTCAAAGGCACTCTGGTCGAGTTGGAAATATCAATAGCGTGATGTGCGGAAGGGATCTTCAAAATCTTCAAACGTGTTAGCTGAGACGATGATCTTTTGCAAGTGAATCCTTGTACTAGCTAGGTTAGAGACAAATCAATATGGATGTATGCATAGAACCAAAATGATTCGCAATCGCTTAGGGTTTTTTCTATTGATTCGTGTTTTGCATGCTACATAAGCCCTGGGGAGATTTTTGTGGGGATGCATGTCGTGAGAGAGTTTGTATGTGTTGTGGACTGTTTGGGATAAGCTTTAAGCAGGTGGGGTGATATCCTTTGGTCGCGGACTGAATTTCATGTCATTGATGAGGTCTTGTTTTAGGTCAGCAGTATCATGCGGACCTCAATTTTGATCTTAGGATGAAGTTGGATTTGAACCTCGGGTCTCGATTGAAATTTCTTTTCAGTCTCGAACATTTGAAGCTGATGCTGACAGGCTCTAGAATCAAAAGTACCTTGATATGAATGAACCCTCTTTCGCTTGGGTTAGTTGTAACTTGACATAAATTTGGAGAATGACTTGGCGAAATGCTGATATTAGGAGATTCCCAGTTCTCAACCTCTGATGATGCAGGGAGTTGCCATATACCAAGTTCTAAAGCTGAAACTCCAAGATAATTGTTGAGATGACTAGACCTTTCTTCTGAAGATAGGTGTGACTTGAAAAAGCCCCATTCCGAGGAAATGACATGACGAAAGCCACAGAAGCTTTCTCTTAATGACTTGATGAAGCCCCAGGTTCGATAAAGCGTCACGGCACAGGTTCGATTAATGGTTTGACTGTAAAACTGACATACTGATGGAGCACCAAGCCGATCGATCAACGTGAGGGACTCCGAGGTGAAGTTGATGTAACCCCAAATTGAAGTAAGAAACCCATCTTTGATAACAACTATGCAACTAGAATCCTCCCTTCAAAGGGTTTCTTCCATATGGGAATTGTTAGCCATAGTGGCACTTGGCTTGTTCATGGCTTCAATTATATTCACCCTATGGTTGTTCTTAGGGATTGTTGGCTGTGTTGGGCCCTTCGGGTATCTCAAACTTACCCCTTTTCGATCAGTTCTCACATCGCCCTTTTCATGCAATTATTAGTAACGTGCCCATGATACTAGTGGAAAACACAGTGCTTAGTTGTGTCCAAAGGGACATTGGGATCCCTGGGTTGATAGTTGTCCAAAGGTCTGATCAGACCTTCCTTCACAAGTCCCTGAAAGACATCACTCAGAGGCATTCCAAAATCTTCAAGCTTTAGATTCCGCGGCTTGGGCACATCACCTTTCCTTGGCACGAAAGGAGTGACATTGTTGCAATCCTGGCCCGCATAGTTAATTGCTTCCTTGCCTTTTGGGAACAACAGGAGCTGGATTAGAGGCAGAAGATCGGTACCGATAAGTATGAGCAGTGGCTAGCTGTTGGTCAAATTTTAGCCCCAGAACTGACCATTGCACGCAGATTTGGATAGGGGAAGTTACTGAGGGACGTTCTCAAATGAGGCTTTAAGTAGGCTTGGAAAATATCCAACTGTTCTTCATCGGAAGAGGGAATTGCCATCTCACTCATCTTGAGGTTTTAACGCTTGTAAAAGTCCCCAATAGTCTCATCGGGACATTGTACAGTTGTCTACAGGTCTTCCCGGTTCGTTTCCCATTCCAAACTGGTTTTGTACTTCTCGGTAAAAGCATTAGTGATCTGTTCCCGAGTAGCCCTAGCCTCAGGCTTCAACCAGAAGAATCATTTTAGAGCGCCCATCTTTAAGGAGAGACTGGAGTAGTCATCTAACTGCTGATTCGTACGTCCTTTGACTTTCATGGCTAGGGTGTAAGTATCCAAGTGGGTCTCAGGACATGCAGTCACGCCAAACATCTCTAGATTGGGCATCACGAACTTGTGAGGTAGAGGCACAATGGAGTTGGGATATATGGGTCGGAGAGCGGCCTTCTTCCGTGCTAACTCAGCAACCTGTGCTTTTATTTACTTCAGCTGTTCCATGAACCAAGAAAGTTGAGAGTCTAATGGCGGAGCCAAGATGGCTGGGCCGGTGGCAGAGCTGGAGAAAGGACTCACCATGGGTGGCACACTAGTGGAAGGGATGGCTGAACCCGGGGTGTAAGTGTAAACCTGTCCTTGGCCTAAGTTTCCCCGAGGAGGGTAAGTAGGAGCCTGGGCACAGGGATAGAACCCAGCGGCATGCTGCTGATTGCCAATGGGCAAGGAGGGTGGAGGCAGACCAGAGGTGGCTGGGTAGCTCGGGTTCCCGGGGTAAGACTCATAGGGAAACTTAAATGTGGGTCGTGGCCCTTGGTTGTTAAACTGCATGTCTGGCTGAGGTGATGGTGTATAACCCGGAGGGTACCATGGATAGGGCAAGTTGGATGAGAGGGGAATATAGGTTTGCTGTCCCGTGGAGGCGATCATGAAGGGATCTTGTGAGACTTGTTCGGTGCCGGGGGCTGGCTGTCTTGAACTGGATTGCTGTTGAGGCATCCCAAACTGCTGGGGCGGAGAAGTTCCAAACTGATCCGTAGTTGACTGCCGTCCCAAACCAAACTGAGAAGTTATACCAAGCAACTGTAACTAAGAAGCCCCTGACTGCTCTATACCAAACTGCTGCGACATACTGAGCTGACCCCGACTACGTTGAGACACACCATACTGGCCCAAATCGGACTGAAGTCAATTTATTTCCCCAAATGACTGTCCCGGACCGAACTGTGAATGTATACCAGACTGAGGCTGAGAGGATGGTTGATTCATAGTTTGAGATGAGTGTAGCCCGATGGAGGTTCCATATGAGGAAGGTGGTGGCATTCGGCGCTAGTTTCTCTGACCAAGAGAGGGATGGGGATCCTCTTCCTCATCTACCGTGAAAGTCCCATCGGGGTTGAGGGCAATCGTTAAGTGATCATCGAAACCTCATTCTGATTGGTTCAAAGAGTTTTATGGACTCGAATTCCAATGTTAGCCATAAAATCACGATGAATCCCTGGTTATGGTTAAAATTCCATCCTCAACCTTGGACATCAAAGAACTGCACTTGACAAGCCCATGACCAATATAGCGATCACATATCCCTTTGCTTGGCAAAGCCCTGGTCTGAAGAAATGTCTTGGCGAAGTCTCAATTTTGAAGAAGTGACTTGGTAAAGCCTCAGTCTCATGGTTGTACATCATGAGTAAAAATTCAACCTGATTGCAAAGTGGTCTTGAAATGAATATGATAAAAACTCAATCCATATCGTAGCAAAGTAGAGGAACCAACGTGGACCTGAAAAGACCAGAGAAGCCCCACTCAAAATAAATGACTTGACGAAAGTCCCACCTTAAAGAGTCCAATGCATCTCTAATGCAAATTGAATTGTTAAAGAGGCAATCCATCCTTCTATATTTACTTCATTATTTTCTTTAGTCAACTAGTCAATCGAAAGAAAATATAAAAGAAAGAAAATTTAGAAATGTATACATGCAAGGGCATATTTTCAAAAAGTGGGGACGAATCCCCGATTTGTATTATTTGATGGCCTCATATGATGAAGGCACAAAAGAACTCGCATTGGGTTCGACTCTTTTGAGAGAGTATAAGTGTAGAAAGGTTTGTAAAAGTGTATGGAAGTTGGTGAATGGTGAAGAGAGATTGTGTATAGGAGAGGCCATTGATGAGACCGAATTTTCTGGGATTTGAATGTGTTTACATATAACCGGACCATTTCTGGTTGCCTACGTTCTCCTCATTGTGAGGAGCTCAGGTCACCGTAGTTCAGGTTTGAACGGTGTTTAGCTTTGGGAAAGGGTATGAATATTTGTGGTCCCTTTGGTGAAAAGGCTCGGATAGGGAGGTTGGATGATGAGGCACGGGCCTTGAGATGATTCCTTAACAAGTCCTTTTTTGACGGCTACTTCCATGATTCCATTGCTTCTTGATCGTCGTCTTTCATCGGGGGAGAAATAATTTGAATAAAGCTTAAGGGCTTATGACAAGCTTTTGACCTTGCTTTAACTACTCCCTTGTTGTCGACAACTTCCGTTCTTCGGGCTTTAATTTTTCCCATTTGTCAAGCTTCTGATTGGCAATGCAGGGTCCTTGGCTTCATTTTTTTGAAGCTCCTGCTTGAACCTTTTTTTTTGAAGCTCCTGCTTGAACCCCCTTTTTTTGAAGCACTTTGAGGACGAAGGCAAGCCCGTGCTTGGACTTTCTTGATGCACACGAGGGCGAAGGCAAGCCCCTAGGTTGTTGTCGACATGGGGTCAATCTTTCAATGCTGAGTGACTTCTGTTATTCCTTGATGTTGCCGCCGTCGTTGACTTGGTCAAGGTGATGGTGGGGACATGTTTTGGAAAGTTTATGGTTTGACGGAGGTCTTTGTGAGATAAGGAAAGTGTATAGGGAGGACATTAGTTGACTTTCTCGCACCGTTTAATTAAAATCTTAATCATTTCAAGAGATTATTTGTTTAGCACTGCGAGTGATCATTTAAAATAAAACCATTTCATTAGATGTAATGTATGTGTGCAAATAATGTCTCGAGTCTAGCGAGAAAAGAAAAAAGACTTATATAAAAGTTAGACATTTAACTACTATGTCCAAAATGGACTAAAACAACAAATGTCCAGGAAGGACTTAGATGAAAGAGAAAAACACTAGAACCTACGAAGGTTGACTAAAAGACTGTTTTAACATTTTAATTTAATTTAAGGATGGGTAGCCCCTAGTCTAGATACTCTTTGTTGTTGGATTCGAGCCTTGGTCATCGACTTGGTCACTATTCTGAACAGAGTTTGCCGGTTTTGGTCCATTGGGGCGCTCAAGCTTGCCCGCTTCGATTAACCCTTGAACCGCTCTCTTCAAGGCTGTGCAGTTGTCGGTCGTGTGGCCATAATGACTATGGAAGGTGCAATGCTTACTCATGTCGAGGGGTGCATTTGAGCTCCTTGGATGGTAGTCCCTGAGAGGCTCCAGAAGGCCTCGCTTTACTAAAGCCTTGAAAATTAAGCCCATGGGTATCCCAAAATCATCAAAATGTTTTCGCTGCCTTAGAGGACCACTATTTCTTGGTTCCTTTTGGATGCCGTCAATTGTACACAATGCCTTCTTTCCTTTACTGGATGTTGCAGCCATGTTTGAAGGGTAAGGTTTATAGCGGTGAGACATGTTCAGACCAGTAGTGCTTCCTCGTACACGAACCCTTTTGATGTAACCATCGATGTAAGCGTCGAGATTTGACTTTGTGTAAAACTCGTTTGTGTCAGATACGCAAGATTGGTATAGTGAGATGGCTCGAGTCGAGCGATTGTCGATACTCTCGTTGCTAGGCTTTTCTTGTATTTTCTTAATTGGTTCTACCAATATTCCTTCGAACGAGTCAATAGGAATACTAGGACTGCACGACCCCGCCACAATATTGGCATTAGCAAACGAAACCACAGTAGGAAGTACTCTGGTGGGAGGAATGACACTCTGAGCATTAAAAGCGTGACCGTAACCCTCCTCATAAGTCAAACTTGAAGCACAAGAATACGGATCGAAGGATCGGGGGTGGTGAGACTTATAAGGGGCCTCATAAGGCCTGGAAGATACCAAAGATGAGGATATATGGCTCGTAATGGCTGGATACCAGGGAGTAGTGAGTGCGAATCCAAAAGGCTGCTGAAGATATACCGTAACAGTAGGACTGAACGTGTCTTGACCGCACTGAGGAACGTGACTATAAGGGTAATGTTAATACTTTACTTGATGAAAGGTGAGTAGCTTGCGAATGTACCCGGGTGGAGAATTGGATGAGGAGCATTTGACCTTGTTGGACTTCCCAACCAAAGGGGCGAGGTAGAGCTAGGAGGATGTTGTGAATACGGTGAGCCTGATGAAGTGGTGATAAAAGCCTGGTGGCCCATGTGAGCTTGCAAGATTGGCCAGTGGGCAAGTGGGCCTCGAGAATTGGCGGAAGCAAGCTGTCCCCCTCCGAACCATGGAGCCTGAGAAGCGAACTGACCCAAAATGGCTTGCAGAGCCATGCCAAACTGCTGGGCTTGAGAAGTTGCGAACTGACCCATTCCAAGTTGATGACTCGAATCGGACTGAGGTTGTGACGTAGTAAACTGACCCATTCCAAGCTGTGGGGCGAAAGCAAACTGATTCAATCCCAGTGGTGAAACCTAAGAGGCACCGGGGGTAGGTTGACCTAGATCGGACAGCTGAGGAGTACCGATTTGATGAGGTTGAGATGTACTGAACTAACCAATTCCAGACTAATGACACGGACCAGATTGCTGAGGCATACCAAGCTGTAGGGGCTGAGAGACAGGCTGTGTTATAGGCCGGGGGATGCTTGGCCCATTAGCAATTCCACACAAAAGGGAGCAAGGCATTCGACGGTAGTCGACATGCCAGGAAGGAAATTAGCTTCAATCTCCGCATCAATCGTAAAGGTTCCATTAGGGTTGCGAACAATTGCTAGTCCCTGGCTTCTGACACTTTCCAATAAATGACTGATCTGAGCCTTTTGATGTTGTCTTATCTGTTCCAACATCTAATTCCACTGTTCGGCATTCTGCGGATTCTTGGGGTGCGGAGTCGTACGTCCCCCACTGTTCTCCTCTGAGCTGGCCATTCCGAAACTCTGAGCTGAAGCGAAAGAAGAGACCGATGAAGTATCTGACATTCCAAAACCGACTGAGCTGAACAAACGATGACCCGAGATCCTGATCCAAACTTTGCTTGCTGTGGAAGGCATAAAAGGGTGCGGTTCAGACTCGGGAAAGCGAAACAGGTTGGTGTTTGGGCTTAGGGCTCATGCAACATGCGATTATTTGTTCGAGTTTACTTAAAAAGCCTTTTCTCAAATCCTAAACGGTTGGAAAAGATTGTTCTTTTTTAAAAAAAAACTACTCTAAGTCCTGGATCAGTGGGACCCATCACTACGCATACGGACCCTCAACCTGTAACCTCGAATTCCGTAGGGCAAGCGGGTCCCACCGACCGAAAAGGAAAACGGACCTAAGGTCTGGCGGATCATGAAGTCTTAACATGCACTCGATGCAAATTACCGGCAAAGGCAACGTCGAGGGTCAAGATCGAGTTAAGATGCCTGACTAAAAGTCGGCATGACCTTGACTGATAATTGTCCACAAAAAATCTTGACTCGTCATTGGTTAAGCAGTAATTAAGCATGGACTGGGCGTTAGTCCTTGATGACTCGGTGTCACACCGGGAGCCGGTGCATAAACCGTGTGGGTCAAAGTCGAAGTCCGAGCCCTAGTCAAGATCGAGTCAAAGTTCATGATGGAAAACCGGCATGACTTCAACTGAGTTAGGTCCGCGGAGCATCTTGACTTGGCACGTTGACTAGGGTTTGACCTATGCGGGGTATACACTGACACGGTCTGACACGGATCGGACCAAAAACCAACCAAGTCTCGGAAGAAAGTGTGTCACGGACAAGTGCAGGGTCGACACGAGGGTAAACCAATGGCTGTTTGGGTCGTCCCGTGCTCGCACCGAGAGGCGTAGTAAGGCCTCCCAGGCTGCTACTGAGATTTCCCGGGTTAAGGATGTAGTGTGCAGTGTACGGTCAACGTGCGTGTAGTGTGCGGCAGTCTACATTTCTTTTTGAGTAAAAACAGAAATTTTCAAATGTGTCTTAAAAGCATGATGCATGCAAAAAAGATTTTTTTTAAATGAGACCAGTACGTGGCATTGTTCCCCCATAGCTTATCCCCGGCTCCCATAAGGAGGCATTTTAAGAGTAAGGTTAATGGTTTCCAGCCGATATACTGATTATCATTTTCATTTTTCGAAAAACATGTAAACACATAAATGCACGAGCACATAAGCACATAAACACATAAAATTTAAGCAGTTAAGAAAATGGATCCGGCTGTCAAAATTGACTTTCCCGGGACGGTCAAATCGATAACAACGCAAAATGGGAAAAACACATACACACACCAAAAACAAAAGTTTCAAGTGTTGAGAGGGAAATTTGACCCGCAAAAGCTTTTTTTTTAAACAAGTTTTATTTATTGTTTGAAAAACGAATTTTCTTTTTATTATTTTCTTTTTAAAAAAAGCTTATTCTGTCCCCAGCGGAGTCGCTACTGTGATGTCACCCGATTTTTGAAAATCAACGAAGTCGCCACGCCGTTTTTAGTTTTAAGGGGCCAAAACTTTGAAAAATGCCCAAAATTAGAGAAAATGAGTTCGGAGGTCACGTTACACTCCGGGATGGACGTTTGACGTGCACCCGGAATGCCTCGTATGACGAGTCTTCCAAACTTGAAACTTTTGTGTGTGTGTGTGTGTTTTGAAAAATATTTTGGATAAAATGAGGTTATCTGGAAATAACAGAAATACCAAGGACTGGACTGGAAAATAGTTTGAAAAGTGACTAAGCTGAAAATAACAGGAAACTGGAAAGCTGTTTGCAGAGGACAAAGTCATCCGCGTGGATGAGATCCGTAGTGCGCCTTATCCACGCTGATAGCCCCGGCAGTTGTTAATATTTTTTATAGTTTCCAGTTTAGTCACTGTAATTTCCAGAAAGTTAACTGGATTTACAGGACTTAACTGGAAATGTAACTGTAAATAGAAAAGGAAAGAATTGCTTGGATTTTTGGCATTCATGTTTTGTCCTCTCTTTCCCTAGACATTGATTAGTGGTCATAATTGATGAATCCACTTAACCAAATCATCCCGGGGGTACATTAGGAATTTGAAAACGTTTCATTTGCTAGGGACAAGGGGGATTTTGACATGAAAAGTAAGTTGACAAGAGAGCTAGGTCATGATGTATCAACTTTAGAGGAAGATCTATAAGGTGGTCATAAGAAGACCATCCTTGAGACATATACTCAAGTGTATCTTATACATCTTGTGTGACCTATTTTGTGAGTCTAGATGATTTTCATCCAAGGAAAGTGTTCCAATGTGAGCATCTTAGACATGGGAAGGGGATTTGCAAGAAAGTAAATAATATGGACCTCTTAAGGTGGTCATCTATGGAGATGGACTCCAAGATGACCATACTTTAGGTCAAAAGGGCAAGTACCAAGGAATGTAAACAAAGGGACAAGGGGATTTGCATAATAAAAAATATGGACCCTTGTAGAGAATCATCCATGGAGATGAACTCCATGGAGATCCTCTTGGATCCTTGGGACAAGAGGGGAAGGGGAGTTAAACAACAAGTAGTAAGCAAGAATACACATTTAAATATGGAGCAAGTGTATGAATAAGAGAGATATGAGTAGAGGGTGTGAGGGTTTACCAATTTTCTTGGGTTTGTGTTTAGGGTTTGAAGGTTTCAAGGGGTTAGGAGTAGTTTTGGAGTTGATTTGAGGTTGGATTTGGTGTGGAATTTGAGTTGTGAAGGTGTAAATGGCTGTTTGAGAATGGACTTTGACAGCATAATAATAGGTTTTCGTATTTTTTGGCCTTGTTAAACTGAGGGAGAAGGGCTGTATTTATAGGTTGGCTGGGGTACAATCTTATCCGCGTGGATGAGATTGTAGGCACAATCTCATCCGCGCGGATGGGATCAGCAACGTGCCTAGTTTTTGCAGAAAACAGTTTTGGCTGTTTGTTAAATGGTCAATATTTTTTTTATTGGAAATGAGAAATTTCCAGCGAGGTCCTATGCCACTTTTTTATTCTTAAGAGGTCCTTCCTCATTCAAATTGTCAAAATAATGTCCAAAATGCCCCTAAATGATTATAAATCATTAATTTAGGCTGACAGAACATTAACGACCTAGATTGTGGCACTTACAATAACACATATCAGTGTTATAACCAATTTGTAAAGATAACACGTAACATTGTTATAACCAATTTGTAAAGATAACACGTATCAGTATTATAACCAATTTGTAAAGATAACATGCAACGATGTTATAACCTGATGATTGAAGGTGACATGTAGAAACGTCACAATCATTTGGTAACATGCAAAATGTTACGTCCTTAGTTCACAACTTGATCTAAACGCAAGACGTAATTAATCACACAACATGATGAATTAAGTCCAAATTTTGAATCAAGTGTGAAAATCGTGCGCCCAGGCGATAATACGATCAAAGTTACAAATAAAGATTGACTTTAGTATCCAAGGTGTCAACAGGTTGCTCCATATGTTTTTGACTAACATGTTGGAAATTTCCATCTTGCAAAATAGACGTGACATATCCAGGGTGCTGAGTTTTCTCCCCCAAACAGACGTGACATATCCAAAATCCCGATTATAAAAACCATCAACAAGATAACCGCGCCAGCCATGATCGTGATGTCAAATACCGGTCATCTATGTTGACCGCGGTCTAATACCATACTCCCGGTTTTTACCACTAGACTCCTAATTAAAGTAAAAGCTAGTGAGACAAAGGTCCGTACCTATACTAACACCAAGATTCGGCTTGTCCCAATCACATTAAATGGTGGCTCATGATCCTACTATGCGTATAAGGCATCACGCCAACTATCGCCTGCTTCCTCTGTCCTTGTCCAATCAAATACATCCCTCTGCAGTAAATATCACTTTATTGTATGAGCCCACAAAACGCGAACACGTGTCCTAGGTCAAAAGACAAAAATATCCTACATGGCTGATATTATCAACAACTCTCTCTTAATATATATATATATATATATATATATATATATATATATATATATATATATATATATATATATATATATATTATCCCTTGTCCCCATGGACAAGGTAAGTGTAAAATTACCATTGTAAGCAACATTGTCTAAACCCTAGCACACAACACACTAAGGCCCCGTTTGTTTCCAGGAAAATGAGAGGAAAACGTTTTTCGGAAAAAGTTTTCCCCATTTTCCGGTGTTTGGTAATTTTCCGGAAAACGTTTTTCCCATTTTCCCCGAAACATGTTTGTTTTCCGAAAAACATTTTCCCCATTTTTCGGTGTTTGGTAGTTTTCCGGAAAATGGAGAAAATGTTTTTCGGAAAACATTTTCCGCCGTTTCAAAGGAAAACGTTTTTCGAATTTTTTCTAAGGAAGTTGTTTTCCGGAAAATGGTGTAAAAAAAGTGAATGAATAATATTTTAATAATAATAATAATAATAATAATAATAATAATAATAATAATATTAATAATAATGATAATAATAAAATAATAATAATAAAAATAAAAATAAAAAAATAATAAAAAAATAATAAAAAATAATAAAATAATAATAATAATAATAATAATAATAATAATAATAATAATAATAATAATAAAATAATAATAATAATAATAATAAAATAATAATAAAATAATAATAATAAGAATAAAAATAAAAAAAATAATAATAATAATAAAATAATAATAATAATAATAATAATAATAATAATAATAATAAAATAATAATAATAATAATAATAATAATAATAATAATAAAAGTAAAATAATAATAAAATAATAATAAAATAATAATAAAATAATAATAAAATAATAATAATAATAATAATAATAAAATAATAATAAAATAATAATAAAATAATAGTAATAATAATAATAATAATAATAATAATAATAATAATAATAATAATAATAATAATAATAATAATAATAATAATAATAATAATTTTCCGAAAAACATCTTCATTTTCCGGAAAACGTTTTCCCCATTTTCCTAAGGAAGCAGGAAAACATCTTCCTCATTTTCCGGAAAACGTTTTCCACATTTTCGGAAAACGTTTTCCTTTTCCGGAAAACATTTTCCAGGAAATCATTTTTCGGAAGTCATTTTCCCCGAAACAAACGGAGCCTAAGATATTCCAAGTCTTATTATCAGTTATAAACCTTCAGAAATCTTACTTTCACACCCGAGGGCCTGAGCTGGATTAAACTTCAGCTTGGTCTTTAACGGTGCTCTTTGTATTTGTTGTGTTATAGGTGCAATCATCATATACAAGCCAGGTATCCAAATTTAGTGACACCCCAAAAGTTGCGGCGTCATCGGTGGTTTCGATGCTGGGAATCGTCTAGTTTTTCTCGTGTAATCTTGTGTCTCTTTGAGAACAAACAACTTTTTAGCTTTTTCTCCTTCAAAAATGACTGGCACTACTCTTCAAAATGTTGGTTTTCTTACTCCTCCGGGTAATAATCAAACTTCTCCCTCTCAACTAAATCCTGTCAGACCAAGAACCTCAGCCTTTAATAGGTTGGGTGGTCGTTATATCATCCAAGAATCTTACTCCTTCTCAAAGAGACCTTAGGGAGAAGCTTGAGGCTGCCCGTAAAGAAAAATTCCCCCGAAATCCAAGTCCAAAAAACCCCAACTCCCCTATCACTCTTGAGTTGTTAATCAAGAGAAACCAAGCTCTAACTGAGAGGGCTAGGCTCGTAGCTGAGGCAATGGCCATAAATGATGCCTAGCTAGAGTTGGTTGAGTTGGAGGTCAACGGTGGTGTCCCTCTATAGGAAGGCCCCAAAGGTTCTCCCATAGAGTCCCCACAAAATCCCTTCTCAAAAGCTTCGAATACTATGAGCTGAACCAAATAATGAGAGAATCAAATAAAGAAGCAGACCTCTCCAGAATCACCGAGCAAGAAATTAAAGATCTAAATGCGGACTGCCAAATCGAATTCGTAGAAACATATGCCATAGATAGGATTCAGATTAACAACATTGAGGACCAAGAGAGGGACTGGGTAGATGAAATCCAAGATTATATCAAGAAAGAGACCATCCCCGAGGATCAAACAAAGGCTAGACTCATCAAAAAAGTATCTGCGAAGTAGACGGTCATGGGACGGAGTGCTATATCGGCGATCATTCCCCAAACCTCGATCGATGCGTGCAAACTCACATTGTCACCAACCTACTCTATGAAGTCCATGAAGGAGTCTTGTAGAGGTCATCCAGGAGCCCATACACTCTCGGACAAGATAAAATTTCAAGGACTTTACTGGCCAACCATAAGGAAGGATGCTGAGGAATACGTAAGGAAATGTGACAAATGCCAACGGTTTATGGAAATCCCTAGACTCCCATCAACAGAGAAAACTTTGGTTATACCATCGTGGCCGTTTAATACGTGGGGCATTAATTTAATTGGGCCGTTCCCAACCCTTAGAAGAGGCATCGAATACATGGTAGTGGCCGTTGATTATTTCACAAAATGGACAGAGGCCAAAGCCTTGGCCACTATCTCCGAGGAAAATGTCATCAACTTCGTTCACGATCACATCTGGTGTCGATTTGGGATACCAAGAGTAATAGTCTCAGACAATGACACTCAGATCGCAGCAAAATTTACGGCTAAATGCGAAAGAATGAAAGTACAACACCGCCAGTCCGCAGTAGCCTATCCTCAAGGAAATGGTCAAGCTGCGGCTGCGAACAAATTAGTTCTAACTACCCTAAAGAAAAATTTAGAAGGACGAGGAGGACGCTGGTTGGATGAGCTCCAGACCGCATTATGGGTAGTCCACACCACTATAAGAAACTCAACATGAGAAACTCCTTTCTCACACACTTATGGGTCAGAGGCCGTATCTCCAGTAGAAGTAGCTCTCCCCTCTTACAGAGTTAATTACTTCGATGAGACACGTAATGAGGCTACCAGAAGGTGCGATCTAGATGACCTTGAAGAAAAAAGGATGCGGGCAAGAGAAAAAATGGTTAACTACAAACAGAAAGCCAAAAAGCATCATGATAAAAGAGTTAACGAAAGATGCTCTTCGCCTGAGATTGGGTATTACAAAATATTGAGGTCCAAAGGACCCCACCCGTTTTCCACAAACTTTCCCCTAAATGGGAAGGTATGTATAAAGTCACTCAAGTCATTAAAGAGGGGACTACAAACTGCGAACAGGAGAAGCAAAGGACCTAAAAAACACTTGAAACATCGATCACACTAGAATGTATTATTTTTTATCATTTTCATACAAAAGTGTTGTAAAAATGATGATAGAGGATAACAATGTATCAAAAGACGAGGCGTTGTTAATACTTTTGTAACTCAGAAGAAATGCGAAAGTGATATCCTCACTATTGAATCAACAAAGTGATTGCCTGCAAAAAAAAAAAGCGGATGCAAGCACGGTCACAACCTACTGATACGCGGTGATTTTTTTTATTGCAGAACGCATGCCCACAAGGATGCCAGCAACCAGACACGCCCTACTGATGCGCGATGATCTTATTGATCGCAGGCCGCACGCCCATATTTACAAAGGCCAAAAATTAGCCCGTACTCAATCTCCACAAGACTCATGGAGTCCAAACGCGTAAACCATCAAAATGGATATGGAAGCCAGCACGGCCCAAAAACTTGCTGATGCGCGGTGGCCTCATTAGCCGCTAAACCGCATGCTCGTATGTAAAAAGGCTAAAATTGAGCCATTACCAGTGCCACTAGACTACAAAGATTCCAAAAATGCGCAATCGGCAAATGCGGATACGAAAGCCAGCACAGGTTACCCCTGCTGATGCGCGGACTAGCTTCACGACCATATTTTGCATGCTCATATGAAAGCAGCTTAGCTTGGCTATTTCGAAATACGCAACGGACCTAAGAGTCCAGACCGCGTAAAATCACTAAGGTGAATGGACGAGAGTGATATGCAGTTGGAGCCCATAATATAGACCGAGGTAAAAACCTCAAAGTCTAAAAGGCCACAATTAACTGTGATCATAGTAAAAAAGGTTAACTCTCATGATAAAACTTTAAGGGTTTTTAATGAAGAGTTACTAACTCATAACGTGAAAGGAATTAGGGCATTACACTACCCGCGACCAAACATTGAGTATAAGACAATTATTCACAAGGCATATAAGCTCAAATAAGAAAAGCAAGAATACAAATTTATTAAAGTTTTTTATTTTTATAAACAAATTATTCAACATGGCCAAAACTCAAAAAGCTAAATAACAAGAATAGAGATGAACACTCATTGATAGATAAGGGAATTACAAAAATCCTCAATTACATAAAGAAAAAAAAGAGAAAATCCTATTTCTAAGCAGTTGATGGAGCAGGCTCCTGGATTGATATGACACTAGGGTTGGAGTACGAGTTGGAACATGATCAGTTGAAGCAGAGTCTTGAGCTGGAGCTAGAGCAGATGTTGACCGCAGCAAGAATAGCTCGCTGACCGCATGCCCATTGGGAAATAGGCGAGCATCAGCGGCTTCTAGTGTTAGCTTCTCTTGATCCCACTTCAGAGTATCTAGTTCGTCGATGAGGCTTGGGGTGGTAACCGCGACAATAGGAGGCAAGGTTGATGCTATCGCTGCATCAAGATTATCTATATCCTCTTAAGCCAAAGGGAGCAATGCATGCCCGGGCAGACATTCCAAGTCCATGGCAATCAAAGAGTCAATAATGGCCAATTGTTCCACATTAAATTTGGCCGTGGCCGCGAAGTTCAGTAGCTGGGCCTTGTTGGCAGCATTGAACTGAGAAGAGCACTCCACCAAGATTTCATCTTTGTACTCTTAGGAGTTCTTGAACTCTTCTACAGCCTCCTTGCGGGCAGCAGCGATCTAAGCATCCTTCTCCGGCTGGAATTGCTTAATAAGAAGTAGCTCTTCTGAAAGCTTGTCTATCTGGGCCTCTAGATCTAGAACTTGTTTTTCAGAGGCCTCAAGTCTGCCCCCATACTCCTCTACCCTGTTCTCCAGCTGCTCTATGTGCCCGCAATACTCATCCCTTAGACCCTTAGCTCGCTCCAAATATTTGAGTGCCTTTTCATGTTTTTCACAGAAGTGCTTGAGGTCACTCTCTTTCTCCTTCAAAGATACGGCCAAAGCCTTGTTCTCCTCCAACGCCTTCCCCAAGGCTTTGTTCTTATCTGTTAGGGAGGCAGCCTGCTCATTCGTTATTTCACGGAGCCTCATGGCATCATTGGCCATCTAAAAAAGAAGGAAAGCTCGGTCAGCAAGCAACGATCATAAAAGATATAGAAAAAAAAAAAGAAAAAAGGAGTAAGGAATTACCTCCGTGGCCATCAAGCCTATGTTTCCCGACAAGGCAGAGGCATTCAGTTTGACCTCTACATTCTCGTAGAAGTCAGGGGAGTAGAGCCTGTTCAAAAGACCAAGCCCCACCACAAAATTATGTCCCCTACGGGAATATAGGTCCACTCCTTGGACTGGGGGCACCTCCCCGATCTTATTACTCAAGCTTCATGCAGCTTCGTGGGTGTCTATGTTGGAAATATTATATGCATTATCGCAAATAGACCCCATTCTGGCCGGTGCACTAGGGGTGGAGATGTTAATCTCATCAGGCTGCTGGACCTTCTGTTGCTTATCCTTCTCAGTGCCTTCAACATCTGAGCCAGACCACTTCCTTGATTGGTCATATTGTGCAGTAGAAACACTGCGATCAGGAATCGAACTGTAGTCACGGCTAGACTGCGGCCTAGGAGGCAGCTCCTTGGCCTTTAGCACCCCACGGACACCAGAAAGAAGACTCCCAGAGGTCTTGTCCACCACGGGGAGCGTCACCCCAGAAGCAGTAGTCTTTTTCAAAGTCTCCTGACTTGCCTTGTTCTCCTTAGCTAGCTGGCACACTCTGGCCGCTTTAAGTTCAGCTTGTGAAAGTCTAGGGGTCATTGTAGGGTCTGCTGGATCTGCATCAAAGAAAAAAGGAAGTAATGGTTAGACCGCAATTCAAAGAAAGAATAAAAGCAAGGAAAAAGAAGTTTATAGGGGCAAAAATCAGAGACTGATCCAAGCTGGAGGCTCGAAGACCGCGCCCATCATGCACGTCCCACACTTAGACTCAAAATCGAATAGCTCATGGACTCTGCGGTCCGAATCGCGAAGTAGGGGCTCAATAGCAACCCTAGGGGCATAATAGCTACCTTCCCTTGGAGGTGCCACCCCTGCGAAGATCGCAATGCTTTGTCGCCTATAATCGTACTCACATCAAAAACTGGCTGATATCCCTCAGACACAAACTGGGCCAAGTATTTAGCTATGGCAATTTGAAGGCCCTCAGATTCAGACGGGCTAGGATAAGAATTGGCGGATACCCTATTAGGAGAAGCACCCTCCGGTCTGGGAAAGCTCCATCCAAACCTACTCTCTATCACCAAAATATTCTTTTGATTCCATTGATCAAATTTGTTGGAAGGAGGAGAGAAGGTGCGAGCAGAATTGTTTTTGGTTTTTAGGCCAAGATTGTCGTTAGTGATTTGGTTAGAATAAAAGGCATAAATCCTAGAAAGAGAAGGTTTATAGCCAAGAATCCTACATACCACAAAGAAGAAGACCAGAGCTCAGACAGTGTTTAGGGTTAGGTGTATATGGAGGCATCTGTTAAAGTCCAAGAATTGGAAAATAAAAGGGTCTTGGGAAGCCTAAGTCCGTTTTTGAACTGGACCCCATATAAATGCAGGCTTTATTGTCCCCGCGGACATCAGCCATGGTCTTTGGCCGCAACTTTACTTTATACTCCACCTCCTGCAGCTCACGAACATAAAAGGAGTTAGGATCAACGCCAAAGGTTATATACAGCTCATCCTCAAGTCCGGGCAAGGCCCTCCTTTTTTCTTCTTCTTTTGGCCATGTCCAGTAGTAGAGGCACCAGCAAGGCTCTTGTCGCGAGCAACAGCAATCTCCTTCGGTCCCTCATCAAAGGCATTGACTATCTCAACTGTCCGTTGTGCTGTGCTCACCGCCATGCGGTCAAAAGTTTCGCTGTCATCAGCCTTCGCCTTCAAGCTATTAGAGCCAAGGAGACTAGAAGTTGATTTCGATGATGACTCCACCACCCTTTCAGCTTCCACCACGTCCATATCGGTGGATTCATCATCGCTAAACCCCAAATTCACCACCATTTTAGGTTGGGCATCTATTTGGGCGGCAGGTGAAACTGCGGTCAAGGGTTCTATCTCCAAGGGCAAGCTCAAATCCATCACGGGCACACAGTGACATCAGGGGCCACATATACTTACATCCCAGTCAGTTCTCATTCTGGTAGTAGGATCTACATGGGCCCTCCTCACCAACTCAATAACTCGGCCTGCGGGGTCACGCTCACGATGAAACCTGTTCAAAACCCCCATCACAAACTTTCTCAGACAGTTATGGTCACCCAAAATCAGCATATCACCGGACAAGTACATTCTTTTCTTGGCCTCGCACAATCAGGGTAGGACCCAATTTCTCAAGTCATACCTGACCGAGAAATACTTGAAGGCCTCAAGGGATAACCTAACCCAAGAGGTAGCAACCTTCCTATAGATACCACCAGACTTTTTGTCGACGGCAAAGGTATCAGGAGTGGTGCCATCACCTAACTTTACAGAACGCTCCATCCTATAAGTCATTCTAATGACAGAAGGGACAAAGATTAGAAGGAAAGAGAGAATTAATCACTTACGAGAGAAGATTGCGCAAATAAGGTGCTTAAAGAAGCTGAGCAAATGGTTTCTCTCTCTTAAGGCAGCTTCAAACTCTGAGGGTGATAAAACCGTAAAAAAGAACAAGGGTTTGATATTTATAGACCAACCAATATGGGTCGACCCGTATTAATGAGCCCACAAACCATATTCTCTCGAATCATGAATCGGTGGAAGTTTTTAATTTTTAAATTAATTGGCGGTTGGCATTTATGGCGCCCTTTGAAATTTGGGAAGCGTCACCTCATACCTGACATGTGCTGGCGCCTCAACAGTCAAAGTGGCCCACACGAAACTTAACCGGGAAGCAGCCCAAAGCTTTCACCAACTTCTACCAAGCTCCCCTCACGTGCTCCTCACGTGTGTCACAACAATGGAGTCTAAGTCAGACCAACAAAAATACACAACATTTGTGACCGCAGACCGAGCTTCACATATGTAGTTTCTCTCTTAGACCATGAATGATTACTCGTCGAAGCTAGAGGCCACTGATGAGCCAGGACCTTTCAGACTCGACCTATGCTCGATCTGGTCCAAATGCCAAGTATGACGTGACATATCCAATACCGCGATCATAAAAACTGTCAACAAGATGACCGCGCCAGTCATTATCGTGATGTCCAATACCGCGTCAACTATGTTGACCGCGGTCTCATACCAGACTCCCGAATATTACCATTAGACTCCCGGTTAAAGTCAAAGCTAGTGATACAAGGGTCCGTACCTATGCTGATATAAAGAGTCGGCTTGTCCCTATCACATTAAATGGTGGCTCAGGCGCCTACTAAGTGCGCAAGGCGCCGCGCCAACTATCGCCTGATTCCTCTATCATTATCCAATCAAATACATCCATATGCAGTAAATTTCACTTTATTGTACGAGCCATCAAACGCAAACACGTGTACTAAGTCAAAAGACAAAGATATTCTATAAGGCTGACATAATCAACAACTCTCTCTTACTATATATATTATCCCTTGTCCCATGAATAAGGTAAGTGTAAAATCAACATTATAAGCAACATTTAGCAAACAACACATTAATACATTTCAAATATTATTCTCAGTTATAAACCATCAAATATTTTACTTTCACATTCGAGGGAATGAGATGTATTAAACTCTAGCTTGTTCTCTAACGATAATATTGTTGGAAATGGGTAACGAAAAGTTAAGTTTGACTTAACGTTGACCTAGATTTCTAACGGAAGTTCGTTATGTATTAACGGAACTAGTTACAAAATGTATTCTACATTTGTTGTAGATTATTAAACTTATTTAATGTCTCAAAACCATTTAGGGTGAATGAGAATTAATGACAAGTGATTTTGTAACTTAACGGAAGTTAAATAAAGGGTTAAAGTTAACTTGGGTTGACTTGGACTGATCCAAAATTAGTTTTGGGTCACAACTGTTCTCAAAAGGTTTCGTGACCTTTCAGTTCTGGGCTTCAGCGCGGTCGCGCTCCAGCCTAGAGCGGCCGCGCTGATTTAAGGTTAAATCTTGGCCTGGTCTCGGCATGAGAGCGCGGTCGCGCTCAAGGCAAGAGCGGCCGCGTCGTGGGCGACATTCCCGAATGTGTTTGGCACCTCTTGGAGTGAACAGCCATGAACCCTTTAACTCCTTTTAAATAGTTTCCCTCCGAATTTCAATTATAACATACAGTCATTTTGAGCATTTTACCCTCTAGAGAGATAGAATAACATAACCCAAATCATTGCATATTGTTGCATTCAATCTTTCAAGTCCAAAGTTCTAAAACCTTTGTTGTTCGTTAGATTAGTTATATTGGAGTGCTCCTTATAACTAATAGTAAGTCGTTTTATCTTACTAGAGTTTTGTCATACAACCGTAAGCACCAGTTCGGGACAAATAACTCTTACGGAGATTGTATTAAATACAAGACTCGACTTTAATTCTTTTGTTTTTCAATCTCCGTTACTTTTGCTGTCAGTTTTTCCGTTAAGTCTTAAAGAAGCCATAGCATTTGTCCAACAATTGTAAGAGTTATTTTACGCTTCTTCAAGAGATGGCAAACGAGAAAGACACCACTTCATCTAGTCAAGGGAATGTGACGCCTCCTCCACAAGGTGATACGACATTCAACAACGTTGCTCCCGCTCCTACAACTCATCACATCAGTCATGGTGAGAAACCCGCGAAATTCACCGGTGTGGATTTCAAGAGATGGCAACAGAAGATGCTCTTCTATTTGACCACCCTAAGCTTGCACCGCTTCTTAAAGGAAGATCCTCCAGCGGTAGAAAAAGGTGATTCGGACCCCCAAAGGCAAATGGCAAAGGAGGCTTGGGCTCACGGTAATTTTCTTTGTAAAAACTATATCTTGAATGGACTTGATGATGCACTATACAATGTGTATAGTACAGTCGAGTTAGCCAAAGCGTTGTGGGACACTTTGGAAAGGAAGTACAAGATCGAGGATGCCGGGTCAAAGAAATTTGTCGTCGGTAAGTATCTTGACTTCATGATGGTCGATTCCAAATCGGTAACAACTCAAGTAGATGAATTCCAAATCATTCTACATGGGCTTGATGCCGAGGGGATGATCATGAATGATCCATTTAAGGTGGCTTCTATCATTGAAAAGTTGCCTCCTTCGTGGAAGGACTTCAAGAACTATCTCAAGCATAAACGCAAGGAGATGTCCTTAGAAGACATTGTTGTTCGTCTTCAAATAGAAGAGAACAATAGAATGAATGAGGCCAAAGTTGCTAAAGGCAAGATGGAGGCTAAGGTCAATCTCGCCGAGGCTAGCACGAGTGGCACAAAGAGAAAGCATTCCGAAACTGCCGGGAATGCTAAGAAAGGGAAGAAGAAGACCTCTAAAAGGTTCAAGGGGTCTTGCTATAATTGTGGCAAACCGGGCCACTTGTCAAGGGATTGTCGTCTCCCGAAGAAAGAGGCGAATAATGTTGACCACATGGATCTTGACTTTGCAGCGGTTGTGTTCGAGGCCAACGTTGCAAACTTGGAGGGGAATCCAAAGGCTTGGTGGATAGATACCGGTGCTACCCGCCATATTTGTGGTAACAAGGAAAGTTTCTCCTCCTATACTCCCATCTCCGGAAGAAAGCTTTACATGGGAAATTCTGCGACCTCCGATGTTCAAGGCATTGGAAACGTGATTTTGAAGATGACTTCCGGTAAAGAAGTAACCTTGTTGGATGTGCGCATGTTCCAGACATCCGTAAAAATTTGGTGTCCGGCGCTTTGCTTAGTAAGGCCGGTTTTAGACTAGTATTCGAATCCGACAAATTTGTACTAACCAAGAATGGTTTGTTTCTTGGAAAAGGTTACCTCGAGGAGGGCCTTTTTAAAATGAATGTAATGACTGTAATCCGCCAAGGTGCGATGAATAAAAGTTGTGTTCCTTATGTTTACTTGTCGGAAAAGTTCTAATTTATGGCATGATAGATTAGGACATGTAAACCTCGACACCATTAAGAAATTAGCGAGACAAGATTTAATCCAAATGACTAAATCCGACTCGACTAATAGGTGCGAAGTTTGTGTTGAGGCAAAAATGACTAAGTCACCATTTAATGCCATACAAAGAGACACGACTCCTCTCGAGTTAATTCACACCGACATATGTGATTTAAAACTAGTGCAAACTCGAGGAGGTAAAAAGTACTTCATTACATTTATAGATGATTGCACTAAGTATTGTTATGTCTATCTCTTAAGAAGTAAGGATGAAGCCTTAGGGGCTTTTGAAACTTATAAGAAAGAAGTTGAGAATCAACTTAACTTGAAAATTAAGAAAATTAGAAGCGATAGAGGTGGAGAATATGAAGCACCGTTTGAAGGATTATGTTGGGAATCCGGCATAATTCATCAAACAACGGCTCCATATACCCCTCAATCTAATGGAGTTGCTGAACGCAAAAACCGTACTCTCAAAGAAATGATGAACGCGCTTTTGATCAGTTCAGGCTTACCCGACAACTTGTGGGGGGAAGCAATACTCACTTCTAATTATGTTCTTAATAAAATACCCAAGAAAGGTATTGATAAAACGCCCTATGAATTGTGGCACAATCGTAGGCCATGTTTTAAATACCTTAAAGTGTGGGAGTGTTTGGCCAAGGTTGAAGTACCTAAGCCTAAACAAGTCAAGATTGGCCCAAAGACCATTATTTGTGTTTTTAATGGATATGCCAATAATAGTAGTGCCTATCGGTTTATAGTACATAAATCGAACATTCCGGATATGCACGTAGGAACTACTATAGAATCAAGGAATGCGATATTCTTTGAAAACATTTTTCCGGTTAAGGACAGGAAAGATGTAGGTTCTAATAAGAGAACACATGAGTCTACATCCGGTCCTTCTCAAATAGAAGATGAAGAGCCGAGACGTAGCAAAAGGGCAAGAGTGGAAAAGACTTTTGGTCCTGATTTTCTATCTTACATGTTAGAAAACGAACCATCAACTGTTAAAGAAGCTTTGTCCGGTCCGAATAGTTCGTTCTGGAAGGAAGCTATTAACAGTGAAATAGAATCCATAATGCTCAACAATACTTGGGAATTAGTTGATCTCCCTCCAGGTTGCAAACCATTAGGTTGCAAATGGATCCTTAAACGGAAGTATAAGGCGGATGGATCTATCGAAAAGTACAAAGCTAGGCTAGTTGCCAAAGGCTTTAGACAGAAAGAGGGATATGATTTCTTCGATACATACTCCCTGTCACAAGGATCACATCTATTCGTGTTCTCATAGCTATTGCGGCGGTGCATAATCTTGAGATACACCAAATGGATGTGAAGACACTTTCCTTAATGGAGAACTTGATGAAGAAATTTACATGGAACAACCCGAAGGGTTCGTGGTTCCTGGTAAAGAAAAGAAAGGTGTGTAAACTTGTAAAATCCTTGTATGGACTAAAACAAGCACCTAAACAATGGCATGAGAAGTTCGATAGAATCATGTTATCGAATGGATTCAAGATCAATGAATGTGACAAATGTGTCTACATTAAAGGAACATCTGAATCATTCGTTATCGTTTGTCTTTATGTAGACGACATGCTCATAATGGGAAGTAATCATGATTTAATCATGAATACCAAAGGCATGTTAAAGAAGAACTTTGACATGAAAGACATGGGGTTAGCCGATGTAATATTAGGGATAAAAATCTCTAGAACATCGAAGGATTAGTTCTTTCACAATCCCATTACCTAGAGAATGTTCTTCGGAAATTCAATGTCTTTGATGACCCTCCGCTAAGACACTGTAGACTTGGCTCTACATTTAGCCAAGAACAAAGGGAACCGGTTTCTCACTGGAATATGCAAGAATAATTGGCGATCGATGTACTTAACGAATTGTACTCGTCCGGACATTACATATTCGGTGAGCAAACTAAGTAGGTTCACAAGCAATCCTAGTCTTGATCATTGGAAAGCACTAATGAGAGTACTAAGATATTTAAAGTATACATTAAACCATGGGATACTTTACAATAAATATACAGCGGTATTAGAAGGATACTTGTGATGCCAGTGGATATCGGACACGAAAGACTCTAAATCCACAAGTGGATATGTTTTCACAATAGGTGGAGGAGCGAGTGTCATGGAAATCCTCCAAACAAACGTGTATAGCCGGATCCACGATGGAATACGAGTTTATCGCGTTAGATAAAGGCTGGGGAAGAAGCGAGAATGGCTTAAGAACTTCCTGGAGGATGTTCCTTGTTGGAACAAACTGTACTTTCTTTGTACTAATCCATTGTGATAGTCAATCGGCAATTGGAAGGGCACGAGAATAGTATGTACAATGGTAAGTCTAGACATATTCGTCGTAGACACAATACCATTAGACAGTTGATCAAGAATGGCGTTATCACTATTGATTATGTGAAATCATGTGATAACCTAGCGGATCCGTTTACCAAAGGTATAAATCGGGATCAAGCGTATAAGCTTGTTAAGGGGAATGGGTTTAAAACCCACAACAAAAGGACTTATAGCGGACACTCAACCTTGAGAAATGGAGATCCCGGGCCCTTGGTTCAATGAGACAACCAAGTTATAAGTTCTAGTAGAGTTACTTGGAAACAACAACTCGGTTTATTAATGCGGAGATGTTGAATACTCATTCCCGAACATCCAAGTACAAGCACATGCAGCAGTGGTAAGGTTAAGTTGAGAAAACTTTTAATGATTTCTATACCTACGGGTGGAGTAGTGCATGATACTCCTTATAGTGAGAATCACCTATATAAGTGAGAGGTAATTAGGCCGCCTCTAAAGAAACGCTTATGAATGAGATACGGTCCAGGGCCAAAATGGACAAAACGTGAGAACAACTTTTGTTAGAGCTGTTATTATGTGAGTATTATTGTCTTGGTATACACCCAGACGGTCAGTTCAAAGCGACTCGCTACCAAATGGCTAGTATATCCGATAATATTTCACTAGGGAAGATTCAAGGCCACAAGCTATCTATCCCGATGTAATAATAGTTCGCCGGAACTTTGGCCGAAATTGCATACATGCATTAATTGTCATTCATGTGGGGGATTGTTGGAAATGGGTAACGAAAAGTTAAGTTTGACTTAACGTTGACCTAGATTTCTAACGGAAGTTCGTTATGTGTTAACGGAACTAGTTACAAAATGTATTCTACATTTGTTGTAGATTATTAAACTTATTTAATGTCTCAAAACCATTTAGGGTGAATGAGAATTAATGACAAGTGATTTTGTAACTTAACGGAAGTTAAATAAAGGGTTAAAGTTAACTTGGGTTGACTTGGGTGATCCAAAATTAGTTTTGGAGTCACAAGCTGTTCTCAAAAGGTTTCGTGACCTTTCGGTTAAGGGATTGGCGCGGTCGCGCTCCGGCCCTAAGAGCGGCTGGCCAGCGATTTAAGGTTAAATCTTGGCACAGTCTCGGCATGAGAGCGCGTGATCGCGCTAGGCAAGCGGCCGCGCTCGTGGGCGGATCGAACGGGTTTGGCACCTCTTGGAGTGAACAGCCATGAACCCTTTAACTCCTTTTAAATAGTTTCCCTCCGAATTTCAATTATAACATACAGTCATTTTGAGCATTTTACCCTCTAGAGAGATAGAATAACATAACCCAAATCATTGCATATTGTTGCATTCAATCTTTCAAGTCCAAAGTTCTAAAACCTTTGTTGTTCGTTAGATTAGTTATATTGGAGTGCTCCTTATAACTAATAGTAAGTCGTTTTATCTTACTAGAGTTTTGTCATACAACCGTAAGCACCAGTGCGGGACAAATAACTCTTACGGAGATTGTATTAAATACAAGACTCGACTTTAATTCTTTTGTTTTTCAATCTCCGTTACTTTTGCTGTCAGTTTTTCCGTTAAGTCTTAAAGAAGCCATAGCATTTGTCCAACAAATATTTGTCTTTGTTGTGTTTTAGGTACAATCATTATATACTAGAACTAGATAGATATCAAAATTTAGTGAAATCCCGAAAATTTGACGTCATTAGTTTAAGTATTTACTAAATCAAGTGAAAACTTAACATAAATATTAAAAAACAATTTTACCGATCATCTGACCACTAATCAAGTGATAATTTGAGCAATCATAGTTCCAATTAACCTAGTACGGACTAGTGTTAAAATCAGCACAGATTTCCATGCAACATAGGACCTCGTGTCGAAGCAATCTTGGTCGTTTTTTCGGTTTCTTTTTTTGACTCAACAGTCCTTTTTTTTTCCTTCTTTTTTCAAAACAGTCAGACTGCTGTCTTTTCTACTCGAGATTATTATCCTTGGGTGAAAACAAAGTTGAAGAAGAATTTTCAAAATCCTTTTGGGTTTTTGTGATTAGATTGGAAGAAATCTAGGGTTTTTTACTTGTGAAATTGAGTGAACATTTTGGAGTCTTTTGAGACTCTTGTCCGTTTCCTATGCTTACCCTCCCAAACTAACATAATACGACAACAAAGTAATATTGTTGCTCCACGTAATGTGTTAAACTCCATCCGTTCCAGCTTACCTTTCATCAATTATTCAGAAGAGTATCCCATTATAAGCTTCATCTTTCCTAAAATGAAAAAGATTTATTAATATTTTATTATATCCGCTAACTTTTCTCTCTCACGCATTTAAATTATGGGTCCCACTTGTCATATCCACTCACTTCTTCCCTCTCACAACCCTTCTCCCACTCCCATTATTTTTTAATATATATATTGCTTTCTTAATTTGCGTGCTTCATCAAAATGGTGAAGCTTAACCCGGGACGGAGGGAGTAGATATTATCTTATATCGGGAATTAATAAATCTTAATTACAATATATAAAAATAATGAGATACTTTCTCTATAACAATTGATTTTAAAGTGTAAATTCAGACTTTAACAATTTTTTGATAAATTTTTTAATTCAAAATAATTATTATTCTTAGATTCAAAATGTACATTTATTTTTCTAATTTATCCTTATATTGAAATTTGAATCAATTTATTAATTATTTTAATATGTGAAATAATGTATAAGAGAAAAAAATAAATTAAGACAAACTTGATAGTTTATTCATTATAATATAATAATTCTTGATTTAGTTAAACCTAATTGAAAAACCTAAAATAGTGATTTTGAACGGGAGGAGTACTGAAACAGGGACATGCCCTACCAAATCATCACTCTTACCCCAAACCAAATACTACCTCCGTCCCAATCTAAATGTCCAAAAATGAGTCCGGCGCGGGAATTAAGGAAAGTGAGGTAAGAAAGAGAAAAAGTGAGGTAGGAAAGAGAAAAAGTTTAAATGTTGTGAGTATAAAAAATTAAATAGGAGAGAGAATGAGTGGGAGGAATAGTTAGGAGAGAGAATGTTGTGAGTGTAAAAGTAAAGTAGAAGAGAGAATGAGTGGGTTGAATAGTGAAAAAAACTTTCCTTTTTTGGAAATGAGACATTTTCAATGGGACGCCCAAAAAGGAAAGTTTGGACATTTAGATTGGGACGGAGTGAGTACAAAATAACAACACTTGAATGAAGTACCAATTTTACTTTTATTTATTGATTTATTGATGTATGTCAATTTGGTTCAAAAAGTGATGATCTCGAAATACGTCGAAATTCGGACACGACCTGCGAAACATGGTCATAAAAAAATTAGGACATTGTTTCGAGATGACAAGACGTGATATTTGCGATCTGGGATCATTTGAGGGGCAAAAAACTTCATTTTACTGTTATTGAAAGTTTGTTTTATTATTTTCAAATGTTTTATTTCCTTATTGTTACAGTGGAAAGTTATTAGATTATATAGACATGTTTGGGAGTCATGTACATGCAGTATTTGAATTTAATAAAGTGTGTTTCTTTCAAAAACTGAAACAAATAATCTTGAGTTGTTCTTCTTTTATTCAGTCATTTTCACAGGTGATTCGGTCATTTCTCTCGATAATACTGGTTGTTGATTAATCTTAATGCAAGTACTTATAATTAAGTTAACAAGTATATATCTCTGCTAAACAAGCATGCACATTTACCAAATTAAAGATGTGTTTTTATTGGGGACATGAAAGAAGGGAAGTACCAACTAACAATTAAACATCCAGGTACATATTCTGCAAATGCTAAGGAATGTACAGAGAAGTTGATTTTGTTTGTTTTTTTTTTTTTTTATTTAACCAAGGTGAAGAATCTTCAAAGGGGGAGAACCAATTATTTGAACACATCTCTACCTATAGATTGGTGAAGTTAAAGTACTGTAGAATCTTATTTACATAAAATGTACTCTAGAATCTTATTTACATAAAGGGTTTCCACATGATTAAATTCTCTCTCTCTCTCTCTCTCTCTCTCTCTCTCTCTCTCTCTCTCTCTCTCTCTCTCTCTCTCTCTTTGTGTCTGTTAAGTCAGACTTATATGTGATTTAAAACTAGAATCATTTCTAGCCATGTTAAAAATAGAAGATTAAAACCAAGATAAATTCCAAGGCATATATTAGGTTCTTAAACTCATTAATATTAAAAAATTCAACATTTTAATTACGCATTAACATAATATAAGCACGAATTATACCAATACGTGTCTTAATCGCGAAAATCGCGAAAAGAAGACGCAAAAACTAGCTAGTCGGAGAGGGACATTGCATTAATTTAGTTGCTTCTGATCTCTCTAGCTACTTCCTTAATTGCTTCTCTAGGTTGAAACTTGAAAACAACTACATATATACTACATTCTTCTATCACTTTCTTTCCTTTGTGGTATTGTAACCCTAAGGCCAGCCTAGGGTTTAGATTAAAAATTTTCAAACCAATATTGTTGAATGAGATTTCAATTAACTTGACATATTTGTTTATATTTATATTTTACTTTTTACTAAAAAAATAATCTTCATACTTCAGGTTCATCATATACTCCCTCCGTCCATTTACATTGTTCACAGTTACTGTTTACACGGTTATTAAGGAGGGAGTATTATATTGAAAGTGTTGTGAGTGTGAAAGTAAAATAGGAGAGAGAATGAGTGGAGGGAATAGTAAATTATAATGGTGTTGTGAGTATTAAAATAATGTAGGAGAGAGAATGAGTGGGGTAGGGTTAATATTTTAATAATATAAAGTTTTCATTTTAGGTAAAAAACAAAGTGTGAAGTATGTATTTGGACGCCCAAAATAGATAGTGTGAAGTAAGTAAATGGACGGAGGGAGTATATAATATAATGACCATAAGACAAATGTATATTTTCCATATTAGGCGTAGAAATTATTTACGGTATTAGTATATGGTAAATTCCAAAATGTTTTTAACATATTCTTGATTAAAGAACTAAATCTTCCTATCTTCTAAATAACATCATTCTACTTGTTAACATGCATGCTTAATTGATTGCAGTCTCTAATCCAAAAAAAAAATTAAATAAATCGAACGACAAACATTCCTTCTCGGCTTATGGATTGAAATTGGCTTCAAAATCCTTAGACTAAATTCATGTCTGCAATATAGTAATTATACAACCAAGAAAAATAATCAGTAAATTAATTGGCATGAATTCTAAGGTATCCTGATTGAATATCTGATATAACCAATGACATTATATATACAACGATTTTAAAAAAATGGTACAAAAATAATCATTAATTATATTGAAACTGAAGTTGATTACAATTCTTAGTTGATAATAAGATCAGAAAATATATTAATTAAGAACTTCCATGTCTCATACAAAGCTCACTTCTGTAAATTACATTAACAAAAACTAAACTACAACATTAAACCCGAAGAAAAATTGAAAAATAAAGAAAATAGAAACAAACATACCATTAATATCTAGGGTTTTCCATATCTCTCCCTAAGCAAATGTTTCCATGATCATCCATCTTTCCCCAACTGATATTAAGCCAAGAAATATTCAAATCTAGCATCTTTTTTCTTCACCTTGAAGCTTTCTTTGAATAAAACCTTAAAGCTAGCTTCACTTGGGGGATGATAGAGTTCTTGAACTTTATCAGAACAAAAGAGAGAGAGAGAGAGAGAGAGAGAGAGAGAGAGAGAGAGAGAGAGAGAGAGAGAGAGAGAGAGAGAAAGAGAGAAAGAAAGAAAGATTGTCATATTCTTTTGTTTTTTTCTTCTCTCTTCTCATAGAGGGTTGCTAGTGGAAGAAGAGCTAAAACCGGAAAGATCGGTCCAAGCACTACCACTCCATTGATCATTATTTCCTTGATTTACCCCCATAAACTGCCTCGCCAAATTGGTAGACTGATCTTGATTATTGTTGATGTTGTGATCTTCCATTTTCACAGATGCTACCTGAGATAGCATAGAGTTTGACAATTTTGCCCCTACATACCCTGACGTATCACCACCACTTCCACCACCACCACCACCACCATATGAGAACAACCCTTGTCCTGATTGATCTAGACCTCCCAAGAAAGGAAATTGCTGCCCTTGAAATGGATACAAAACTGAAGCACTTCCACCACCACTACTGTATAAAGAACTACCAATATGGAAATTTGCTTCACTTGTCATCACCGCCGGAGCTGAATTCCCACCATAATTCATCCCAATATCGCTACTTCCAAAGTCATGAGTGAGCTGACTTAAAGGGGACATCAAGCGCAATTGTGGAATTTGTGAAGTGAGGCCTAAAATACCAGCTGAAATTCCACTAGTTGTGCTATTGGAAATCATGGAACTAGTACCAGAACTAGTAGGGTGAGCTGTTTGGCGGTCCCCACTACTAGCCGGAGACTTTGAGTTATTGTTACCACTTCCCTTGCTCCTCTTGTTCCTCCTACAACCCCCTCCCACCGGAACACTTCTCAGCGCACCGCCTCTTGTCCAATACCTTCTACAAGTCTTGCAAAAGTGACGAGGCTGTGTGAGGGAGTAGTTGTTGAAGTAGCAAAACTTTGTGTTTGTTGACTCACATCTAGGGCATTTTAGGGCAGCTTCTGGCATAGGTATGTTAGCCATCCGAGCCCGATCAGACATTGAGCCTGGCCTCGATGGAGCCCGAGCCACCACCGCCATGAAGTTGTGATGGCGGTGGTGGCGTCTGTTGTGGTGGTGGTTGTGGTGGTTGAAGCTGAGGATTCAGACCACCGCTACTTCCTCTAATTTGATGATTGAGTTGCTGAGGTGCAAAAAATTGAAGGAAACAATCAGTGAAATATGTAATATAGTCAACAAATAAAGATGTTGGAATGAAATTAAAAGAATTTAGAAATAAAGAAAAAGAGGGTATAGGAATAAACTTCTTTTTCCTTTAGCTTTTGAATTTTGCTTTTTTCTTAGCCAGCCATGAGAGAACATGTATTGATCAAGAAAACCAAAGAAATAAGACCTTACCTGTTGCCAATTGGTTGGATCAAGATAGGTTGGAATGGAGGAAAAAACCATTGTTCTTAATTTGTTCTTTCCTTCTCTTTTGTAAAGGGTGATGAATTTTTTTCTTGTGAGATAATAGTGGAGAATCACATCAACAAGGGTTTGCAAAGAGAGTGTATGTTTGTGTATGTGAGAGAGAGGGAGGGAGAGAGAGAGTGAGTGGAAGAGAATGAGAATATGGAGGAGCAAAAGGAAAAGAAGGGGGCTTTATGCTATATATACATAGAATATATTAGGTTATATTGTTTTTTTTTTGTTTTCACTCTTTGTAATTTTGTATTATTGCTTTTTTAGGGTTTCAAGGGAGAGAGAGAGGGGGAGGAGAGAGAGAGAGAGAGACTTTCTTAGTGCTTAAGCTTCTTAATGAAGCTGTATTTTCTACTAGTAAGGTAAAGGGACTGGTGGCTATCCTTCCTCTTGCATGAAGAAAAGCCAAATGATATTGTAGGTCTTTTAGAATTCCTATGCTTGACACTATTTGTCTTATATGTTTAGATATTTAGGGTTTGGTTAAAAGTGGAGTAAGCTAGGTAAATCTACCTTAGTGCAGACTTGATTAGTATGTTTTTAGCAGTGAGATGATTATATGTAATTAAGCACATATAAATGATTTCGTATAGGGAATAAACAAGTTTTGTATTTCATGCGATCCAATATACATGTCCTTTGTTAGGTTTTCACATGTTTTAAGAAATGCTATATTACTATAACTTTATAACACAAGTACCAATTCTACCCTTATTTATTATTTTTCTCTCATGCATTACTCCATACAAAAAGTACAATTAATACAGCTGTAGGGATAAAGTTGTTATTTAAAGGCAATTAACTCCAAAACGACATGTATTTTACACCAAATTTTAGGTTTCAAAACGACATGTTTTTTAATCGGAAGGAGTATTCAATACCTAAAGATCCTAAACTAAGGCACTTGATTTTGAGATGAAATCCCAAAATATTTATTTCTTTATAATAGTATTTGAGACAGTTTATTACTGTTTCAATTAGTATACACATTAGTAGTGAGATGATTATCATGGTAGATTATTTTTGGTCATTATTTCTTGATGAGCTTTAAAAATAATTGTGTATTAAACATGTTAAATATTATATATGTGTAATTAGTCTTGCATATATTCAAATATTTCCTTTAAACTTTGCTAATTATCAACTCATTTAAAAGTTTAAACTCTCAGAGAGAGCGACAACAATGTATATCATGATGCTATGAAGTTAATAATTTCCATAGATGATGTGGTTAGATTAATTTAGATTAAAATTAGCATTAATGAAGCAATTAGTTTTATTAATTAATGGAGGTTACTTTATTGTTAAGTTAATAAAGAAATTGGGCAGAAGGAATTGTTTAAGGAAAAGGTAATTCTTGGTGTGCTTTGGGCTAGCAACAGTCTTCTAAGTGTCCCGACCAACTGAACCTTTTCTTTTTCTCCCTCCTCTCATCTTTGCATGGTAGTACATACTACTAGTACCCCCACACCTTACACATATGCATATTATATTATATGTGTGTAGATTCTATACACACTTAATGCTTTTCTTAAAAATAATAAATGTTACATTTGATATTTATTTTAAAACGAAATAAAATAAAAGGTGCGACATTTATTATGTAATAGGAAAAATTAGTAATTGAAAACTGAATTCAAATATGTTCTTTCAATTTCACTCAAAGAGAACTTAGGTTATCAACATAAAATTGGCAGCAAAATCTCGTTATTCGCGCGATCATCTCCTCAGAAGAAAAAAAAATATATTATGTTATGAGTGATGGCAATGCCGCCTCAAAGTTATCGTACCACCTCCTCGAGGGAGGAGTACACCATGCTAATATGTCTTGGATGATCCACATCTCAGGGTCAAGCGCAGATGAGCACATGAAACTCTCAGCAACGACTGGAGTGGGAGAGTTAGGGTCGAAAAGAGGATTCCTTCTTTCTCTCATTCAAAACTGCATCTCACACGGATCCTAAGTGATAAAAGACAAAAGATAGTTCATTTTTTTTGAATAAGTTAGATAACTCATATTTATTCACAAATCATATGAATCATAATCTCAATATCAACTTAGATAATAATTATACTTTCTTGAAAATATCTCTCAATATTTTAATAATGTTACAATGTACAATAGTTTAGAATATAACAATATCTTATTGGATAAACTCATTGATAAGAAATTGCGACCCTTGCTCCCTTTGACAACTCCTACATTCTCCCAACAATGCATCTCACTACTGTCGCCGGATTTCATATCTCCATCTTGAAACCACCTCCCAAACCACTCTCTTAGTTGACAAAATCAAGATTTGGTTTCAAACCATAAAAAGCTAATCTGATTCCGTTAAGGCCAAGGCGAACTGTAAGACAATTATCCTTTTGAAAGAACTAAATATGGACTTGTATGTAGATTAAAGGGGCTAGCTACTCCTCATATCACCAATTGATTTTGAGGTAAAACTTCCAACATAGTTTACTATCGATCTGATCCAAATCCATGCTCACACTTGAGTCAGTCTCTACTTTTTACCCAATTCTAATTTTAAGATGGTATCAAAGCGGGTCGATCTCTAGACTCCGACATGGCACTCTTCCACTACTTTTATATAGACCCTTTCCACGTGCTCGACCATCAACCTTCTCTCCTGGTCACATGTGAGGGGGCGTGTTAGGCAATATATCTCACATATCATAAAGAACGAAACATGGACTTGTATATAGATTTAAGGGACTTCTCCCCATATCACCAATTGGTTTTAAGGTGAAACCTCCAATATAGTTTACTACTGATCCGGTCCAAGTCCATGATCACACTTGGGTCACTCTCTACAAAAAAAAAATACCCAATTCTAATTCTTAGACGGCTATCATGGAGATCAACCCGAGGCACAAAGGGATTTCAAGAGAGGAGGAGGGGAGAGAGGAATGGTTGGAGGACTGGATAGGGAAAGAGAGAGAGGGCTAAAGACCGTAGCCAAAGAGCTCTATCTTCAGCAACATCCGACATATTTTGTTGAGATTGGATAAAAACCTAGCGAAAGAAGGAAAAGATTGAAATTGCAGTTGTAAATTGTTTCCTTTTGTGGCGTGGACTCCTTTTGTAAACTAAATTATTTTCTTGAGCATGAAACAGTTTACTTCTTAGAGAAGGAATTAGAATCCTTTAAGGTTTAGGTTTGTTTTTCCTATAATTACAAGTGATAACCTAGAATATTGTGTTGCTTGTATGATAAAATTAGTTGTCGCTAATTTGTGTAGACAGAGAGAATCTCTGATATCAACAAAGAAAGTCAAGAAAGTGGTGGGTCTTAGTGTGCCCTTAGTGGTATTCCATAGGTGACCTAACTAGGAAATGTCCAGGGTTTATTTGTAATAGAGCGTGTTCATGATTCGAAGGTTATGCTTATTGTTGTAAACATTAGCGAATATTGTAACACAAAATATTATGATATTAGTGAATATTTTGACTTGGTAGTGCCCCTAGATATAGTTTGAAAAGGATGATTTGGATGAACAAATTGTATGTTTTCTTCTTTTATTACTTTTTAGATAGATGTTGCATGCAAGTTATCTATTCCTTGAACACTTGGTATGTGACAAGTACTGCTCAAAGATCAATAATTCCCCAACAGTTGGTATCAAAGCTCCGGTTAGAAAATCATGGCTGTCTGAATTGATTGGATACAGTACGATGCAGATTTTGGTATGTTGCGGTACCAGACGGGCGTATTTCGCACGGAGCGGATTTTGGAATGGTGTGATATGATATGGTACAAATTTCAGTACCATACGGTGTGGTGCAGAATTCGATGCAGAGTTGCGGTTGACGGAGATCAGGGCTACTCGAAATTGATTGGATGTGGCTACATAAACAGGGATCATAATTGCTGCCTGCAGAAATTCAGTTTATGTTATTTAGACGAAATAGGATCAAGGTTTCATAAATCCAAATGGATTTGGGATTGCAGGTATTCAGATTAGGGTTACAGTTACATAATCATGGAATGGCATTGGATTCGAGATCAAGGATTGCATAATCTGGTTGTTGCTATGGTTTGCAGGATCTAGGCAGATCGTGTAATTGAGGATTTTGTGGGAGCAATGATGATGGCTTGAGATGGATCGACATGAAAATTTGATGAGATTGAATTTGGGCAACGAAGATATAAAATTAATGAAATGAAAGAGAATGATGATTCAAGTTTATATACCTTGATGAATATGGATTCCATAGGTGTGAAGATCACGGTTAGAGTGCATTAATTGGGTTCGTTGATATCATGATTCAGTAGCACCGTTTCATCAAAGGGCATCAATGTGAGGGTATGGAACTTTACTTTGGGTGAGTCAAGATTGCGGATGGGATTGTGTTGCAATTGGGTGATTTGCAGGGACGTGCAGAGAAAGAATAGAAGACTTGAATTCTGTGAGCACTCATATAAAAGAAGGTTGATGGTCGCCTTCGACTGTGGTCATGGAGGATTGTAAGGAGCTAACTTGGTAGCTTGTAGGCAATGTGTTTTAAACCACATTCAACAGTTTTGTTGGGAGAATCGAGGCCTAAATGAAAAATGGCTGGGGCCGAGAACGTCATGGTGGGAAAAATCTCATGAACGGTATGTTAGTAGAATGTTGGTTGTGAAGGCTAGTGTTGTCGTGAACAACTTGTCCATCATGAGCGTTATCCAGAATTGAGTTGTGGAGGTTGACTTGACAAGACCAGGCCCTGTAAAGGCATTTGTTTCGCAAAGGGTTCGTGGATAAAAACAAGGGACATACGAGCAGAAATGATTGCAGGGGGGATCACTTTGGAAATGAAAACGGGGAAAGAGATTTCGACAGTTATATTGAAGACTTACGATTCGATTCAACTCATTTGTGTGGGCTTAGTCGAGCCTGGTGATTTGAATTTAGGCAAAAGTCAAATGGAGTGGTCAAAATATGTGAAAGCCATTTTTGGGTGGGAGTTTGATGGTTGAAGTTACTTGTGGTTGTCTTCAGGTGGGATATTATTGGAATTGGATACAAACCTATAGGAAAAAGGAAAAGATCGAAATTGCAGCAACAATTTGTTTCCTTTTGTGGCGTGGACTTCTTTTGAAAACAGAATTCTTTTCTTGGGTGGGAAGCAATGTACTTATTAGAGAAGGAATTAGAATCCTTTAGGTTTTAGGTTTGTTGCTCCTATAAATACAAGTGATGATCTAGAATATTGTGTTGGTTGTGTGATCAAATTAGTTATCGCTAATTTGTGTTAGCTAGATAGAATCTTTGAGATCAACAAAGAGAGCAAAGAGGGTGGTGGGTCTTGGGGGGGCCATTAGGGGCATTCCATAGGTGGCCTAACTAGGAAATGTCTAGGATTTATTTGTGTGAGGTCATTATTCGGAGCTGTATTTATTGTTGTAGATATGAGCGTATTGTAACACAACAAATTATGATGTTAGTTAATATCCTGGATTGGTAGTACCCCAGATGTAGTACGAAAGGATGAAATGGGTGAACAAATTGTATGTTTTATTCTTTTAATACTTTTCATATGAATGTTGTATTCATGTTATCTCTTTTTTATACATTTGGTATGGGACATGTAATGCTCGGATACCATCAATTCATCAGCATATTTCATTCCATGCGAAAAGTTTAAATGTTCAATTTGCAAACGCGATTTCAAGTGTTATTCTGGTAATAGATTCCATCATTTACTAATAAAAGATACAACACTACAAGAAAAATGTGTTTTAGAGATGGCAAATTCTGTAGCCAAAATGAAGATTCTGTCTCTAAATCGTGTTTAGAGACAGATTTGTTCCGTAGCTAATCCGTGAGTGCAGGTTGGTCGCTAAATTGGATGTCGCTGTTTTGTAGCTGTTTTAGAGACAGATATGTATGTCACCAATTTAGAGACAGATATGTACGTCTCTAAATTAGAGACATATATGTACGTCTCTAATTTAGAGAAAGATATGTACGTCACCAATTTAGAGACAGATATGTACGTCGACGGATTAACGACAGATTTTCCGTATCTATTTAAATGGTCGTTTTATTTTCGAACCATTTTAGAGACATATATATATATATACTCCCTCCGTCCCGGCCTAAGGGTCACACTTTGAGCAAATCACGCAAATTAAGAAAATGAGTGGGAAGAAAAAATGTTGTGAGTGTAATTTGAAAATAGGAGAGAGAATGAGTGGAGGAAATAGTAAATTTGAAAAGTGTTATGAGTGTAATAGTGAATTAGGAGAGAGAATGAGTGGAGAAAATAGTAAAGATTCTTTGTCAAAAAAGAAAAGGTGAAGCTTTTAACGGGACACCCATTTTGGCAAAAAATGAAGCTTCAGCTATGACGGAGGGAGTATATCCTAAATATTTTTATTAAAAACAAATTATAATGTCAATCAGTCAGTCCCTTAAATTTTCTTATTCTCAAATCAGTCCCTTAACTTTTATTAATCTTAAATCAGTCCTTGATAATTCACAGTTACACTTTGCCCCCCCTAAATTTCTTTTATACTCAAATCGGTCCTTACCAATAACCACCAGAAACCACCGCCATCCACCGTCGACCATTCATCACCGTCTAACCACCATCACACAACCACTTTACATCACCTACATTCACAATCGCCATCTATCACTGCCGCCCAATCACCTCCGTCAATCACAAAGATTCAGCAAAATCTCCACGAATTGAAACCAGATCTAGTATTGATTTAGATCCGCCCCACCCTTTCCAATTCCTCCTCTATTCACCGACCACATTCTCTCCATCTCAGGCAAAACCCCTATTTCGCCAATTTCTTTTTCGGCAAAGCCTCAAAATCCAGTCTTGTGAGGGAGAGACATAAAAAACAAAAAGAAAAGGTCAACAAAGGTTGAACACACACTCACGCACACACATTAACGTAACCAGATTCGGGTTTTGATTTAGATCTTGAGAGAGAGAGAGAGAGAGAGAGAGAGAGAGAGAGAGCAAAAGAGAGAGAGAGAGGTACTTACAACTGACCAACACCGCAACCATTGACGAACACATCTTTAGATCTGAGTTTCTCAAGAAGGCGGGGGAGGGGGGAGCAAATAAAGAGAAGAAGGATGGGGAGGAGAGAGGGAGGATATCGGCGAGTGGGCATGATGGTGATGATTGGGGTGGGTGTAGGCATTTGGAGAGTTAGAGAATCAAGAAGGCGTGGGGGGGGAGAAAATAAGGAGAAGAAGGCGGAGGGGGGGGGGGGGAAAATAAGGAGAAGAAGGTTGACCATGGTGGTGAGGATTGGGGTGGGTGGAGGCATTTGGAGAGTTAAGAGAGTTTTCAAAGAAAAAGAGAGAAGAGGTTCCATAATGAAGAAAGAGAGAGAGAGAGAGAGAGAGAGAGAGAGAGAGAGAGGGTTTGGTTGGTTAAGTGTGGACCATTGATTTTCATCAAATATCATACATTTAATGGTCAAGATTGCTTTTACTCATAATCTTGGTGAACATTTGAGTTCCAATCACCCAATGCCACCTCATATGATTTCATTTGATTTACACCAAAAGTCTATAAAAGAAAAGTCAAAAGAGGGACAAACTACCATATATTCATTTTTTTTAAAAAAAAATTATTGATTAGAAAATAATATTTTAGACTTTGTTAATTAGTGATTTTTTTTTTACAAAAATGTATATAAAAAAGATAGAAAAAAACTAAACAAATGAAAGTATATAGAAGAAAAGTCAAAAAAAAAAAAAAGAGGGACGGACTACCCTATATTTATTTGTTATTTTAAAAAAAATAGTTTTGACTAGGAAATAATATTTTAGACTTTGTTAATTAGTGATTTTTTAGAATAAGTTATATAAAAAAAGATAGGGTTTAGGGTAGAGTGAGGTATATTTATTTTTTATTTTTTTTAATTTTTTATTGACTATGAAATAATATTTTAGACTTTGGTTAGTAATGATATTTTTTTAGAAAAAGTTATATAAAAAAGATAGGGTTTAGGGTATATGATATGGGTTTTAGGGTAAATGATATAGGGTTTAGGGTTTAGAGTGAGGTTTAGACGTTAGAGTGAGGTATATTTATTTTTTATTTTCTTTTAATTTTTTATTGACTAGAAAATAATATTTTAGACTTTGTTAATTAGTTATTTTTTTTACAAAAAAGGTATATAAAAATAAAAAAAAAACTAAACAAATGAAAGTATTTAGAAGAAAAGTCAAAAGAGGGACAAACTACCCTATATTTATTTTTATTTTTTAAAAAATTTTTATTGACTAGAAAATAATATTTTAGACTTTGTAAATTAGTGATTTTTTTACAAAAAAGTATATAAAAAAGATAGAAAAAAATAAACAAATGAATGTATATAGAAGAAAAGTCAAAAGAGGGACGGACTACCCTATATTTATTTTGTATATTTTTAATTTTTTTATTGACTAGAAAATAATATTTTAGACTTTGTTAATTAGTGATTTTTTTTTAGAAAAAGTTATATAAAAAAGATAGGGTTTAGGATATATGATATGGGTTTTAGGGTAAATGATATACTTTTTTTTATTTTTTTTGGATTAAGAAAATTATTTGAGATATTAGTTAGTTGTGAAATTTTTTATACAAAGTTATATAATTTTTTTTTTAAGAAATGAAAACATACAATTCATAAACCCTAAAATAGAGAAAATAAAAATAAATCTATTTTATCTACAGATGTTGAATCTGTCTCTAAATTAGAGACATATTTGAACACGTCTCTAATTAAGAGACAGATACTAAATCTGTCTCTTAAATTTAGAGACAGATGTTGAATCTGTTACTAAATTAGAGACGGATTCAAAAATGTGTCTCTAAATTAGAAATGAATTAAAAAATTTCTCTAATTTAGAGACAAATACAACATCTGTCTCTAAAGTTTAGAGACAGATTTTGTATCTGTCTCAAATTTTGAGACAGATACAAAATTCGTCTCTAATTTAGAGACAGATTCAGAATCCGTCTCTAAATTAGAGATAGATTCAGAATCCGTCTCTAAATTAGAGACAAATTTTGAACCTGTCTCTAATTTTTGGGTCTGTCTCTAATCTGTCTCAAAATTCGCTACAGACTCTGTCTGTCTCTAATTTTTCGTCTCCATTTTTGCTTTTCCTTGTATAGTGCAATAAACAGTTCAAAGATGAGAGGTCTGCGGAAGAGGGATGAAGGATAGAGGGTGAGAGTTCAGTTGGCGAAGGTTTACCGACAAGGGATGAACATTATTTATATATGACAAGTAAATGAAATAGTTGTTGGATTATTAATGACATTTTTGCACATAAAAATTTCATTATTATTCCTAACATTATATTGATACTTGGTCAAATTAAATATGCATAAATTCCCAAATGAAAAACACAAGTAAAATGACAAGTAACAGAAATAGAATAGTGGTAGGCCAAACACTTGGAATCAGAATAAACTTGCACAAGATGATCACTCTTATGAGTGTGTAGGGGTCATTTTTTGAACCACCTTTTATAGCCAATCAATCCACATTTCTATATTTGATCAATGATATTTCATTTTCATTATTAAAAAAGTCCACTTTACGTATAATCGTATAATCGTGTTCATTTATCTTCAATATAATGTTATAGCCTACGCGATCGTGTATAAAAGTGCAACGTGTTCTGTTTGCTAAAACAAGATAACGATGTTAAGTGTGCAACGCGTACTCATCGCTAAAATAAGATAATGATGTTAAATATGCAACGTGCCCTCTTAACTAAATCATGATAATGATCTCTTCCATGTCCAAAATTGAGAATATTTTCACTTTCTCTTTTGAATCATAAGCAACTATCATTGAGAAACAATGAATAGGCTGCCATTTTGAGACTTGAATGGACTCCTCCTATGTCTAGTCTAAGCTCTAAGAGGCTTTTACCAACTGACCTACATTTTATGTTCTTTGCTTATGGATAATAAGTTTGCTTTAAATTGGAAAAAAAAATAAGTTCACAAGTTTAAGAGAAGATCTATCATCATACACTGGACACAAAAAGCTCATGTATTTTTATGGATTTAGAACGGCTCCTGCGACTAATATGTTGTTTCGCTGCAGCGATCAGTCACTATTTAGGTTACAAAAAAAAAAATTTGGACTATGATTTTTGAGATTAAAATCTCGAACATTGAGTACTTTGTATGAACATATAATCACAACAGCTCATTGCTTAAAAAGGCACATGACCTAAATCGTCACCAATCATCGTAAAAGTGGAACAGATCGGTTGCAGCAGTTTTAAATCTGAACGGAATATACATATCCACTCCTATTTTATTTTTTATAATATATTTTAGTCATATTTTATCTTCTAATTATAATATAGGGAATATTTTCTACACAAATACAAAATCACTAATAGAATCATACTTTTTCCCGGATTCATATTCACCCCAATAAGACTTTTACGACGAGGATTCACTTTTCTAGTAGGACTCGTCTAATAATATCATATTATTGGAAGATATACTTCATTCAAAAGGTATAACTAGGGGTCTAACCCCTCAGATAGAAGGTACAGCACACGTCAAGCTATATCTACAATTTTAGTTTGATAAGTTTAGTTTCATTATTGCCGGAAAATGAAGACCGTAAACGACAACACTGAAAACATGGCACAAGTACACGACCAATGGCAGTTCATTCCAACTGATCCTCGATTTGGTCTCCACCAGGTGTATTCTTTCTAAGTTTAATTTGAATACTTGTCACGTTATGACCCCCTCTGTCTGTGTTGTAATTTTTAATTACATAGTAAAAGAATTAAGAGAACAAAAATAAAAGATGAACATGGCATGGTTGAAATAATTAGCATTTGTTTTCATATTACTCAGTAGATTCTGCAGCCCTACGCCTGAGAGACGGCATATCTGTCTTGAGCCCGGGCTTGAATGCAGGGACCTCAAACGAGGAGAACTGTTCGAGATGAACAAGTACTCTAACATAAGCCATCAAGTGTTGAGGTCCGAGCTATGGGAAATATTTTAAGTATCTTTGTAATATTTGTAAATATTTGTATTCCCATAGTAGCTTAGTTGACATTCCATAGTTGCTTAGTTTCCATAGAAAATAGTTTTCATTGTGTACACATCTCCCTCTATAATAAGGGATCCTCACCTTGTAAAAACACACATTCATTCAGAAATTCAATAATGGTTTATCATGGTATCAGAACGATCCTAAAACACGTTTCCGCTAGTAAGTAGTCTTATTTTTTTTTCCCGCCGAAGAAGTCGTCTGGTTCGTGCCCTCTCGTTGATTCGGTGTCAAACAGGAGCATCAAATTCCATAGCTTCCTCGAAGGTCTGGACAGTCTCTGCTTCTTGGTTCAACACGCAGTTGGTTTTCCTGTAGTCACGTTGGTGTCAAGCTCATTCAATAACAATCATGTCCGATGGAAAGAAGGTTCCACTGATCAACGATCCGTCATCAATTTATTACATTCATCCTTTCGAACAACCAGGTGTGAAAAATACTACTTATCTCTTGAATGGTGATAACTATGATATTTGGTCTAATGCCGTGAAAGATGGCCTTCAAGCCAAAAGTAAAATTGGGTTTATTGATGGTACTCACTCTAAACCTAATTCAACTGAAGCAGGTGAAATAATTGCTTGGAAAACATGTATTTCGTTGGTTAAATCTTGGCTTTTTAATACTTTAGATAACTCCATTCAAGCTAGTGTCTCTTACTATGAGTCTGCCAAAGAATTGTGGGATGATTTGTTTGAACGTTTTTCAATTGGTAATGCCCCTCGTATTCATCAAATATGCACTGACCTTGCATCCACTAAGCAACAAGGTATGTCTGTTGTTGCTTATTACACAAAATTGAAGGGTTTGTGGGACGAACTCAACATTTTGGTGCCAATTCCCCATTGTACATGTGGATGTACATGTGGGTCTTCTCAAAAGTTAACAGTTCAGCGTGAAGAAGAGCGGGTTGACCAGTTTTTGCAGGGATTAGATGATACAATATATCATCATGTTCGTTCGCAAATTTATATGATGGATCCGGTACCAGCCTTGAAGAAAGTATTTGCTATGATGAGTCGTGAAGAGCGACAACGCTCTATTGTTCGATCTCAAGAGACAGTTCGTGAAGCAGTGGGCTTTGCCGTTCAAGATGGTCGTACAAACGTTGGCGGCTCAAACTCTTAGGGTCGTAGTCGAGGCAGCGATTATGGTCGACCTTCTTGTACATATTGTGGCAAGATTGGTCATGTGTTCGAGAGATGCTATGAGTGAATTGGGTTTTCCAAGGGATCGGGGCGTGGACGAGGTTGTGGCAAAGGCCAGGGACGTGGAGATCGTGTGCTGCAAAATCAACAACCTGCTGGAGCATCAGCTAATGCCGCAACAGTCAATATGCATACCGATGTACCCGAATTAGCAACAACAACAGATGGTAATAGGCTGCCTATCATCCCTGGTCTATCTCTGGATATGGTATAACGCCTCATGACGTTCCTTGAAACATCTCCTAGTACTGAGAAACTTTCTGGTAAGAATAAAATAATAGTATTTCTGATATGTGGTTGCTTGATAGCGGTGCTTCTAATCATATGACTGGGAATCTCCAGTTTCTTATAAATGTTGTTGATATTTCACCATCCCCCATAGGATTTCCAAATGACACTCATACATCTGCTATCAAACAAGGACGAGTGGTATTTCCTTCCGGTTTAGTTCTTGAACAAGTGGTATATGTCCCTAACTTGTCATGTAGTTTGATTTCTGATGGGCAACTTATTCGTGACTCTGGATGCTTCTTGATGTTTACTGATAATTTGTGTGTAATACAGGACCGCAATTTGAGGACTCCGATTGGAGTGGGTGAGATGCAAGATGGGCTCTTCTTCTTGAAGCCTGTGACATTGGCGGCAGCTTCTATGGTTAAAGAAGGAGAAGACTCTATTTTGTGGCATTAACGACTCGGTCATCCATCCAGTCAACCATTATCTCATATTTTTGGCATAGCTGTTAAGAACTCTGGTAGTAATAAATCTTGTGATGTCTGTCTTCGTGTGAAACAAACACGTGATCCTTTTCCCATAAGTGATAGTCGTGATGTTGAATGTTTTAATCTTATACATTGTGATATTTGGGGTCCATATCATAAAGCCACTTTTACTGGTGCACATTATTTTTTTTACCATAGTTGATGATTATAGTCGTGTTGTTTGGATCTATCTTATGACTGATAAGGGTGAAATAAAATACTTGTTGCGTGATTTTTGTATAATGGTCAAAACTCAATTTGGAAAAAGTGTAAAATTTGTCCGTAGTGACAACGGGTTCGAATTTATTGCTGGAGCCGTGCCTAAGTTTTATAGCGAGAATGGTATTCTGATATATAGTAGTTATATTGGCACGCCGCATCAAAATGACCATGTTGAGCGTAAACATCGGCATATACTTGAGGTTGCTCGAGCTCTTCGATTTCAGGCTTGTCTGCCTATTGAATTTTGGGGTGAGTGTGCCTTGACTGCTGCTGCCCACTTAATTAATCGAACCCCAAGTAAAATTTTGAACAATAAGTCTCCATATGAAATATTGTTTGGATCCCCTCCCGTTTATTCTCACCTACGGGTTTTTGGGTCGTTATGATTTGTACACCAAAAGTCAAGCGATAAGTTTGCTGCTCGAAGTCGTAAATGTGTATTTTGGGGGTATCCGCATAGACAAAAAGGGTGGCGAGTTTATAATTTAGAAAGTCGGAAAATATTTGTCTCAAGGGATATTCTCTTTCTAGAAAATATTTTTCCTTTTGCATTACAAGTAGTTCCACATGCCTCCCCAACTTCTTCAGAAAATTTCCTTGTTGATGATGTTGTCGTACCTGTCTAGTCCCTTGATCAGCCTCCTGTTCAGTCATTAGTTCAGTCACCTGAACAACATACTAGCTCGCCTCACTCAGGGGGAATTGTGGGGGACACTGTACCGCCTGCTCCTTCCTCTACTCAAGTTGCAGAGCCAGAATTGTTAGGTCGTGGTCATCGAGATCGGCGGATGCCTTCACGTCTTCAAGATTATATATGTCACACAACTTGGTCAGGTAGCTCAGTCTCAGCTTTTGCCCTCTAAAAGGTGCCCTCAGGTATGTCGTACCTTATAGCACATTTTGTCACATGCTCTAAATTTTCCAATGCCGATCGAAAATTCGTGGCTTCTCTAACATCTCAGGTGGAGCCTCAATCATATAGTCCGGCTGTTAAATTGCCGGGTTGGCAATCCGCAATGAAGCTAGAGATTGATGCTTTGGAGCGAAATGGTACTCGATAAATAACAGACCTTCCACAGGGCAAGAGAGCAATTGGTAATAAATGGGTATATAAGGTGAAGTATAATGCTGATGGTTCTGTGGAGCTCCTAAAAGCTCATCTTGTCGTGTGTGGCAATAATCAGACTAAATGTGTGGATTATAACGAGACGTTTGCGCCAGTGGCCAAACTGTCGGTGTTCGCACCTTTTTATCGGTTGCTGTTGCTAAAGGTTGGGAGCTTCATCAACTCGACGTCAACAACGGTGATTTGCATGAGGAGGTATACATGCGTCTACCCCCAGGTTTCTCTATTGCTTCTGCCCCGGGGAAAGTCTGTCGGCTTCGTAAATCTTTGTATGGTTTGCGACAATCTCCAAGGATCTGGTTCGCAAAATTAGCTACGGCACTTCGGTCTTTTGGGTTCATGCAGTCACATGCCGACCACACTTTGCTCACCTATCGCAAAGGTGATATATTTTTGTCTCTTTTGGTATATGTCGATGACATTGTACTAGCTGGTAACTCTTCTGGTGCATGTACTCATTTGAAGCAATATTTGGGGTCTTGTTTTCAAATTAAGGATCTTGGCCCGCTGAAGTATTTCCTCGGAATTGAGTTTACTTGTTCGTCTTCTATTCTATATATGTGCCAACGAAAATATACACTAGACATCCTTGCGAGAACAGGTCTATTGGGGTGCAAACCTATGGCTTTTCCCATGGAACAACACCACAAACTTGCACTTGTCGATGGTCTTCCTCTCGATGATGATAGCTTCAAACCTTAACGATTTTTTTAATTTCTGCAAGCGTACGGGCTATTGAAATATAGCGAGTGCAAGTATGGGTCGATCCCACAAGGACAGGGTTTATTTTGGGATGAATTTATTTTTACTAAGAAATATAGAAGATATTGGGAGAAATAAAGTTTGATTCAAGAGGAGAATAACGCATACACAGAAAATACTTTAGAAAAACTCTTATAAACGGAAGCATTCTCGGGATTGGAAATCATTTAGTCAATTATTCATCATTTAGTCATGTCTTTGAAAATATAAATACTCATCGAAATCAAGGATAGTACGTTAAGCCTACACTACTTCTCACGATCAAGCAAGTAGCGTTTGTATCCTTCACTAATTATGCCCTATCTCTCGATGGCCCATAATTAGCAAGGATCCATTAAAGTTCGCAAATCAACGCACTTTCCATTCAAGGAACATCCCTAGGCCATTGAACTACTCTCGTGATCAATGAAACCTAGTTCCTTTATATGGTTCCGTTAATCGAGATTCTCTGCTATGTACTTCTCTCGATTAACTAGAATCATACAAGTTAGACATCTCCAAAATGTAAGTCATTTTGAGATTAATATAAAGAAATTGTTAAGATGAAGAGAAGATGACAAAACTTTTATAAAAGATGATGAATAAAAGACATTTTGACTTTCCAACCCCAATAATTTGGGGGATTCTAGCCATGCTTAGAACAAACATAAATGCATAAATAAGGATAGAGATAGAAGAACTTATTGTTTGTATGAAGACAAAAGGTTGTGAATAACTTCGATCTTTTATTGCTTTGATACTTCAAGTACAACTCCAAGAACACACTTTGAATCTTTGAGAGATTGTAAAGTAATAATCACTAGAGTATAATATGGTGTTTCTAAGATGTAAATCAGATTTTCTGGATGTTTTTAGATATCTTTGACTGATACAAATGAGCCTTTAAATAGGCATCCTAGGCTAGGGTTGTGTTTCTTCAAACAACCATCTTCAAGAGGTGCCTTTCCATGAACTGGTACAGTAAGTGCACGGCCGTGCACTATAATTTTGCATAGCCGCTCCAGCCTTGGCGCCATTTTGGATTTTGAACTGGCCATATTACACGGCCGCTCTTCATTCTGCTGCACGGCCGCTCTGGCCTGGTTTGGCCGGTCACTTAACTGATTTGGGGCCATTTTGGCCTGGCAGGTGCACGGCCACTCCAGCTTGGATTTGGTCTGAATATTCATTTTGAAGCTGTCCTTCCTTGCCTTTGATCCCTTAATGTTCCCAAAGCCTCATTTGTTCAAGAATTTGATTTTAAACCTGTAAAATACACTAAAACAAACCAACAAGTGTAAAATCGAAGATAATGATAAAAGAAGCTAAATTACACTAATTTAAGACTAAAATGGGAATAAAAACTAAATTAATACTAAGATAACATGCTATAAATGACTATATAAAAGTCATTTATCAATGATCCTGCCCGTTATCGGCGCATTGTGGGTAGATTAATTTATCTTACTATCACCCGACCTGATATATGCTATTCAGTCCATATTTTGTCTCAATTCTTGCAAGAACCTCGTCAAGAACACTATGACGCTGCAATTCATGTTCTATATTATCTCAAGAGCTCTCTGGGACAAGGTATTCTTCTTCGTTCTCTGGCAGTGACTTGCAGCTGTATGGATTTTGTGATTCCGACTTGGCCAGTTGCCCTCTGACATGTCGGTCTCTTACTGGTTATTTTGTCACCCTTGGTTCTTCCCCTGTGTCTTGGAAACCAAGAAACAACCAACTGTTTCTCGCTCTTCCGCGGAAGCAGAATATCGTGCCATGGTCGACGCCACTTGTGAGTTAACTTGGTTGAAATCATTTCTTGTGTCTTTAGGTGTCTTTCACACACAATCGATGCAGTTGTATTGTGACAATCAAGCAGCGTTGCATATTGCTTCCAATCCGGTTTTTCATGAGCGCATTAAGCACATCGAGATCGATTGCCATTATGTCCGTGAACAACTTGTGGCTCGGAATATTAGTCTCACTCACGTTCGCACGCAACAGCAGTTGGCTGATATCTTTACGAAAGCCCTCAGTCGGCAGCAGTTCGAGTACCTCCTTCGCAAGTTGGGCATTTGTGATCTTCATGCTCCAACTTGAGGGGGAGTAGGGGGAATATTTTAAGTATCTTTGTAATATTTGTATTCCCATAGTAACTTAGTTGACCTTTCATAGTTGCTTAGTTTTCATTGTGTACACATCTCCCTCTATAATAAGGGATCCTCACATTGTAAAAACACACATTCAAAAATTCAATAATGGTTTAACATGAGCAGTGACTGTGAGCACTCCAAATCCTAGTCGCGAATTCGGATTTCATCCAAAGTGGGCCAGTCCATACCGTTTTCTACTATGACCAAATTGATTCTTTCCAGTTATATATTTATTAGTTTATTCCTGCATGAAATTAGTGTTAGAACATGGATTAAATAAATATGTGTTATTGAATTCCATATATTATAATCATTTAATAGTGTTAAAGTATAGACAAAATATGTAGAATACCATTAGGTGAAAGTACCATTAAATGATGGGCATAATGGTAACTTCTCACCACCAACATTACGAAAGGGTGTACTCCCTAAATGAAGTGTCCCTTCTCAATCTATATATAGGCTATCCATTAGCCTATTTGAGACACTTAACTACATTACAATTCAGTCATAAAATCATTCTTCATTCATCTAAGAAGAACTAGTGTGGGCACAATCATTTAGAAGTACTATCTCCCTACTCCCTCCATTATTCAAAGAGCACGATCAAGAACACACAAATGGATTTTTCAGGTACACGCTTCCGTCTTCATCTTCTTCTCTTCTTAATCTAGTTATGAGATGATTCATGGTTTGATGGATTATTTTGTTCCAACAATTGGTATCAGAGCCTACTCATATACTATATTGAGTTTGAAATTCTTATAGAGTGTTAGTGTAAACAGCAGGTGATATCGTAGATGATTTCCCAAAATTCCAGGTGATATTGCAGATGATTTCCTGAACTGGAATTTATATAGTTGTATATTTCTTGTTTATTATTTAATGGACTAATGTGCTAATATAATCTGTAAAGTCTATGATTTATGTTTATATTTCAGAGTGCAATAGCATCAAAGAAAGAGCTAGACACGTGTGGAATTTGGAAGGAAACAACTTATGTATTTTATGCATAAATTCGTTAATTTGGCAACAACAATTAAAAATGTGTGGAGACTTGGTCAAGGAGTTGTTGATGAATAAGAGAAGAGTACAAGGTTGATAAAGCTTGGGAGTACAAGGCGTGGAAGCTTGGACTTGAGGATAAATCAACTCGGTTGCTACAATTTAGGAAGTGGGAGCTAGAATTGAGGAACAATCTCAACCACTCTCCCTACTCTTCCTCAACGTGCAAATACAGCCCCAAGGCTGTTAATTGAGTAGCCTTCAAGTATTTGAAGACTATAAATAAGCTTGGAAGGTTTCATTTGAAGATATACCAAGACATGCCAATTTACACCAACACATTCACACCTTCGAAAGCTTAGAGATAAAGTTCTTTGTTTGGTTCTTTTAATCCTTCCTCCCTTTTAATTTCGCACTTGATTACATAGGTATCAAGTTGTGTGAAGGCTAGGATAGGATTCCATTTTTTATCTCTTGTTCCATAGAGCTCAAGATTGTTATAGCTATAGGGAACATTTTCGGCTTTGTAAATTCATTTTAGTGATTATAAAGTCTTGCCTAAGAGGCACTCTCAAGTTATATTTATATAAATTGAGAAAAATAATTTTGGTGTTTTTATTCCGCTGCAAACTCTTTTACAAAATTGTTTTATTTTTCGAAGTGTATGTGTGCTATCTCAAGTGCTATCGTTGGTGCTGTTATCACCTTGGATATCACTTGTGATTCTGGCCGTGACAATTTCAATTGGTATCAAAGCAGGTCACTTAACGATACTAAGTGCTTGGTCTAGGTGTCATGGCTTTTGATCCTACAAATCCAAACCAAAAACGTCTTCCTGTTTTAGATGGTTCGAATTATGCATGTTGGAAAATTCGTCTTCGCTCGCATATCAAATCAATTGATCTTCGAGCATGGCGATCTATAGTTAATGGGTACTCTCTTTCACTGTTACCTCCTGATGAGGATGGTGATATTCAGGTTAAACCTGAAGGCGAGTGGACTGATGAAGAGATCACCCTAGCTAACTATAATGAGAAAGCTCTTAATGCTATCTTTGAGTGGGTTGACATGCATATTTTAAAACTTATTCAAAATAGTACCACAGCTCAAGAAGCTTGGGATATTTTACAAAGATTTTGTGAAGGTGATTCTAGTGTGCGTGAAAACAAACTTAGAGGTCTTACTGGCAAATTTGAAAGGTTGAGAATGGGTGAAAATGATACCATTTCCTCTTATTTTGAAAAATTGTTTGACATTGTTAATGAGTGTCAACTTTTAGGTGAACCTTTTACCAATAAACAATTGGTTTCAAAGGCTATTAGAACTCTCTCTGAGCATTTTAATATCAAGGTTTCATCTATAGAAGAGGCTCACAACCTTTCTACTATGGACATCAATTCCTTAATGAGCATTTAAAAAAAATTTGAGTCAAACCTTGCTGAGCAAAGTGAAGCTTCTAAAGGCAAGAGTGTTGCTTTAAAAGTTCAATCCTCTAGTGGTTCAACTAATGAGGATGATGAAATTTTTGAGGAATTAGGTGAAGATGCCAGTGTTGCCTTGCTTGCTAGAAAATATAACTCTATGTTACGAAAATTTAACAAAGAAAATGTGCAGGTGAAGGCTAAGGAGCAACAAATCAAGGTGTACAATTCAATGCCAAAGAAGACATTTCCATCTACTCAGAAAGGTGGTCCCATAAGGAGAGCATCATCAGATCAATCCAGATCTGATCCGAAATACCTTGAATCAATCCAATGTTATGCTTGCTCTGGATGGGGTCATTACTCAAACGAGTGTACTAACACTCTAAGGAAGATGGGAAAGAACCTATGGGTTTCACTCAGTGACAATGAGGATGAGGAGACCAATCAATCTAAAGATTCAGATCAAACAACAATGGTGGTCACAAATTGTGACTCGGATTCTGTCAGTGATACCCCATGTGATATCCAAAGTGGGATAGCACCTGAGATATCATCCAACAGGTATACAGATTTTAATTTGATAAATGTTGTTTGTTTTGTGGGTTCTGTTAACATGGATGCAGGTAGTTCACAAGAGGGTGAACAAAGTAAGGAGTTCAGCAAGGATGAACTCATTTGTGGTCTTAAGAACCTTTGCAAAGAATTGGTGGACGAATGGAAGAAAGAGAACAAGAAGGTGATTTCTCTGTCCAAAGAGGTTCAAGACCTGACTGATGGCTTGACTAGATTGGAAGTTCAACTCACAAAGAAGGATGTGGAGCTGGACAAAGTCAAGGCCAAGCTTAATCTTGCCGAGGCCACATTTAAGAAACTCAACACGAGTTCTTCCAAGTTAGATGCAATTCTTGGGTTGAGCAAACCACTCAAGGCAGGTATGGGTTTTCAGGAGTCTTTAAATGCTATTACATCTACTTTGGCTAATAAGGAAGATAAATTAGTTTTTGTTAAAGAAAGAGACCATGTCAAACTAATATCTTCTGATAAGTCTTCTGACAAGGTGAAAATATGTAACTACTGTTACTCTACTGGACATTTAAAAAATGATTGTAAAACTCTCTTAAAGAAAGTTCCTGTGTGATACCTAAAGTGCTACCTAGCACGTCAGATATCACTGGTAGTCAGAAAAAAAATTATCAAAGTAGGAAAGTGTGGAAACCTAAATCTAACCTAATATGTGATGTTGTGTGCACTGCCTTAAAAACTAATGTTGAAGGTTCATGGTATATTGATAGTGGTTGTTCACGTCACATGACAGGAACAAAAATATTTTTAAAAGAATATGAACCTATTCAAGGTGGTAGTGTAACGTATGGTGGTGGTGGCAAGAGTAATATAGTAGGAAAAGGAATATTAAATGTACCTGGGTTTCCTGCTTTTAAAAATGTTTTGCATGTTGATGGACTTGTAACTAATTTAATTAGTATTAGCCAACTTTGTGATGACAACCTTGAAGTGAAATTCAATAAAAACACTTGTGAAGTTTTTTATTGTACCAATAACTATGTTATGACTGGTACTAGGTCAAGTAAAAACTGTTATCTTGTTGAGGATAAACAAGTGTGTTATTCTATGAGGGTTGATGATGCTACCTTGTGGCATCAAAAGTTGGGTCATGTCCATTTTTGAAACATTGTGAAACTCATTAAGGCTGAAGCTATAAGAGGTATACCTAGTCTGGACATAAGTAAGAAAATCATATGTGAATATTGTCTTAAAGGTAAACAAACACGTGCTACCCATAGTGCTACCCAACATAATGAGGAGTATTCTGGGACAACTCACTGTTTTCAATTAATGCTTATGGATTTAATGGGTCCAGTGGAGGTAGACAGTTTAGGAGGTAAGAGATATACTTTTGTAATAGTTGATGATTTTTCTAGATTTACTTGGGTATATTTTTTTAAAGAAAAATCAGAAACTTTTGAAAAGTTTAAGATCTTACATGCTAAAATCAAAAACATGTTTTGTGCTCTTATCATGCGAATAAGGTCTGATCATGGAACGGAGTTTGATAATTCATTGTTCTTTACTTTTTGTAAATTAAAAGGAATTAAACATGAGTTTTCTGCTCCTAAAACTCCTCAACAAAATGAGGTAGCTGAAAGGAAAAATAGGACCTTACTTGAAATGGCACGTGTGATGTTGTTTTCAAAAAGAATTTCAAAAAGATTTTGGGCTGAGGCCTTAAACACGGCTTGTCACACGGCCAATAGAGTTTTTCTAAGACCTGGTACTAGAATGACACCTTATGAAATTTTGAATGGTAGGATACCAAAAGTTCATTATTTTCATACATTTGGATGTGTGTGTTATGTTCTAAATGATCGGGATTACTTAGCTAAATTTGACTCTATAAGTGATAAGGCTATATTTCTTTGGTATGCTCAGGACAGTAGAGCATATAGGGTTTATAACCTTAGGTTAAAAACCATTCAGGAATCAATTAACGTTGTTTTTGATGACTTAGCAAGTGTTACAGGTGATGGAGTACAGGAATCTCCATTGATATTGCTGGAAGAACTGGAGGATCAAAATCAAGTAAGTGATACCCCAGGTGCTGGCCCAAGTGTTGCCACTGAAGGGATAGCATCTCCGGTATCACCTAAGACCAGTCCAGCAACTGAAAAGGATGAACAGTCAGATGATGATGCTCATGTGCATGAAGATTTGAGAAGGGATCCACCATCTAGGATCAGAAGAGATCATCCTTCATCTCAAATCATTGGAGAAGCAAGTGAAGGGGTACGAACAAGAAACAAAGGGCATTTTAGTAACCGTGAAATGGCAAGGTATGTGTGCATGTCCACCACATACCACAAGGTAAAATATTCCTGTTTCGTTTCCTCCTTAGAACTCAAAAATATTTCTGAAGCTTTAAAAGATATTTTTTGGATACATGCCATGCAAGAGGAACTTGAACAATTTGCTCGTAATGAAGTTTGGTGTTTAGTACCACGTCCCATTAACACTAATGTAATTGGTACAAAATGGATTTTCAAGAATAAATCAGATGAGCAAAGAAATATTGTTAGGAACAAAGCTCGTCTCGTTGCTCAAGGTTACACCAAAATTGAAGGTGTTGACTTTGATGAGACCTTTGCTCCTGTTGCTAGAATAGAATCCATAAGACTCCTCTTGGCTATAGCTTGTTTTCTAAAAATTACCTTGTTTCAAATGGATGTTAAAGCTGCCTTTTTAAATGGTTATTTAAAAGAAGAAATTTTTGTTGAACAACCTAAAGGATTTGAAGATCCTCATCTACCAAACCATGTATATAGACTTGATAAAGCCTTATATGGCTTGAAACAAGCTCCACGTGCATGGTATGGTCGCTTAACCTCTTTTTTACTTGAATATGGTTTTACAAGAGGTGAAGCAGATAGGACCTTATTTATCCTAAGGCATGGCAAAGAAACAGTCATTGTTCAAATCTATGTTGATGACATAGTCTATGGCTCTACTTCTCAAACGTGTTTAAAAGATTTTCTAGAGGCTATGACATCAACATTTGAAATGAGCATGATTGGTGAGTTAACATTCTTTCTAGGCTTGCAGGTGAAACAATCAAATGAAGGAATATTCATTTCACAAAGCAAGTATGCAAAGAGCCTAGTGAAACAGTTTGGGTTGGAAGGAGCAAAAAGTTCAAAAATCCCTATGTGTTCTTCTCTTAAACTTGGTAGAAACCAAGTATGTGAGGATGTTGATCCTACTCTATATCGTTCTATGATAGGTAGCCTTCTCTATCTCACTTCTAGTCGTCTTGATATCATATTTAGTGTGTGCGTTTGTGCACATTATCAAGCCAATCCTAAAGTCTCCCACCTTAATTCTGTCAAAAAGATATTTAAATATGTTTCGGGAACAAGTGAATTGGGGATTTGGTTTAGTAAGGATACTAACACCAATTTGGTAGGCTTTAGCGACTCGGATTGGGCGGGGGATATGGATGATAGGAAGAGTACTAGTGGGGGGTGTTTTTACTTGGGTAACAATTTAGTTTCATGGTATAGTCGTAAACAAAATTGTGTTTCTCTTTCCACGGCTGAGTCTGAGTATATTGCAGCTGGTAGTTGTTGCTCACAACTTATTTGGCTAAAACATATGCTAGATGATTATGGCCTAGAGAGTAATTCCTTGACTATGTACTGTGATAACCTAAGTGCTATCAACATTTCAAAAAATTCTGTTCAACATTCCCATACTAAGCACATTGATATACATCATCATTTTCTTAGAGATATGGTAGATAAAGTCCTAATTAACATTGATCATATTGATACTAAGTATCAACTGGCTAATACTTTACCAAGGCCTTAGACCACGAGAGATTTTCTAGTTTGAAAAGATCTCTTGGTCTTTGTAATCTCTGAGTCTGTTTGTCTGTGCTACCCCAGGTGATGTTATCACTCAGGGTAACACTTGTATATTAGTGTATTTTTCTTTCTTCTTTTTCTTTAAAAAAAATTATTATTCTTTATAATTGTTTAATCTGGTTAGCTTAGTTTTAACTGTGGCACATACTGACCTTTTTGTTATGGTAGGTTATTACTTAGGTTAGCATGTTTGATATCATTCCCCTTCATATGCTTAAAGTGACAAAGTCACTAATTTCTTTTTGATAAATAAAAGGCAAAGGCAATGTTTCCATACTATTCTCTCGAGCTCGGGGCACGGTGTTCGCTGCAACGATGTACTCTTGCCAACGAGAATGTATGAGGTGATTTATACTGAGTATTAGGGACATGGAGCTCGCTACTACAGCGTATCCTACTTGAAAGGCATAGATCACTCTATCTCTACACTTGAAATAAAACTCGAAGCACGGAGCTCGTTATTACGATGCTTTCTTGTTTAAAGAAGTGTATTGATCCTTTATAACAAGCAATGTACTTAAAAAGAATATAGGCTTATAATGCCTAAAGTGCATGAAAAATGCTCAGCTTGTTATGCCTTAAGTGTCTAAAAATGGCTAAGCTTGTTATGCTTGAAATGCTTGAAATTGAAAATATTTATCAAGGGGATTTATATCACATGTGTTATCCTACATGTTACCATCATTGCCTTAACACATTAGTATGTGCTATATTAGTTTTTTATTTATTTTTGAAATATTGTTGATTAATTTTTCAAAATCTGAACGTCTTTTTAATTAAAGAGTTTACGATTTTGAAAACGTCTTCAACAATTTTCCTTTATTTTTGGTAAACTTTGTTGAGTAACTAACCCATATTTAGTTTGATTTATGCATATAATGTTCGGGCTTAGTTACAAAATATTTGGTTTACTCATTTTTTTAATTTTCCATTTTTACTTTAAAAAAAATATTTTTTAATTTATTTTTTAGTTCAACCGTGTATGTTGGTTTATTGGGATTTTAAATGTGAGTGGTTAGTTTAAATTAAAAATGTGTGGTTAGGGTTTAATTTAAATATGTGGATAGGGATAATTGTGAGGGTTTTTAGGGATTTAGATGGGATAGGGGTTTAAGTAGTCAAATCATATTAAATCATTTGTTCCCTATCTAATATCACTCTCCTATTTTCACTCTAACTCTCCACTTCTCTCTCTAACCGTTACCCTCTCTCTCCATTTAACCCCTTCCAGTGTCTTCTTCGTCTCTCCCAAAAATCCTAGGTCAAAATTCATTCCAAAAATTCTCAAAAAATCTTCATGGCTTCTCCATCCAAAGCCAATGTCGAACCCTCACACACAGACCAAATGGATATCTCCCCAAGCATTGCCCCATCCGTTGCTTCTCGTGTAGCCATGGAAATCTTACCCATGATTACACCAAGCTCTTCTCCTCCTACAATGGCTATTGTTCCATCCTCTGTCCCCATAACCTCATTCGAACATGGCATTTCCAAGGTCACACTCATTCCAGCCGAATCAAAAGAAAAGAGGAAGAGGAAAGCTCCAACATCCAAGCTATCTCCTCAAGTTGCAAAGAGGAGGTCCTCCAACTGTATAAGGTCAATCAGGTCCAAGGCTACTACAAATACCACCTCTGATCCGGTTGAAGTCTCAGAAAGCTCCTTAGATGTGTCTAGGGATGGCAACGGGGCGGGTTCGGGACGGGTTTTTCATTTCCCAAACCCGCCCCTATAAGGATCCACCATTACCCGAACCCGACCCGACCCGTTATTTGCTTTACCCGAGCCCGCCCCGCCCCGCCCTGATTACACCACTCTATTTTTTTTTTTATTTTTTTTTCAAAATGATACTTTAATTCATGCCGAAAGTCGAAAACAGAAGGGGGAGGGTAAAATAAAAGCAAGGATTTAAGTTCACATAACTATTAGTTCCCCGCTCTCGGGCATTAAATATTCATAAGAAAGAGTACACTAGTAGCTTCATGAAATCTATTCTTCAGCAGAAGCTGATTCACCGCTCTTGGTGTTGTGCTTCCTTGCATACCTCTACATTCTAACTCAGATTAAACCATCCAAACAAAAGAGTAGTTTTAACATAACCACCTTGTTTTTATACAAGAATTAAAGCTAAAAGGATATTTAAGTAATTTCATACCTAATCGGGGCGGGTTCGGGGCGGGGTAAACCCGAACCCTATAAAAACCCGACGGGTTTTCAAAATTGTTTCCCAAACCCGGCCTATTAGGGGCGGGATCTCCTTCAGCTTTTTTCTTCTTCAAACTCCTCTTCTTCTTCATCTTCCTCCTGATCTCCTTCCCTATCACTTCCATCATCACTTGGGCCAGCAACGGGTGTAGCATCGGCTCAGAAGTTAGGCGGCGTGAGATCCTCCCCCTGTTTGGGAAGAAATTGCATCAATGAAAGCATCAGTAGCCTGCTTAACTTTAGCCCAACCCTCAACAAGTCCTTCCATTGCACTTGACTGTTTGTGCAAAAAGTTGAGCGCTGTTGCCTTAGGGATTAATGGACCAGTATTGCCCAGAAGGTTCATCATGTTGGACAGAATACTTGCAGCATCAGTTCCTGCAAAAGTATTAGGGGCAGCACCTGGGGAAGCACTTGGGATATCACGTGAGATAGCACTGGGAAGAACAGGGGCTGTTTCATCAGATTTGTTCCAAGGAAGATCTTTTATATACCTTTTACCCTTTTTCAGTTGTTGATCAATGTTATAATACTCAGGTTCATTGGTGAAAACATCAGAGGCTTCAATAGGTAAGGATTGAAAGACTAAAATTTTGAAGATTAGAGAAGGATAGGGAAAAAAGCTAATGTTCATTTCTTTCTTTCTACCCCATGAAGCTAAGTGTTTGAACACTAATCTTCCAAAGTTAATCCTTAGGTTCTTACCCAATCTGTACAAAACATTCGCATGCTCCAATGTCACAATAGGTTCATTAGTTGTAGGGAGCCAATTGAAGATGCAAAGCTTGTGAAGCACAGAAAACAGAGAAGTAAGCCTAGAAGCATGAAGTTTTTCCTTTAAAGGCCAGGACTGCAATTTGTTGTGAGTGAGCAATTTTACCTTTTCATCCCTATTAACCCTAATGCTCTCATCATCTAAATTTGGGAGGCCTAAAACCTTGTTAATTAGGGCTGGAGTAAATGAATAAACTTTTCCCCTAACAAATACCTTCCCAAATTTTTCAGAACCTTCATCATCCAAAATGAGCATGCAGGTTAGCAAATAAATTTCTCACAACACTTTCAACAAACACAGAAGCATGATTATTAGCCTTAAGAAAATTCATGTCCTTCAAAAATTGAACCATTCCTTCCTTTTCTAACTGACCCTCATCAATATGCTTTTCTTTTAGCAATCTCTTACTCGAATTATTCAACCAAAATTTCATGTTTTCTTTCTTATAAAATTCCAGAGTAAGAAAAGATTTTGGAAAAGTCTTATCCTCTTCATTTCAAATAATCTCATTACCAGAATTATTACTAGAGGAACGAGTAAGAACAGAGGAGGGGGCAAGTGTTACCTCAGATGATATCTTCTTCTTGGTAGCACCTTTGGTAGCACTCACAGAAGCTTTGCCCTTGGCCTTCATCTTCTAAAAATTAGAAAGCGTTTCCTCCTCATCACCATCCACCCAGGCATCAAAAGAATCCACAGAAGGTTCCTTCTCTTTGTTGGCATCAAAATTCTCGTCACTCGCATGAGGTGAGGACACATCTAGGGATGGGTTTGCCCTTGGCCTTCATGCTTCTAGGCTTACTTCTCTGTTTTCTGTGCTTCACAAGCTTTGCATCTTCAATTGGCTCCCTACAACTAATGAACCTATTGTGACATTGGAGCATGCGAATGTTTTGTACAGATTGGGTAAGAACCTAAGGATTAACTTTGGAAGATTAGTGTTCAAACACTTAGCTTCATGGGGTAGAAAGAAAGAAATGAACATTAGCTTTTTTCCCTATCCTTCTCTAATCTTCAAAATTTTAGTCTTTCAATCCTTACCTATTGAAGCCTCTGATGTTTTCACCAATGAACCTGAGTATTATAACATTGATCAACAACTGAAAAAGGGTAAAAGGTATCCAAAAGATCTTCCTTGGAACAAATACGATGAAGCGACCCCTGTTAACAGTGCTATCTCACGTGATATCCCAGTGCTTCCCAGTGCGCCCTAATACTTTTGCGGAACTGATGCTTGCCAAGTATTACAACATGATGAACCTTCTGGGCAATACTGGTCCATTAATCCCTAAGGCAACAGCGCTCAACTTTTTGCACAAACAGTCAAGTGCAATGGAAGGACTTGTTGAGGGTTGGGCTAAAGTTAAGCAGGCTACTGATGCTTTCATTGATGCAATTTCTTCCCAAACAGGGGGAGGATCTGCTGCTGCTGCAACTTCTGGAGCTGATGCTACCACCAGTGCTGGCCCAAGTGATGATGGAAGTGATAGGGAAGGAGATCAGGAGGAAGATGAAGAAGAAGAGGAGTTTGAAGAAGAAAAAAGCTGAAACCTGAAGGTTGATAAACCTGAAGGTTGATGTTGTCACTATCTTGTTGGTGGCTGGGTTTGTGGTGGTCCTAAAACAATTTCTTTTATTTTGGTGATGTGATGTGGTTCCCTAAACAATTTTTCTTTTATTTTGTTTATATTGGTTGTTAAACACTTTAGTTGATTTGTTTGAAACTTTAACTGCTAGAATATTTTGCTAGTTTTGGATTATATTTTGCTACAATGGTTTATGGTTTTTATGTTAACTTAGTTTATTTCGAAAACTTGTTAAAGTTTGAAATAAAATAGTTTATTATGATGAATCATTGTTTAGGATTAGCTCCTTGATTAAGGGGGAGTTAATTTTCGTGGAGATATTATACTGTGGTTCTATACTCTGTATATTTGCTTATAGACTAACTTTGCAGGAAAGCAGCACATTAGGTTTGGAAAGAAATATCCCACTAAGGGGGAGATTGTTAGTGTAAACTGCAGGTGATATCCTAGATGATTTCCCAAAATTTCAGGTGATATCGCAGATGATTTCCTGAACTGGAATTTATATAGTTGTATATTTCTTATTTATTATTTAATGGACTAATGTGCTAATATAATCTGTAAAGTCTATGATTTATGTTTATATTTCAGAGTGCAATAGCATCAAAGAAAGAGCTAGACACATGTAGAATTTGGAAGGAAACAACTTATGTATTTTATGCATAAATTCGTTAATTTGGCAACAACAATTAAAAACGTGTGGAGACTTGGTCAAGGAGTTGTTGTTGAATAAGAGAAGAGTACAAGGTAGATAAAGCTTGGGAGTACAAGGCGTGGAAGCTTGGACTTGAGGATAAATCAACTCTGTTGCTACAATTTAGGAAGTGGAAGCTAGAATTGAGGAACAATCTCAATCACTCTTCCTACTCTTCCTCAACGTGCAAATACAGCCCCAAGGCTGTTAATTGAGTAGCCTTCAAGTATTTGAAGACTATAAATAAGCTTGGAAGGTTTCATTTGAAGATATACCAAGACATGCCAATTTACACCAACACATTCACACCTTCGAAAGCTTAGAGATAAAGTTCTTTGTTTGGTTCTTTTAATCCTTCCTCCCTTGTAATTTCACACTTGATTACATAGGTATCAAGTTGTGTGAAGGCTAGGATAGGATTCCGTTCTTTATCTCTTGTTCCATAGAGCTCAAGATTCTTATAGCTATAGGGAACATTTTCGACTTTGTAAATTCATTTTAGTGATTATAAAGTCTTGCCTAAGAGGCACTCTCAAGTTATATTTATATAACATGAGAAAAACAATTTTGGTATTTTTATTCCGCTGCAAACTCTTTTACAAAATTGTTTTATTTTTCGAAGTGTGTGTGTGTAAGTGTCCCAATCTGAACCGCCAATGTTCCGTCAGCCCAAATTATTGATTTACAATCACCTAGAGGCATTTTGGACATTATTTTGACAATTTAAATGAGGAAGGGCATTTTAGGAATAAAAAATAGACAAAATTTCACGAATATTTGTCATTTCCAATAAAAAAGGGAATATTGACCAAAGACAAAATGCCAAAACGGCTTTTCTGCAAAAAGCAGTCACGCCTACGTTCCCATCCGCACGGATGAAAATGAGGACCTCAGTCCAATCCGCGCGGACATCAATGCAATCTCAGACAGCCTATAAATTGAGTCCTTCTCTCTCAGTTTAGACAACACAATTCACTCACAACAGCATTCTTGCGAAAATATTAGAGAAAACTGTGGGAATTTCTTAATTGCCACCTTTTTCTCTTAATCATTTTTCCAAATCTCACTCACTAAACACTCTCAAAACTCTCTTAAACACACAAGCTCAAGCTTAAATCAACACTAAAGAGGAGGATTAGAGAGAAAACATAGAGGACTTAAGTGTTATCTACTTGTTTTCTCTTTGACCAACTCTATTAACAAATACTAAACACACTTAAGTCTTGAATCTATTCAAGCCAAACACAACATTAACAAGAAGATTGGGCTTAACCATCATTGGTAAACCCTCCTTCTTTAAAACCCTAAAATACTCTTTAATTTCATGTCTTGATTTACATTTTTGTCTTAATTTGCTTGTTTAAAGTTCTATTTACTTTCTTTGTTATTGTCTTTAATTTACTTGTCTTAAGCTTAAATCTTTACTTCATTTTGTTGTTAGTTTGACCTAGGATGGTCATCTTTGGGGTTAAGTCCCCATGATGATCATCTTAGGGTTTAACTTTCTTTCCTCTTAGTTAATTTCTCTTCTTAAAAACCTTTTTTTTATAAACTCCCTCTCCCATTTTGCTCTAAACCTCCATTAATACCCCAAGGATGACTTGATATGATACAAAGCAATGAATCACCAATCAAGTCTAGGGATGAAAATGGGGTGAAAATAGATGCAAAACCCTTGAAATCACATTTTCCTTCAAGAATATGTTGCTGTCCAGTAGCATTTTTCCTGTGACCTCAGTCCATTTTCCTATTTTTTTGACACAGTAAACCTTGGAATTTGGTGTTGACTACAAAATACTTTTTTTTGTAGCCAACATCCATAGGATTCCAGACATATTTTTACTTTATTTTTTACGTGAGTCTAACTGCCTTTTCCAAATTATTTTCCAAAAGGTCAGTTTAGCAGTCTCTGGAAATCCAGATTTCACATCTGTGATTTCCAGAGGGTTTTGGTCCATCAAATCATCTCCAATTATAAAAATATTTTGCAGTAACCTTATCTAAGATGTTTTGAACAACTTTCATTCTCTGACTTTCCCCAGATCCTGAATTTTTAAAACTCTTAAATCCATTTTAAAATCAAGTGTTCACTGTCTTTTTCATTCTGGCAGAATTGACTTTCAACTTCAAGGAGTCTTTTGAGTACCAAAAATCAACCCTAAAATCATACCAAAAATCATGGGACTTGTTTAATGTCTTACAAAGAGTTCTCAATTTTTAGTTTTCTCAGTTTGCATTTATTTTAACCAAAGAAACACACACATACACACACAAATGGTTTTAAATTAGGAAGACTCGTTTCACGACGCATTCCGGGTGAACCCTAACGTTCTTCCCGGAGTGTAACGTGACCTCCGAACCCATTTCCTCTAATTTCGGGCATTTTTCAAAGTTTTGGCCCTTAAAATAAAAAACGGCGTGGCGACTCCGTTTGATTTTTTCAAAATCATAAAAATCGGGCATCATCACAGTGGCGACTCCGCTGGGGACTTATAAAAAAATAAGCTTTATCTTTTTTTAAAAAAAAAAATAATAAAAAAATGGTAATTGATATATAGGTGGAAACCATTAAGTTTCCTGTACCGCTCCCTAACTCGGGGCTTGGGATAAATTATGGTCTAACAAAGCCACGTACCGGTATCATTGTTTTTTTTTAAAAAAAAAAAGAAAAGAAAAGCTTTTGTGGGTCAAACTTCCGTCCCGGCATTTGAAACCATTTGTATTGTGTGTGTGTTTGTTTTGCACATTTCGTGTTGTTTTGACCATCCCGAAAGAATCGATATCTTGATTGTCGGACTCGTTTCTCTAATTGTTTGAATTATGTGTCTATGTGCTTATGTGTTCATTTTCTTTAAAAAAAAAAATCGAAAATATTTTCAAAAAAAAAAAATCAAAACAAAATCAAAAAACAATTCAAAAAAAAAATTTTAAAAAAAAAAAATTTCAAAAAAAAAAAAACATTTTCAAAATTTTTGCATGCATCATACTCTTTAAGACACATGTGAAAATTTCTATTTTACTCAGAAAAAGAAGATAGACTGCTCGCACACTACGCGCACTTGGCCTTACACTGCACACTACGTCCTTAACCTGGGGAAATCCCAGTAGCAGCCCGTTTGGCCTTATTACACCTCTCGGTACGAGCACGGGACTACCCAAACATCCCTTGGAGCCTCGTGTCGACCATGCACTTATCCGTGACACACTTTATCCGAGACCCGGTTGGTTTTTAGTCTGGTCCGTGTCGTGCCCTGTCTGTGTATACACCTTGCCTGTCAAAGTCTTAGTCGGCATGCCAAGTCAATATCTTTTGGGGACCCTAATCAGTCGAGGTCCTGCCGGTTTTCCATCACGGACTTTGACCAGATCTTGACTGGCGCCTTGACTTTGACTTGCACAACTTATGCACCGACTCCCGGCACGACACTGAGTCATCAAGGATTAATGATTATTCCATGTCTAATTACGACTTAACTGACGACGGGTCAAGAGCAGTTGTGGACATTTATCAGTCCGAGCCACGCCGACTTTTCGTCGAGCTCTCCGGACATAATCTTGACCTTTGATGTCAGCTTTGTCCGTAATTTACATCGAATACTCGTTAAGACTAGATTACCCGCCAGACTTTAGGATCATTTTTTTCTTTTCGATTCGGTGGGACACCGCTGCCCTACGGAACCCTTGTTCGAGGTTACAGGTTGAGGGTCCGCAGGCGTAGTGATGGGTCCCACTGATCCAGGAATCAGAGTAGTTTGCGAAAAAGAAGAGCAATCTTTTCCAACCGCTTAGGTTTAATAAAATACGTTTTAAGTAAACAAGAACAAATAACTGCATGTTGCATGAGCCCTAAGCCCAAACACCTACCCTCCTTCACTCCCAAATATCTGAACCCTCGTGTCTTTCCCCCGCAGCTCCTCACAAAGCTTGGTTTCGGGCACCGGGTCAACGTCTGATCAGTTGGGAAGAATCAAACGCATCGTCAGCTTCACCGTTTGCTTCGACTCCGATTTTCAGAATGTCTGCATCAGATGGTAACGATGGGGACAACATCACTCCGCCTCCAGGGACTCCCCAGACATAACAGCAGTGGAATCAGTTGGCTGAACAAATGAGACTGCGACAGGAAGCACAGATGAATAGCCTTCTGGAGGCTATTAGGAGCCATGGTTTGGCCGCCAGTCTCAATCCTGATGGCACTTTCACCGTGGAAGAAGAGGAGGACCCCAATCCCACTCTTGGTCGCCCTGACTACTCCAGAATGCCACCACCAACCTCCAATGGTATCACTACCGAGGCCCATAATTCTCGATATATGGGTCAGCCAACTCCCCAACCACAGACTACTGGACCCATGCAGTCTAACGTGACCAATCAGTTCGCAGTTCCTCAGTGGGGGCAAAATCAGCACAGAATGTCTCCTCACGGTTGGGGGTACCTTGGAATGCCACAGTAAATTGGGATCCCGCCTCAGTTCAGAACCGATCAAGCCGGACCTTCGTAACAGCAGTTTAGAGTGTCACAGCAACAGTTCGGAACGCCGCCACCACAGTTTGTTCTAGGGCAGCAGTCAGGAGCCCCTCTTCTAAGTAATGTTGGTCCAGCTGCCACTAACACCTCTCTGGCTTCCACAAATCCATTTCTCACTTAGGGTCCAATGGGCCAGCAAGCCCCTATTCCAGTTTCATCAGAATCACCAGGACCGCAGTACCCTCCCGGTTATACACCCTCGCCACAGCCAGGCATGCAGTTCAACAACCAGGGGCAGCAACCCGCATTTAAGCCTACTTATGAGTCTCACTCTGGAAACCCGAACTATCCGGCTACCTCAAGTCTGCCTCCACCTTCTTTGCCCCTTGAAAACACGCATCAAGCTTTCGGACTCAACCGTCATGTTCAGGCTCCTATCCCTCAGGGCAATCCTGGTCAAGGGTATGTTTACACCTATGCTCCGGGATATGGTATTCCCTCCACCAGTGTGCCGCCAGTGGTAACTCCTCTCTCCAGCTCAGTCACTGGCTTGAACGCTATGGCTCCACCACAGGACCCTCCCCTGGCCTGGTTCATGGAACAACACAAGGAAATGAAAGCACAGATTGCTGAATTGACTGCTAAGAAAGCTACCTTCCGGCCTACGGACCCGGACTCTATTGTACCCCTGCCTCACAAGTTCGTGATGCCCAATCTTGACTTGTTTGACGGAAGTGCGTGCCCTAAAACACACTTGGACACCTATACTTTGGCAATGAAAGCTAAGGGATGCACAAACCAGCAGTTGACCGACTACTTCAGTCTCTCTTTGAAGTCAGGAGCTTTGAAATGGTTCTTTCGATTAAAGCCTGAAACTAGGGCTACTTGGGAACAGATCACCAGTACTTTCATAGATAAGTATAAAGCCAACTTGGAATGGGAGACAAACAGAGTTGACCTGCAGACGACGATGCAGCGACCAGATGAGAATATTGGGGATTTTTATAAAAGGTGGAACTTGAAGCTCAGTGAGATGTCCATCCCTCCCTCTGACGAGGAGCAGTTAGACATCTTCCAGTCATGCTTGAAGCCGCATTTAAGGGCCTCACTTAGCAATTTCCCCTATTCGGATCTACGGGCAATGGTCAATTCCGGGGTTAAATTTGAGAGGGCTTACAATCAGCAGCAAGTTGTTGCACCTGCTTACAGATACCGGACTTCTTCCACCTCCAACATGACTTCTGCCCAGCCCTATTCAGGACAGGACTGTAACAATGCCACTCCCTTTGTTCCCAAGAAACCTGATGTGTCCAGATCCCGGTTCCAAGGCTTGGGAGACTTTGGGATGCCTTTGAGTGATATCTTCAGAGGTTTGGTAAAAGAAGGTTTGCTCCAACCTTTAGATAATTATCAGCCTAGAAACCCCAATGCTCCTTTGGATACCTCCAAGCATTGTGCCTTTCATCAGTACCATGGACACCTGACAGATGATTGCGTCCCCCTGAAAAAGGCCGTCCAAAGGTTGATTGAGCAAGGGAGGTTAGAGGTGCCTGAAGGGCCTAATACTATCAGTAACCCGTTCCCTAGAAATAACAACATGAGTGTCAACATGGTCGAGTTTAGTGATTCAAGCCTTGTGGGCATAATGAAATTTGACTCGCCCCTGTGTGAGGTCGATGAACCAGTCATCGTAGGCAATGAAAATGAGCAAGAGATTGCCGAAGAAATCCTGATGGAAAGATCTGCAATAGCTCCCATCTCCAGCGTCGAAGAATAGATGCATGGTCCAACAGCAAAGAGCGACTAGACTAGGGGCTACCTATCTTTAAATTAAATTGAAATGTTAAAATAGTCTTTTAGTCAACCTTTGTAGGTTCTAGTATTTTTCTCTTTCACCTAAGTCCTTCCTGGACATTTGTCGTTTTAGTCCATTTTGGACATAGTGGTTAAATGTCTAACTTTTATATAAATCTTTTTTCTTTTCTTACTAGACTCGAGACATCACTTGCACACCCACATTACACTTAATTGAAATGGTTTTATCCCAGATGATCACTTGTGCTGCATAACCACTAATGCTTTAAAATGACTCATGTTTAAATTAATCGGAGTGAGAAAATCAATTGATACCCTTCTCAAATTGGGGCTTACCAACTCCCCATCTTGCATCTCATATGCTCACATCTCTTTCATCATCCTCATCCTCTCGTTGCTCAATGAATTTGCATGGATCTTTTCTCATTTAAAGCTTAAGCAAGCAATGAAGACTTAATTTCGTTTAGGTCATCCGGTAGGGATTGCGGTTGAAGCCGTTCACCCGTAGGGAAAACCTTTGCCTCACCCTCACCAAACAATACCCTTTCATTTCAAGATCGGCGTGTTTTGAAAACCGGTTTAGCCATCATTTTTGCTCCATGCTAAGAGAAATCCAAGCAAGCCCAGGAAGTTAGCCTCGAGAGTCGGCGATGCGCAAAATATCTCAAGCCATGAAGGAAGGACAAAGATAATTCTCAACTCCTCAAGAGGCCTTCCAAGTTATAAAAGAAAAAAAAAGCAAGAGTGCAAAAAGAGTAATGCCCAACTAGGCTGAAAACCTTTAAAAAAGGACAGACTAGGCAAAAAACAGGCGTAACATAAAAAAAAAAAAAAAAAAAAAAAAAAAGAGAGAGAGGGATTTTAAATCCTCACAATCCAGAAAAAAAATCATCAATTTCTCAAGGGGCCCTCCAAAAAAAAAAGGGTCCTCGACTTCTCAAAAGGCTCTCCAATATTCAAAAGGAGCCCGAATCCTTGCAAAGTTCTCAAAAGTTCTGATCTGCTTGGACTTTCTCTCACCAATACCTTCTAACCAATTCCAGCCATCCTCTCGATTTTAGAGGTTATTCTCTACCTAAACCAATCCCAAGCCATCCTCTCGATTTTAGAGGATATTCCCATTACCATTGCTCTCGGCCAAAGCCAAAATCCCAAACACATCCTCAAAAGCCAACCTCTCATCTTTAGAGGTTCAGTCAGCAAAAGACCCAGCCGACCTCTCACTGTAAGAGGTCATGACTTCCAAAATTACCTGATTGCCGATCGAAGCCCGGAAACCCAGCTACAGTCCCTACCGGATAGTAATTTCATTCCAATATCTTCGAGGTTTAAATCAGATCAATGCTTCATTGCTCGCTTAAATTGGAGCCAAATCCATCTCGGCTCAAATGATCCTCAATCAAAGATTGTGCAAATTCAATCCTTCTCTTCGACACTTCATGTGAGAATATTTCATTTCTCCTCCGCAAACACTTGCCGTAGATGTCCCACTGGGGCTCCGCATCCGTGTCTTTCATCGACACTCCAGGAGGACATGTTTTTCAATTCTCCAAACCCTCAAAATCCTCAAAGGTCCAAATCCTCGAATTTCAACATTTGTTCTCTCTTCAATCGGGAAAAAGTCCGAACTACGGCGACCTGAGCTCTTCATAATGGAGGGAACGTAGGCAACCATAACTGGTCCGATCGAAATCACAAACAAATCTCAAAAAAATTCGGTCTCATCAAGGACCGTTCCTATACACTTTCCATCCTTCCAAGCTTGATTCTCGATATCAGTTGGTTTTCTCCTTGTGATTAATCAAAATATTTGTTCATATCAGATTTAGTATTTGAATAACCCGAACATTAATAAAGGGTTTTAAGCAGCCTTGTGATCATCATGAATAAGACAAGTTTTCAAGTGCCTCGACAAGTCTTCTCTTTCTACATTATAGGAAGATAGAGCCAAACACTGTTTTTCTGTCAGCAGGGGCTTCCATACACTTTTCCACACCTTGTGATGCTTATACTCTCTCAAAAGAGTCAAACCTAAAGCGAGTGTGTATACACAAAATCGGGATTCATTCCCACTTTTCGAAAGATGTGCCCCTGCACGTAAAAATTTCTGAGTCTTGTCCAGTGACTGATTGACTAAGGTCTGAAAAGATGGGTGCCTCCTCGGCCACATAATGACTGCATGCGCAATAAGACTGCTGCCCGAGTTTCTTCTGCCTGTGGCTTTGCTAAGCGGTTCTCCCGGGTTCTCTGTATCGGCTCTTCAAGTGGGGCTTCTATAGTCATCTTTGGGTCCACATTGGGTTCTTCACTACGAGATAGATTCGATCTTTATCAGATTATCTTCAGGATCGCTTTGCATTACCAATCAGATTGGGACTCTGCTAATTATGTCGGAATCGCAACGTGGTTATAAGATTGGGGCTTCGCCAAGTCACTTCTTCAAAATGCGGACTTTGCCAAGTGGTCCTCACGGACTGAATTTTATCAAGTCACAAGAAAGGTCTAGTCACATCAACAACTAGATTTTCAGCTTCAGAACTTGATACATAGCAGCTTCCCATAGCATCGGAATTTAAGATCTGGGTTTCTCCCGGCATTAGTAATTTCATCAAATCATTCTCCGAACAAGGTTTCGGCCAAGTTACAGCTCACCCAAATGAAAGAAGTTTCACTCATGTCGACGTACTCTAGGGCCTGTCGGCATCAGCTTCAAATGACCAAGATTGAGAGGGAAAATTTCAACCAAGACCCGGGATCCGAATCCAATCTCATCAAAATTGAGGTCCATGTGATACTGTTAACAAAACCTCATTAACAACCGCTGTTTAAATTGCGATCGAGGGCACTCACCCCCCACTTGCTCAAAATCCGTTCCAAACAGTTTCCAGACACATACATCCCAATACATCCCCTTTCATCACCATGCATCCCCACAAAAATCTCCCCAGGGCTCATGTAGCATGCGCAAAACTTGAATCAATAGGAACAATCCTAAGTGATTGAAGATCATAAATCATAACTTCCCTGCTAAAAGCTTAGGCTAAAGTGCATCTCCAAAAGCAAGTAAATGTACCATCTCGCGAACATATGCAGTGATACTCTCATAATCATTTTGGTTCTATGCATGCATCTGCCATCATGAATGTCATATATGCATCTTCCTCTCTACTAACAAATGCAGCAAATCGCCAACAAAGACCGCCCCGCGAACGGCAATCCAACAACTCTTCATCACCATCAGCCGTAGCCTCAGTCCTTCCGGCAGCTACAGGTAAGCACAGCACAGGTATGAAGTATATTTCATTTAAACTGCAAATCATCCGGTCTTATGTTTGCTTTCTCGTAAAAGTCATTTCAAGTCTTAGAGTTCACCTCGCGATACTTTTGAGTTAATCTCGATCCTCGTTAGGCTGATTCCTATATCCTTTTTTAGGCTTGTTCCTATACCTCTTCGGGTGACTCCCAAATACGGTCCAACTTCGGGTGACTCCCAAAAATAGTCAAACCTCGGGTGACTCCCAAATACAGTCAAACCTCGGGTGACTCCCAGATAACAGTCAAACCTCGAGTGACTCCCAAATGCAGTCAAACCTGGGGTGACTCCCCTAAGAACAGTCAATCTTGGGTACAAAGCTCGTGGCCTCTCGTTATCACCACCTCTTTGATGAACTACGTCCAGGCTTGATTCCCATTCGGATACGTAGGTAGCCTACCATAGGTCCAGCCACTTGACCAACATGGTCACCCTTTTCCCCGATAGTTCTCGTAAGCCCGAATCTTCCCCAGCGAGAACACCTTCAAATAGTCTCCCTCAGGTACAAAACCTCAGCTTAGGTTCATACTCCTGAACCAGGTCCCCACTTAGGTTCATACTCCTGAACTAAGTCCCCACTTAGGTTCATACTCCTGAACTAAGTCCCCATTTAGGTTCATACTCCTGAACCAAACCTCAACTTAGGTTCATACTCCTGAACTAAGTCCCCATTTAGGTTCATACTCCTGAACCAAACCTCAACTTAGTACTAAGTCCCCATTTAGGTTCATACTCCTGAACTAAACCTCAACTTAGGTTCATACTCCTAAACTAAGTCCCCATTTAGGTTCATACTCCTGAACCAAACCTCAACTTAGGTTCATACTCCTGAACTAAGTCCACATTTAAGTTCATACTCCTGAACTAAACCTCAACTTAGGTTCATCCCCGACGAAATTTAACGGAATCCCGTTTCTTTCCTCATTTTCATCCACGGCAGTAAAACGTAAGCCTGTTCTCTCCAACGAAAGTTAACGGAATCCCGTTTCTTTCCTCATTTCCATCCCCAGCAGCTTTCGAACTACGTATAGGCTTAATTCCCATTCGGGATACGTAGGTAGCCTACCATAGGTCCAGCCACTTGACCAATACGGTCATCCTTTTCCCCGACAGCAAACGTAAGACCGATCCCTTCAATTGAAGTCTACCAAAGGACCGTCTATCCCCTCAGAGTCCGTCCCCAACAAAGGATGCAAACCATCGAAGGAAATCATTTCAAATTAAGGTCCGAGGCAACTAAAACGCCATTATCAAGGTCCGAGGCACCTAAAACGCCATCATCAAGGTCCGAGGCACCTAAAACACCATCTTTAAGGTTCGAGGCACCTAAAACGCCATCTTTAAGGTCTGAGGCACCTAAAACGCCATCTTCAAGGTTAGAGGCACCTAAACCGCTATCTTCAAGGTCCGAGGCACCTAAAACACCATCAGGCTTGAGGCACCTAAACGCTATCACTTCGATTTCGACACACAACACGAGGAAAGCGATAAATTGCAATCATTCCCTAATTCGACAAACCGAAATCATTACCAGGGCGACTTCCCAAAAATAGTCAAATCTTAGGGCGACTTTCCAAAAATAGTCAAATCATAGGGAGACTTCCCAAAAATAGTCAAATCTTAGGGCGACTTCCCAAAAATAGTCAAATCATAGGGCGACTTCCCAAAAATAGTCAAATCTTAGGGCAACTTCCCAAGAATAGTCAAATCATAGGGAGACTTCCCAAAAATAGTCAAATCATAGGGCGACTTCCCAAAAATAGTCAAATCTTAGGGTGACTTCCCAAAAATAGTCAAATCTTAGGGCAACTTCCCAAAAATAGTCAAATCATAGGGCGACTTCCCAAAAATAGTCAAATCTTAGGGCGACATCCTAAAATAGTCCCTCTAGGGTCAACGACTGAAGATAGTCGAAAAACCCGAACTACGACCGGCTTGATTCCTCTTAAGGATACGTAGGTAGCCTATCATTAGGTTCAGCCATCCGATCAAAATGGTCATCCTCCTTTCCCCAGCAGATTGGGACCTCACTTTGTCGACGACCCCACTTCCTCCGAAAGTGCCGTCGCCGAGGGGCTACTGTAAGTGTCCCAATCTGAACCGCCAATGTTCCGTCAGCCCAAATTAATGATTTACAATCACCTAGGGGAATTTTGGACATTATTTTGACAATTTAAATGAGGAAGGGCATTTTAGAAATAAAAAAAAGACAAAATCTCACGGATATTTGTCATTTTCAATAAAAAAAGGGAATATTGACCAAAGACAAAATGCCAAAACAGCTTTTCTGCAAAAAGCAGTCACGCCTACGTTCCCATCCGCGCAGATGAAAATGAGGACCTCAGTCCAATCCGCGCGGACATCAATGCAATCTCAGACAGCCTATAAATTGAGCCCTTCTCTCTCAGTTTAGACAACACAATTCACTCACAACAGCATTCTGGCGAAAATATTAGAGAAAACAGTGGGAATTTCTTAATTGCCACCTTTTTCTCTTAATCATTTTACCAAATCTCACTCACTAAACACTCTTAAAACTCTCTTAAACACACAAGCTCAAGCTTAAATCAACACTAAAGAGGAGGATTAGAGAGAAAACATAGATGACTTAAGTGTTATCTACTTGTTTTCTCTTTGACCAACTCTATTAACAAACACTAAACACACTTAAGTCTTGAATCTATTCAAGCCAAACACAACATTAACAAGAAGATTGGGCTTAACCATCATTGGTAAACCCTCCTTCTTTAAAACCCTAAAATACTCTTTAATTTCATGTCTTGATTTACATTTTTGTCTTAATTTGCTTGTTTAAAGTTCTATTTACTTTCTTTGTTCTTGTCATTAATTTACTTGTCTTAAGCTTAAATATTTACTTCATTTTGTTATTAGTTTGACCTAGGATGGTCATCTTTGGGGTTAAGTCCCCATGATGATCATCTTAGGGTTTAACTTTCTTTCCTATTAGTTAATTTCTCTTCTTAAAAACCTTTTTTTTATAAACTCCCTCTCCCATTTTGCTCTAAATCTCCATTAATACCCCAAGGATGACTTGATATGATACAAAGCAATGAATCACCAATCAAGTCTAGGGATGAAAATGGGGTGAAAATAGATGCAAAACCCTTGAAATCACATTTTCCTTCAAGAATATGTTGCTGTCCAGTAGCATTTTTCCTGTGACCTCAGTCCATTTTCCTATTTTTTTTGACACAATAAACCTTGGAATTTGGTGTTGACTACAAAATACTTTTTGTATCCAACATCCATAGGATTCCAGACATATTTTTACTTTATTTTTTACGTGAGTCTAACTGCCTTTTCCAAATTATTTTCCAAAAGGTCAGTTTAGCAGTCTCTGGAAATCCAGATTTCACATCTGTGATTTCCAGAGGGTTTTGGTCCATCAAATAATATCCAATTATAAAAATATTTTGCATTAACCTTATCTAAGATGTTTTGAACAACTTTCATTCTCTGACTTTCCCCAGATCCTGAATTTTTAAAACTCTTAAATCCATTTTAAAATCAAGTGTCCACTGTCTTTTTCATTCTGGCAGAATTGACTTTCAACTTCAAGGAGTCTTTTTGTAGGGGAAATATAGAGTCTTGATCTTGATACTGAGGCCGGATATGTGATTGAATCGTGTATAATCCACTTTCCGAATAAAGTATTTCGACCCTTAATGCCTGGGTTACACAAAATCTTTATTGGGATAAGACAATCACGCAATTTGTTTTCTAGGCAAAGAGAACAAATCAAAACTTGAGAATTGTTTTGCTTTCGTTATTGTTGTATCACTCTTGTATGTTATGTATGTTACAAATGAGATCAAACATCTGTATTTAAACAGATGGAGAGGTATCAGTAAAAGGGTACATTCAAAAGACATGACTTTAGCCAAGCAATGTGTCTTTTCACTTTGAAAAGGCACCTGTTCAGGAACTGCTCGGTCGAGTCAAGGGACTCGCTCGGCCGAGCACATATGTCTAGTGAAATTCTGCCAAGCTGCACGGCCGTGTCTTATGAACTGCACGGCCGTGTTGTTCATACTGCTCGGCCGAGCAAGGCACATGCCTCGGCCGAGCATGACACTCCAGAAACTTGGCCAATCTGCTAAGCTCTGCTCGGCCGAGTCAAGGACTCTGCTCGGCCGAGCACATCAGCAAAATGTGCTACCCTTTAACTTTTACTTCTTTATCGAGGTTGACTTCGTTTTAGCTCAAACGAGTGTGTACTCCACACTTTCCCTTACTCGTATCCGAGTCTAATACGAATCACATTGATCTCTTAGTAAATCACCATTACAATAAAATAAGTTGATGATTACAAAATCACCAACAAATCCCCTCCATTTTAGTGTAATCCTTTGATTTACTAAACTTTATAAATAACGAAACAAACGAATGCATAAATGAAATTGTCTTGCGAATTCATCTTAGTATAATACACATTTCAAATACTCGAGAATCGGGGTGTCGTAACGATTGAACCCTTCAACTCATATGAATACCTGAAGATACTATACACATAAGTTCAGTACAATTCTCTTTATTTAACCTTGACACTATTACAAGCCATGTGTCCATATCCAATAGTGAACATATAGGAAGCCAAGTCCTAGCTTCTTGAAGCGGCAAAACTTCATGTCCACATAGGTAGTTCCTTTTAATCTTGCACCTGCATTTTCAATTTTTCAAAGGAACTATTAAGAAGATATTCTTCAACCTAACCTTTACTTGCGAATTACGAACACATACCTTGGGAAAGATAATAACATGTGTTCCAATCTCCAACTGCGAGCTTTCCACATTGAATTCAAGCTTCTAACGTTGTATTAGAAGGGAATTGGAGTATCTCACAATTAGAGGATTAAATGGACTTTAATCCCATTCCCATTGCGAGACTTATTTACCAAGTCTCTGGCTAACCCCTTCGTCAAGTGGTCGGCCAAATTTTGTTGCGACCGAACAAATTCAGACTCGATATCACACCATTCATGATTAACTCCCAAATCATACTATGTCGACACCCAAGTGTCTAGACTTGTCATTATAAATCGACTATAGGCCCTAGCCAAGGTGGCGGCACTATCACAATGGATGACATTGGTGATATCGGTTTGACCATAATGGAATCTCATATATCAAGTTAGAAGCCGCTCCGCTTCTTTTCCGGCGGCGACGATGCTACAAACTCAGATTCCATTGTAGAATGTGTAATACATGTCTGCTTTTTAGAAGCCCAAGAAATGGCACCTCCTCCAAACAAGAACACCCAACCACTAGTAGAAGATGAATCTTCTTGGTTGATCCAGCTAGCATCTGTGTAACCTTCTAATATAGAAGGATGTCCACTATAACACAAACCATAGTCCATAGTACCTTTTAAGTACTTGAACACCCTTGTTATAGCATGCCAATGCTGTCTACTAGGATTACTAGTAAACTTGCTCAATCGTCCAACTGCATAAGCAATATCAGGTCGAGTGCCCGTCATAGCATACATCAAACTGCCTATGGCTTTTGAGTATTCGAGCTGTGACATAGGTTCACCAGTGTTTGATACAAGTTTCTCAGTAGGATCCATGGGAGTACTAACTTTAGAACAATCATCACAATTAAACCTCTTGAGAATTTTCTCAATATAATGAGATTGTGTAATTGCAATTCCCTTGTTCATCCGTTTAATCTTTATACCAAGAATTACGCTTCGCTTCTCCTACTCCCATGTCCTTCATAGAAAACTTTGATGACAAAAACTTCTTAGTTTCATCAACTACATTTTGGTCTGTGCCAAAAATTAACATGTCATCTACATATAGGCAGATGATTACACCTTTACCGGATTCATCAAATCTGCTATATACACATTTTTCGGACTGATTTAATACAAAACCATTTGACAAAATAACCTCATCAAATTTTTGATGCCACTTTTTAGGTGCTTGCTTTAGCCCATACAATGACTTAATTAACTTACATACCTTATGCTCATTACTTGGCATAACAAATCCTTCTGGTTGTTTCATATACACTTCTTCTTCCAAATCACCATTTAAAAATGCTGTTTTGACATCCATTTGATGGATTAATAGATTACGAATATTTTGCCGCCAAAGCTATCAGAAATCTAATAGTAGTGATACGAGCAACCGGTGCATAGGTATCGAAGTAATCGATCCCTTCCTTTTGTCTAAAGCCTTGGATTACCAATTGAGCTTTAAACTTGTCAATTGTTCCATCGACTTTCATCTTCTTTTTGAAGATCCATTTGCACCCTAAAGGTTTACAGCCTGGTGGTAAATCAGACAAGACCCATGTATTATTTTCCATAATAGAACCAATCTCATCATCGATTGTTTCTTTCCAAAAACCAGCATCTCGAGATTTTATTGCTTCATCATAGGTTCTTGGATCCTCCTCTATACTACAACAGTAAGAGTATTGAGATTCAATTTGATCTCTTGACCCCATAACTAAATATAGTTGAAAATCAAAACCATATGATTTAGCTTTCCTTACTCTTTTACTTTTACGAGGTTCGGGTATCTCATTTGGTATCTCAACTGAATGATCATCCATTTGAGATTCAGCCGACATTGGTATAATATCCTTTGGTCTAGGTATTGAAGAGAAACGATTCTCATCAAAGATTGCATCTCTCGATTCTATAATTGTGTTAATAGAAATGAATTCATTAGGTTCTATAACATAAAACCTATATGCCTTAGAATGCTCAGCATATCCAACAAAGATGCAATCAATACCTTTTTCTCCCAACTTTTTCCTTTTAGGGTCCGGAAGTCTAACCACGGCCCTACATCCCCAAACTCGCAAAAATGTCAAGTTTGGTCTTTTCTTATACCAAAGCTCATATGGGGTAATCTTGTTCCTTTTATTAGGAACTCTATTCAATAAATGACAAGCCGTTAACATGGCTTCTCCCCAAAACCCGTCACTCAAACCTGAGTAAGACAACATGGCGTTAACCATTTCTTTAAGACAACATGGGGTAATCTTGTTCCTTTTATTAGGAACTCTATTCAATAAATGACAAGCCGTTAACATGGCTTCTCCCCAAAACCCGTCACTCAAACCTGAGTAAGACAACATGGCGTTAACCATTTCTTTAAGAGTTCTATTCTTCCTTTCAGCCACACCATTTTGTTGTGGTACATAAGGAGCCGTAGTCTCATGAATTATCCCTACGGATTGGAAATATTTAGGATCATAATATTCACCACCTCTATCCGTACGTAAGGTTTTAATCAAGCTATTTAGTTGAAGTTCAACTTCGGTTTTATAAATCTTAAATTTATCTAGGGCTTCATCTTTTGCATGCAGCAAATAAATATAGCAAAACCTAGAAGCATCATCTATAAAAGTGACAATATACTTTTTATTGCCTAAAGATGGAGTTGCATGAAAATCACATAAATCACTATGAATCAATTCAAGTTTTACAGAATTCCTTGTAATACTTTTAAAAGGTTTTCTAGTGATTTTTGTCAACATGCAAGTATTACACTTTTCCTTATTATTATCAATAACAGGAATCAAACCATCTTTGGACATTTCAAGCATTCTTTTATAGTGCACATGTCCTAACCGAGCATGCCATAATGAGGAATTGATAATAACAGAGGAAGTCATATAAACAGAACTAGAGTTAACAGGAATTTTATTTAAATTCATCATGAACATTCCATTATTATAATAACCAAATCCTACAAATACACCCGACTTTGATAAGATATACTTATCGGATTCATAAACTTGTTTATAACCACACTTGTTCAAGACAGGATCAGAATTTAAATTCTTACGGAGTTTAGGTACATATAAAACATTAAACAAAGAAATAGTTTTTCCCAAACTGAATTCCAACACCACGCTTCCTCTTCCTTGAATAGGAGCGGAATGGTCATCACCCATGTAAAGGACACATCCGTCTTCCATTGGTTCATATGTCTTAAACCAACAACGATCCTTACAAACATGAGTTGTGGCACCGGAATCAATCCACCACGCAATAGCATCATCCTGCACATAAAATGCCTCAGAAATTAGTGAAACAGAATTTTTAACAAATCTGTTCCAACTATGAATTAAATTCTGACCTTGGATTTGAGAATGGTCCTTAGACCCCTTTCCCGAACCACTGGTGCTTGCGCCATTCTTGTTGTATCCAACACGATAATCCTTCTTGAAGTGACCAGTTTTGCCACACTTTCAACATGCCAATTTAGGCTTCTTGTTGGGACCAGAACCATTGTCTTTGAAACTACGTTTTTTTCCTTTGTTTTTATTGTTTCCACCCTCATCAATCATATTTACCGAGGGTCCAGCAACTTCTTTTCCTTTGCCTTTGTCATCCTCTTGCGCCCTAAGAGATTCCTCTATGCGCAAGTGACTTCCAAGTTGAACCAAAGATAGATCGTCTTTACCATGTTTCAAAGTGTGTTTGAAATCCTTCCAGGAGGGAGGCAACTTATCAATCACACTTGAAACAGATATTGACTCATCCATCTTTAGTCCATGTTGTGTATATTGTCCAAGGATTCTAAGGAGTTCATTGAATTGTTCCATGACAGGTCTTGAATCGACCATCTTGTAATTATTAAAATTACTCACAAGGAACTTCTTACTAGAAGCATCCTCTGCCATGTACTTGGATTCAATAGAATCCCATAACTCTTTAGCAGACTCCTCATTTTGATAGATGTCAAAGAGAGAATCAGACATACCGTTTAATATGTGTCCTCTGCAGATGTAGTCGTCGTTCTCCCACTTCAATCTACGTCTGATTGCTTCCAAGTTGTCATCTTCAAGCAATTTCGGAATAGGGGTAGATAGAACATACACCACTTTTAACGTTGTTAAAAGGAAGTGCATCTTCTTTTGCCAACGTCTGAAATCTTGCCCTTCAAACTTGTCTAGCTTTCCAAACTTAGTCGTCATCTCCTTCAAAGTACTTCCACCAGCCATGAGTATCACCAAATACTTTATTCGTTTGTAGGGGAAATATAGGGTCTTGATCTTGATACTGAGGTCGGATATGTGATTGAATCGTGTATAATCCACTTTCTGAATAAAGTATTTCGACCCTTAATGCCTGGGTTACACAAAATCTTTATTGGGATAAGACAATCACGCAATTTGTTTTCTAGGCAAAGAGAACAAATCAAAACTTGAGAATTGTTTTGCTTTCGTTATTGTTGTATCACTCTTGTATGTTATGTATGTTACAAATGAGATCAAACATCTGTATTTAAACAGATGGAGAGGTATCGATAAAGGGTACATTCAAAAGACATGACTTTAGCCAAGCAATGTGTCTTTTCACTTTGAAAAGGCACTGTTAGAAGCTTGCTCGGCCGAGTCAAGGGACTCGCTCGGAGCACATATGTCTAGTGAAATTACGCCCAAGCTTGCAGCCGTGTCTTATGAGCTGCACGGCCGTGTTGTTCATACTGCTCGGCCGAGCAAGGCACATGCCTCGGCCGAGCATGACACTCCAGAAACTTGGCCAATCTGCTAAGCTCTGCTCGGCCGAGTCAAGGACTCTGCTCGGCCGAGCACATCAGCAAAATGTGCTACCCTTTAACTTTTACTTCTTTATCGAGGTTGACTTCGTTTTAGCTCAAACGAGTGTGTACTCCACACTTTCCCTTACTCGTATCCGAGTCTAATACGAATCGCATTGATCTCTTAGTAAATCACCATTACAATAAAATAAGTTGATGATTACAAAATCACCAACACTTTTGAGTACCAAAACTCAACCCTAAAATCATACCAAAAATCATGGGACTTATTTAATGTCTTACAAAGAGTTCTCAATTTTTAGTTTTCTCATTTTGCATTTATTTTAACCAAAGAAACACACACACACACACCCACACCAATGGTTTTAAATTAGGAAGACTCGTTTTACGAGGCATTCCGGGTGAACCCTAACGTTCTTCCCGGAGTGTAACGTGACCTCCGAACCCATTTCCTCTAATTTCGGGCATTTTTCAAAGTTTTGGCCCTTAAAATAAAAAACGGCGTGGCGACTCCGTTTGATTTTTTCAAAATCGTAAAAATTGGGCATCATCACATTGTGTGTTATCTCAAGTGCTATCGTTGGTGTTGTTATCACCTTGGATATCACTTGTGATTCTGGCTGTGACAATTTCATAGAGCCTTATGCTTTAATTTATTTCATATTTGTAATCCTTGTGTGATTTCATTTGGTTTTGTTCTTGTTCATGATACTCATCTTGTCTAAGAGTATTATATTCATAACTTCATTCTATTTCTGATTTTTGGTTTTACTCAAAAGGCTTTCAACCCTTAATGTAAGATTATCCCATTTTTGAACATAGCCACCATCCTTGGATGCGTTGTGAGTTTGTTCATATGCATAGCCACGCATTTTTTAAATGTGTTGTGAGTATGTGGATCTACTTACTTTGGTTGAAAATTGAGCCACCATTAAATTAAGAACTTCATTCAATTTCTGGAAATAATGGTAAAATCAAGCTTTAAGAGGCACAATGGTTCATACAAGATTACCCCATTTACATAGCCAACATTGTGTAATGTTTGGAGTGTGTAAATCGAGGTCTACTTGTTTGAATCATGTTAATTGAAGTGCAAACTTATCCCATTTGCATAGCCAGCATTTTATTATGCATTGAGTATGGAAATTTGGATGAAACTTGTTCATAAAAGGGTATAAAAATGGTGACTTTTCGTGAATCTGGGCAGTGGGCAAGAGTCGTGCTTCTGGGCACGAGTCGTGCCCTTTTGGTCATTCGTGCCCACGACTCGTCTCTTCTCCTCCCAATCGTTCTGATGAAAAACAAGCAATTCATTCCACTCGTGCTCTCACTCGTGCTCATGATCACGAGTCATGCTCTCACTGGACAGAAAGCTTTCAGTAGTCTTTTTCTCAGAACTTTGTGATAATTCATTAAATAAATTATAATATTTGGACACCAGTCGCGCTTCGGCGGTTCTTAGAGTTGTCAAACTTTAAGAATGGACGGGTAGAACAAAAGTATATTGTCTTTTATTAATAAATTTCGTTTGTTTGTTTACCCTTTAAAATTTTCAGAAATTACCTTAAGGCCTTATATTTTCGATTAATTATATCCTTAACATTTTGGATAAAATTAACATCGTCGCCAAAGTGATTTTGTTGATTAAATTCAAACTTGTTAAAAGATGAATGTAAGTACTAATATGTGATAGCATGCTTGTTTTCCAAAAGAGACCTTGTTGTTGACTAAGTATTTACATTCATGGGTAATAATTGAATTAAATTTTAGGTCATTTTAAATACTTTGAACCATCCCAAAGGAAGGCGGGTGTTTAAAGTGAATTGTTTATATTCTTTATTATCGGGTAGCAAGTACCTTAAACTTTAGGACATTTTTTGTACTTGAACCGGCCCAAAGGAAGGCAAGTATTTTAAATGTATTGTTTAAGTTATTTGTTTACCCTAAGATAAATCAAATTGTGAGTCAATTTGCAATCCAAAGATTAGTCTTGATGTCATGTTGATTATCTTTTATTTTGATGGAATTCATTTGATATAATTAATCATTGTGTAGATTCTTATATATGTTTTTATGTTTCATCTTGTTCTTCTCCCTCAGATTTGATTAATGCTTCATCCGTAACTACTGCCATTAACAACATACCTTTGCTTACTGGGATCAATTTTAAAACTTGGAAAAAGAAAATAACTATGATCTTAGGCTGCATGGATCTTGATCTCGCATTAAGAGAACCAAGTCCCGCCCCTCTTACTGACAAAAGCACTTCGGAAGAACGCTTAAGTCTAGAGAGGTGGAACTGTTCTAATCGCGTGAGCCTAAGTATCATGCAAAATGCAGTCCCGGAGACTTTTTTGAATAGTGTCTCCGAGGATGTTGGAGCCAAAGGCTTCCTGGATGCCCTAGAGGAACGCTTTGCAAAAAGCGATAAATCGAAAACAAGTGCTACCTTAAGGAAGCTTGTTTCCATGAGGTACAAGGGCACCGGAAGCTTAAGGGATTATATAATGAAAATGTTTCATCTATCTTCTAAATTAAAGGCACTCAAGTTGGACCTTTCGGAAGACTTGCTTGTGCATTTGGCTTTAATTTCTCTTCCTCATCAATTTGGTCATTTTGAAACGACCTATAACTGTCAAAAGGACAAGTGGAACATCAATGAATTGATTTCACATGTGACAGAGGAAGAGGATAGATTGAAACAATCTAAACCCGAAAGTGCTCATTATGCGTCTACCTCTTCTCGTGGGATAAAGAGAAAAGGTAAGGAGATTGCGGTTGCAACAAAGAAGCCTAAGGGATCATCAAATGATCAAAAGGTTAAGAAATGCTTCTTTTGCAAGGACCTTACTCACATGAAGAACGATCGCCTTCAAGTATCGACGCTTAACGGCTAATTAAGAAAGGTATGTCATTTAGCTTTGTTTGTACTGAGGCAAATTTAGTTTCAATCCCTTCATATACATGGTGGTTAGATTCTGGTGCAACTACTCACATAAGTTCATGTATGCAGGGATGCCTGAACTACCGAACACCCAATAAAGATGAAAGATACATCTACATGGGAGCTAGAAAGCCAGTAGAGGTGGAGGGCATAGGGACTTTTAGATTATCTCTTAGTACCGGATATTATTTAGTTCTGAATAATGTATTTATTATACCTTCTTTTAGACGGAAATTGATTTCGGTCACTACATTAGATAGGGAAGGTTATTCATGTATCTTTGGTAATAATAAATGCAATTGTTTTTCAATTCAAAGCTTTTTGGTACTAGTTCTTTATCTTATATTGATAATCTATATTTACTTGACACAGTCAATTCATTAAATGAGTCCCATAATAATGAAACTAACTCTAGAGGCATAAAACAAAAGTTTTCAAGTAAAAATTCTTATACCTTGTGGCATAGGCGTTTGGGTCATATCTCTAAAAGAAGAATTGACAAGCTTGTGTCCGAGGGAATATTGCAAAAGCTTGATACTTCGAAAAATAACTTTTGTATTGAATGCCTTAAAGGAAAATTTACAAACAACAACAAAAATAAAGAATCCTTGAGAGCTACAAAAGTTTTAGAACTGATTCATACAGATATATGTGGTTCGTTCTCTACCCCTTCATGGAACGGACAAACATATTTCATTACGTTCATAGATGACTTCTCTCGTTATGGATACATTTATTTGCTTCATGAAAAGTCTCAATCATTGGAGGTTTTCAAGTCTTTTAAAACCAAAGTTGAAAATCAGCTTGAAAAGACTATTAAGAACGTTAGATCCGATCGTGGTGGTGAATACTACGGCCGTAATGACGGTTCGGGAGAACAACGTCCAGGTCCTTTTGCTCGCTTTTTGGAAGAGTGCGGGATTGTCCCTCACTACACCATGCCGGGGACACCTAGCATAAATGGTGTAGCCAAGAGACGTAATAGAACCCTTAAGAATATGGTAAGAAGTATGGTTTCTTGTACTTCTTTACCTCACTCATTATGGGGTGATGCTTTGAAAACCGCAACCTACCTACTTAATCGAGCTCCTTCAAAATCTACTGACAAAACCCCTTATGAATTATGGACAGGCAAGAAACCGTCCCTAAATCATCTTCATGTTTGAAGTTGTCCAGCCGAAGCTAGGCCTTATAAACCTAACGAAGGAAAGTTGGACTCTAAGACCGTTAGCAGTTATTTTGTAGGATATTCTCAAAGATCTAGGGGATATAAATTCTATGACCCAAAAACTAGAACCTTTTTCGAGACGAGAAACGCTAGGTTCTTTGAGGATGTTGAATTTAGAGGGAAAAATAGTAATTTTGAATTTGAAGAGTTAAAAGAGGAATTTGTTTCTATACCTCTTCCTATAGTTCCTATCGAAGATCAAGCACTTTTGCCTGAAATTCGACAAGAACATAATATTCAAAATGACGTTAATTCTCCTATTAATGAACAACATGAAAATGTTGATGAGGAAATTCAACACCCTCAACATCAAGAAGAATCGGTGCCCTTAAGAAGATCTAATAGAGCAAGAAGGAGTGCAATTCTGAATTATTATGATGTTTATCTTGCCGAGAATGAGGAACCGTTAGGTTTAGTGGGAGATGAACCTATCACCTTCCATGAAGCCATTAGTGGTCCAAATTCTCATAAGTGGATTAATGCCATAAATGAAGAGTTAAAATCCATGACAGATAATGACGTTTGGGATCTTGTCCCATTACCTAAGAATGTGAAACCCATTGGGTGTAAATGGGTCTTTAAGACCAAAAGGGATTCACAAGGTAATGTGGAAAGACATAAGGCTCGTCTTGTCGCTAAAGAATTTACTTAAAAAGAAGGCATTGATTACAAAGAAACATTTTCACCGGTATCCTCTAAAAATGTCTTTAGGATCATTATGGCATTAGTAGCATATTTTGATCTTGAGCTTCATCAAATGGATGTAAAGACAGCTTTTCTCAATGGAGACATTGAGAAAACTATCTATATGAAGAAACCAGAAATGGTGACTGATTCGGATCAAACTAGTCAACTAGTTTGTAAACTTAAGAAATCCATTTATGGGCTTAAACAAGCATCTCGTCAATGGTACTTAAAATTTAACCAAGTTATTCTTTCATTTGATTTTGAAATGAATCTTGGTGAAGATTGTCATGTACCATAAGTTCGGTGGGAACTGATTTATATTTTGATCTTATATGTGGATGACATTTTACTTGCTAGTAATGATAAGGACCTTCTTAACGGGGGAAACTAAGAAATTTCTCTCAAACAAATTTGAGATGAAAGATCTCGGTGAAGCTTCTTTTGTATTAGGAATTCAAATACATCGTGATCGTTCACGAGGTATTTTAGGATTATCACAAAGAGCTATATAGAGAAAGGTATTACAAAGGTTTAGCATGCAAAATTGTAAACCACATGACACCCGAGTCTCTAAGGAGATAAATTCGGTCTAAACAATGTCTAAGAATAATTTTGAATTCAAGTTTATGGAAGAAATCCCATATGCATCGGCGATAGGAAGCTTAATGTATGCACAAGTACTGTACTCGTCAGGATCTTGCTTTTATTGTTGGCATGCTTGGTCGATACAGAAGCAATCTAGGAAAAGAATATTGGGTTGCATCGAAAGGGTGATGAGATACTTACAAAACATAAAGAACTACATGCTTACATATACAAAGTCGGATCATCTTGAGATCATTGGTTATTCCGATTTCGACTTTCTTTGGATGCAGATAGTCGGAAATCGACATCGGGTTATGTCTTCGCTTTGGCCGGTGGAGCAATTTCTTGGAGAAGTGTCAAGCAAACATTAGTAACTACTTCCGCCATGGGCCAGAATTTGTTGCTTGCTACGAGGCATCCAATCAAGCTATATAGGTGCGTAAATTCATTGAAGAATGCGAATTGTCGAAGGTGTTGAAAGACCGCTTAAGTTATATTGTGACAATCGGGTCGCGGTATTGTACTCTAACAACAAAGAGTTCAATCTAAATCTAAACATATAGATATTAAGTTTCTTGTTGTAAGAGAAGAGTACAAAATGAACAAATAGAAATAGAACTTATTGAGTACAAACTCTATGTAGCGGATCCGTTTACTAAGGCATTGTCTCCTTTAGTATTTCACGAGCATGTTGCTTTCATATGGGTGTAATGACTTTTAATAATGCTTAAAATCGAGTGGGAGTTTGTGTTGTTTTCTATTTTCTTATATTGTTTTTATATTGATCTCATTTAAGTTAAGTAGGACTAGTTGGAGAGTATATATACATTCTATATATTCATTAATATTCCATGCTACATATATATACTTAATCTATGTCATTTTTAGTTGGATATATAGCATATGTGATTAATGTGGGTTTTTAGTTGCGAATCCAATTACAACGATTGCCCCTTTAGTCCTTTATGCTTATAAGAGCTAATGGACGGGCGGGATTGTGTTGGATGACAATAAAGCGTGCACATAAGGGTTGTCATTCATGTTTATAAATGATTGAGAGAAATTTATTTAGTAAAGATACATATTAATATTAATCCAAGTGGGAGATTGTTAGAACATGGATTAAGTTAAAATAAAAATGTGTTAATGAATTCATATATTATAATCATTTAATAATGTTAAAGTATAGAACTCAAAGAAATATGTAGAATACTATTAGGTGAAAGTACCATTAAATGATGGTCGCATAATGGTAACTTCTCACCACGGCTTTACCAACTTCTGAGGGTGTGAGTCCGTAAATGAAGTGCCTGCTCAGATTCCTATATATAGGCCTATCCATCAAGCCTATGAATCACTAGTTGTTTATATTCTCATTTAGTCAATACTCTTCCCTAAGTACTTGAAGATCAAAGAGAGTAAAGGGCACTCATCATTTAGAAGATCTATTCCTCCATAATTTAAAGTATATCTTCTTACTTCATTCTCTTTATTCAAGAACAAGAACAAGACTAAAGAACAAACATGGAATCACAAGGTAATTACACGCTTCCGTCTTCTTCTTCTTCTCTTCTTAAATCTTGTAATGAGTCGGTTCATATTTATTGGATCGTAATTGTTCCAACAAAAGGGGCGAGTTCTCAATCGGCAACGACTAACGGAGAGACAAACATTTCGGCCATTATAAGAAGATAAAAGGAAGAAGAAAAGCAATCAAGGATGAGAAATATTCGAAGTAAAGTGGAGAGATGAAAAGAAAGGAGATGCTTTGTTTAGGTAAGGGTGAAGGGTAAAAGCAATCATAGAAGGAATTTAACTAAATTTTCAAGGCTACTTTTCAAAAGGGAGGTAATGGTGGGGAGCCATCTGCGATAACCACTATCTGCTTGGAAAGTGTAAAGGCTACATTGTAGATGAATGTGACATCGTTGATGCCTCAAAAGGTGGAAACTTTGGCGTGCTGAAGATGCTTAAACTTGGACATTACTTGAGTGAGGTTTAGGAATTTCTAGTTCATATTATGTTATGTTTTAATATACTCCCTCCGTCCGCTAGAAAGAGGAAAATTCGTTTCGTAGATTAAGGAAAAATAATGATATAAATGTTGTGAGTGTAAAAGTAAAATAGGAGAAAGAATGAGTGGAGATAAGTAAATTATAATGGTGTTGTGAGTATTAAAATAATGATAGGAGAGAGAATGAGTGGAGGAAATAGTGAATTTGTGGTTTGTAATGGGACGGAACAAAAAAATATTTGTGGTTTTGTAATGGGACGGAGGGAGTATCTATAGTATAAATTAAACCCCTCAGTGAGCAGTTCCATGAACGATTGAGGGCTTTTCCTATTTTTCCCTCAATACAAATTTAGTTTGTTTCCTATTTTGCCCTTAATAGGCTTTGGATTTGGGCTAAGACTTTGGGTTATGGGCTAAGACTTTGGATTTGGAGTAAGAGTGGGCTTTAGAAGGGTTTACTTAAATTAAATTAAGTAAGCTGATTTTTTTTATTTTTTTTTAAATTAAAAAAAAAAATTAATTTGAAAAAAAAAAAAAAACCACACCCGTGTCATTGGACACGGAGCATATGTACTAGTATGGTATATAAATGAAAGAATGTTTATACACCTAAATTCAATTACGCAACAATATATATATAGGTTTATCCAATAATCAAAAAACAAATTAAATAACATGGCTTGAAAAGGCAAAGGGTCAAACTTTCTTTACTTAGTAGGAAATTTCGTGGAATGTCCATTTAATTATACTCCCTCCGAAATGATCTTCCTATTTTTTCTTGGTGTTATCGCTAATGTACTTTGAAGCGGTAAATTTAGGTTAATTGGTAATTATTCTAATGAAAATTTAAAATTTGTTATTGATAGTTATACTCCCTTCCCTCGGAGTCCACATACCATTTCTTTTTGTCCGTTTTTGACGTCCCACGTACCATTTCTCTTTTCTAAAATGGCAAAGAATTTTCACTAATCATCTCACTCATTTATCTCTCCTACTTTACTTTTATAATCACAATACAAATTAACACTATTCATCTCCATGATTCTCTCTCCTACCTCATTTTCTTACTTACAACACTTGTACCACTTACACTTTTCTTAAAAGTATTTAAAGTATCAACATAATTATAATACATTATTTTATAAACCAAATTATATGAATTTTTTTTGTAACTTTAGTATCCTCATTGGTACCATATGGGTCATGTCATCATTAGAATCACCGTTAATGATGAGGTGTCATTGGCTTAGCGGATAGGAGTAATAGACGGTCGTCATAAGTAAAAAAAAAGAAAAAAAAATTGTTCATTATTTGATTACAGAATGTAAATATGTTGTCTAGTTGTCATTAACAAATATATTGCATTATTTTCAAACTATGATAAAATCAATTGAATAAGTTCGTAATTATTCCCAAAATAATACGGTTTTGTACTCACTCCATTCCAAATAATGTTCCGTTCTTATTTTTTATTTGGTGGCCAAAAACAAAAACAAGATTATGATTAATGAAACATTAGTGTGACAACTTCGTATTCAATAATTTTTTTAGCAACAAAAAGATATTATTGAACAACCACAATATCTATCCAATTAACATATCTAATACATCTAATGACGAGACATTATTTAAAATATATACTTCCTCCATACTCGACTTAGAATATTGGTAAACTTGATAACATTTTCACCAATAAATTTAAATAAAAAATAATTATCCTAATAAAAATTTAAAAATTGTTATTTATCACGATTAATAATACTCTCAATAACAATTTTTTATCATAATTATTTTTTTAAATTCTTGATCATAGTTTACTTAATTTGACCAAAATCCTAAGTCGAGCGGGTGCTATTAGCAAGAATATGCTTAGTCGTATTATTAACATCTTATAACCGATTTATTATATAAAAATCACTCTCTTCAATTCTCATGTACAAAATGAGCACTAAAAGTTTTACCAAAAATAAAAATTCTCTTGGCCACAATCTTGATTGTTTACCAACCTTGTAAAGTGCTCTCTTCATTGACTGTTATATATTCACTTAAGCAGTGAAATATGATAAAACTTCGGAGTTCATAGCGACATTAATTCTCATAATCCTTATTTTCCCGATGTTTCGCCCTCTCCAAAGTCAATGCGGCTCGACAACCTTGTAAGCCAAGCGGTAGAGTCAAGGAGCCGCCACTGGGACCCATGCAATCTCGACGTCCAAGACTACCAATGTTGTGTTCAAGGGAAGATATACCACAACATACAAATGCTCACCAGTATCCAATACTACCAAGCACTTCTCACTCTATTTAACAGTTTTGAACGAGGTGGGCCCCTTTACAGCCCGTCAAAATGCGACGGACGTTACCACGAATACTGGTATTGTGCCTTTGTCAGTGGATGGTATAACGGAGGAGGAGATGCCTCGTGATATTAATAAGTGCTAAGAGTAACCCGGCGGAGTGTTAAGGCTATGGTGGTTGACTTGTGTGACTCTAGCGTAGGATGTGATAAAGAACATTACTTTAGGCCTCCTTGTGGTAGTAACATTGTTGATGCGTATATGTGTGGAAAACCTTGGATGTGCCTCAAACAGTTGAGGGTCGAGATGGATATTACTTTACGATGCATAAAGTGTCGGTATCTTATTACTAATAAAATAAAATCATATGTTTATGTCATGTATGCAGATGTGAAAAACAGAAAAATAAAATAAAATCGGTAAACTTGAATGCTTAGACATAAATATAAGTTTGACTTGAAAAAACATGACTGATCCAAATCGATGACAAATTGAAACGGTTGTTAAAACAAAATGCATCTGATTTCCTATCATATTATATATGCGAATTGATTACTAAACGTTTTCTGCTCCTGAATTACTTAATTTTTGAGGAAACTTCTCTAAGAGATATCAAGTATAGCAAAGCCATTACTTTCGGTAATCACCAGACTATAAAGAAAGGATGAAGTGAGAGAGAGAGAGAAGTACCTACACATAACAGCCACCATTAATCAGCAAGAGATCAACACTTCTAACATAGAGATCATGAGCAGCAAGCAAATATTTTCATCACCACTTGCCCATCTGAAAAAAAAAAGGAGAGAGAGAGAGAGAGAGAGAGTAGAGAGAGTAAAGGTACTGTCAGAAAGTCCTAAATCCATTTAAGATCCTCAAATTTAGTATCCCATAAAGCAAAGTCATCCATCTGCTCCAACACCATGTCACAAAGTGCCATATCAATGTGCCTGCCTCGACCATCAAGAATATTTAGATGGACTGGACCTCCAATTTTCTCACTACCCAGTTCAAAAATGTACAGCCTATGATACCTTATACACCCTTTACCATTCCTAATTTATACTCCCTCCGTCCCTAAATGAATGTCGAAAAAATTTCAAATTTGCATTTAACCAAGAGCAAATTTGTGAAAGCTTTCGATATTCATTTAGATAAACAGGAGTATTATTTAAATGCAGTAGATTCAATATTACTGGCTCAATAACACAGATTTAAGAAAAATGGCAGAAGATTTTGAAGTAGTTAGTATAGAATATGTAATATAGACAGGAAAATCCACATCCGTAATCTTTGCTGTTACCCTTCTGGGAATCATGCAGACTGTCAGCAGATGAGCCACGTTTCCAATTAGGACGAGAAAGATACAAACTGCATACAGATGAGATAGCTTAAGAACTTCGACATGCAAGAATGGTTATACAACGCATATCCAATCAATTCACGGGACATCAAAACTATAGATTCTTTCTAGTGACCTACTTATAACCGGTCACTACCAGAAAAAGATATTTTAGCGACGGAATTATCAGCGACGTACTTATTCCGTCGCTAAATAGCGGCGGAATATAAGCTTTAGCGTCGGAATTATTGGCGTCAAATTTAGCGACGGAATTTAATTCCGCCATGCTAGATTCCGCCGCTAAACTAATATTCCTCGAATATTCGTTTAATTACCGCCACTATTTTCGCGGTTGATTTACCGACGGAATATGCAGTTAAATAATTATCGGCGAATTATTCCGACGGTGGAAATATATCATTTTTATTTTTATTTAACGGCGTCGAAATATTTCGGCGGTGAAATTAAATATTTTTATTTTTTTGGAATATTACACCGACGGAATATTTCCGTCGGCGAATAATTAATTTTTTAATTTATCGGCGTCGAAAATATTCAAACGGTGCAAAATGTTTTTTGATTAAGCACGAAGCGGAATATTTCCGCCGCGATAAGTTAATATTTTTGTTTATTTTTTAGAACTAAATAACAAAATAAAAAACTAAAAAACATTAAAATATCATAAATATTTATGATATTTTGAAAAAATAAATAAATCATAAATATTTATTAATTTTAATTTAATAAATATCATTATTTTGTAATGTAAAATATGAAAGTTATTTTAAATTACTCTCATAAAAATAAATATGAGTCAATAAATATTATTTTTAGAAAAAATAAATACCACATAAATATTTATTGTGAATGCTTTAGATTATTAGAACTTTAAAGTTTTATATGTATTGTGAATGCTTTATATTATTAATAGTTTAAAGTTTTATATGTATTGTGAATGCTTTAGATTATTAGAACTTTAAAGTTTTAGATGTATTGTGAATATATTGTTTTATTGTTAAAGTTGTATATTTTAATATTTTCTTATGTCTGAGATATGAGTTAGTAGAAGAAATTGGGGTAAGCTTAAGAGTAAGCCCGTAACATTGATTCTTGGGCATGTAGTCAGAATCCGGTAATGATGTCAAGCCATAACTTATTAGCTCCGCATGGGCGGTATCAGGCTGCTTGTCGATTACGATGGGAGGATATTTGTCAGGATATCGGCACATTGACATGAAAGTAACTTCTTCATTAATTTGATATAAGTTGGTTCCTTTTTGTTTTATATATAATTCATTATTTAAGTTAAAATGTTATTGTATAAATATACTTGGCGAGGTTTGTAGGTGGATACCCCACGCGGGGACTAAGATCGGGCAATCGCGGTCTCGAAAAAATGAAAGTATTGGCCCCATAAATCATTACTTAGGCGAAGGAGGATGCGTGGGAGGAGTTTAAGGTAATGTGTTAATGGTTTTTTATTTAAAACTTAAATGTTAGTTTGTTATTAAAATGTTATAATTAATAATGATTATACTCTTTTAGTTTTGTAATGTTATCATTATATGTTGTAGGCTAAATATTATTGGGCGCGAAATCGACGAGACGACGGCTAGATATGTTTTCGATCGCGGGCTCACAAAAATATTTACGGATTTTATTTGTAACATATTTATCTATCCTTAATTAGTTTAATTAACAATGATTATACTCTTTTAATTTTATAATGCCATCATTATATGTTTTACGAGATATTCATATTTTTTTATAGGTACCCTGAAGAGAAATAATTATACTAATCGGCTGTCCCCGGCGGGGCCAATGACGGCCCTCGGCGCTACTTGGATGGCTAGAAGTGTTTGGTCAATTTTGCGAATATTGGGGTCGGATGCGGCGAATTATATAAAACGAGGCTAAGAAACGAGCTCCTCGGGGTCGCGGCGTTGCATACCATGGGGACGATCTCGATCGTAGAGCATCGACCGCATGTGTATGTATGTTGGAAGAATGTAGTAGTGTATGCATGCTTTAAATAGGTTTATGTACGTATGTTTTGAGCCATGTTGATGCTTTATGAAATCCGTGGTTTTAGTGTAAATGTAGTGTAGTGCTTTTAAATGAGTTTAAATGTTGCATTTATACAATTTCAGTAATAATCTCCCTTATTTTATTTATAGGAAAGGGAGTATGGTCAGAATGTCGGTTTTGTGGATGTTTTACGCTAGCGCCCCATCTTCGGACTTACGGCGCCGTCAACCGGCCTCATGATGGGTTGGACGATCGCTCTTAATGCCTTTGTAAGTAAACTATCATTAAATGACTTGATTTTGAATATATATAGAATTATTTATACCCTTCATTGTGTATATGATTATAATTGTTTGTTTTATTTTGACGTGCATATCAAGCCGCCGTTGTTCAGAAGGAACGCCTCCGTGAGCCAGTCCACCTTTCGATGTTTGGCACGAGGTCACCTGCGAGGGGCATCGAAGAGGAGCCGAGTGTTAGGTATGGGGATTACGGGCGCGCGGTGCGTCGACCGGCCGTCGGCGAAATGTTGGCTGCCCGCATTTCATGATCAGGGTCGGCACTCTGGAGGAGGCTGCGTTGGAGGAGGAGAGACGCGAGCGGGCAAAGCTTACTTCGAGGCTCATGCGCAGACTCAAAGACAATTGGCGTTGTTGATAGCTGCGTTTGGACCAGACCCCCAGTGGTAATTTCCGCCTCCCCGAGTT